>JAJKFI010000111.1:689808-710056 GCA_029204185.1 Lerista edwardsae | reverse complement strand
AAGGTTTTTACAATTTTTACAGAAACGTTCTATCTTCCAAGAACTACACACATACAGATGGATCTTTCTGGATTTAGTCCTCCTTTCTGGCCACCCGTTTGTCTTCTTGCTGGCTGATAAGCGGCTTCCCTGCTCCCACCAGAGAAGCGGCTGACTTCGGCACAACTCCCCCTCTCACAAGGCAGCCGGAGACAGCTCAGCTGTTAATCAGTCGCAATTTACAAGGTCTGCCGCTCACAGAGACTTCCAGTAGTCCCAAACTGGCAACCTTCAGATCTTCAGCTCTTATCTTCAGGCAAATGGAGGCAAACTTCAGGCAAATCTTCTGCCCCCAATCTTCTGAATATGATTGTTATGAGTTTGTGCCCTACTTCCAAGAACAGTGGGAAGTTCCAAGGGTACAGTATGAATTGACCTCTGGCTTCCTTTGGCGACAGATCTTTGGAGACTTACAAATTGCTTGTAGTATCTCATGCAGTGGTTCTCAAACTGCATAACACCAGAACCCACTTTTTAGAATGGTGATCTGTCGGAGACCACCAGAAGTGAAGTGATGTCATGGCCAGAAGTGTTGTCATGGTGACGCCAGAGCCTGTTGCTTTGCAGCAATTCGTTGGGTGTTTTCTCAGCCATTTTCCAAAATGATGGAAACTTTGAAAATCATCAACAAAATGATTCAGAAATTTTTTAAAAAACTTATTTACAGTCTTGACCCAAGCAAAATAACCACACAGCCCTCCCCCTTTCCAGTGTCCCATCTTCCCATATTTTCAATTATGGCTGCCCGAGGTGCTACGTGACCCACCTGAAATTGGCTTGCAACCCACCTAATTGGTCCAGACCCACAGTTTGAGAAACACTGATCTAGGGCGCAATCCAAAGTGCCCGTTGGGCCAATGCATGTGCCTTGTGTCGGCCCAAGGCTGTCACAAACATGCCGTAAAGCACATCTGCACCAGCCGAAGAGACGCTGGGCCAACACAAGCAATTGCATCGACCCAGGCACACCCATGGAGGCAGTCAGTAAGCCTCTCCTGCACTGGCTGAGTTGGTTCCGGTGAGTGGGGTGGCCTGGAGAGGGGGGTGGAGTTTGGATGCAGCCATTAGGTCACATCCAAACCCCCGACCCGTCTCACGCTGCCCCAATTCAGGCTCCTGCAAGAGGCTCTTGGCCTGCTCTCCCCAGCTTCTTTATTCTAGTCTGCATCTCAAATCTAAACTAGTTTCTCTCTCAGTCAGAATACGCCCACCGCCTCTTTCACCGACCAAGAGAGAGAGAGGGAAGAGGAAGGGGAAATCACCATACCCCTCAGCCCCTCCCCTCAGGTGCTGAACAATTCACCAGCTTCCCATGAAGACTCTCATTAAAAGAGGCTTCCTTTTGCTTCCTGGATGATCAGCTAACAATCTGTCTGAACGTAAACCTTGGCCCCCCGGAATGCATTAGGAGACTTAAGCCTGAGGATCCTTGAACATTACCCGGCTCACCGCAAAATGATTGGGAATCTGCACACTTCTCAAGCAAGCATGCAAAACTCTTTATGAGTGACTGGATCAAGTGCCCTTGAATCTCTGCCTCCACTGTCATCCTCTCCTCCTTCCCAAGGCACCCAAGTTGGGGGAGAGGGCAGCGATGTTTGAGCTCTCCAGGATGTTTGAGCTTTCCTCAGCCCCACGTCCCCTGCAACTTACCTTGGCCTAGGGGACAGTGCTGGTGATGGGTGGCAGGGCACAGGATGTCTAGGGCCTAATAGAATGTCTCTTGCCCACTGCATTGGGACTGGAGTTCCCAATGGCCCCATGGGGAAATGATGCTCTGCATGCCTTTCCTGGCTCCCAGGGGTTTCTCTTGGCAGGGAAAGGCATACACAGGCCATGTTCCTTTTTTAGCTTCTAGCACTAGAAGCGCTAGAGAGCTGGTTTGTTTTATTCCAACATGCTCAGGTCATGTTCTTTTTTCGGGTTCTAGCATCCTCCCCATGCTAGAATTTTTAATAGCAAGCTTGGAGCTAGAAAAGATGTCCACCTGCATGATCCAATCCAATCCTATGACTGCTCCAAGGAAACAACTGGGCAGAGCCACCTTGAACGGAAAGTAAGGGAGACAGTGGAGGGGGGGGATTTGAACTTGCACACAAGGAACCATCCATTCTGGAGACTGTAAAAGGATTACACAGAGGTAAATAACATTAAGGTCCCTTTAACGACTGGAGGCAATGACTAAATGTTGCAAAAAAACACCCCAAGCACATTTGCCATTATTTGACTTTTTTTTTTTTAAATAAACCATGTTAGAATTGTGCTGGAAGCAAGCTAGAAATGTTATTTCCACATTTTTTCTAGCTAAAAAAAGAAAGCAGCCACAGCATAATCTCCCTGTAGGTGTTGATGGTATTTGTAGTCCTAATGCAACTCTAGTGGGGAAGAGATGCTCATTTGATGCTGCCCCCCACCACTAGTGTCTTCCCCCAGCCTCAGGGTAAGTGTTGCAGGATGCCTTGGGGCTGGGTCAAGGGGAGATTGTGAAGATCACAGAATCCAGACAAATACAGCCCTGAGTGATTATGTGTATCTGCATGTGGTCTCATATTGCAGCAGGGCGCAATCCTAAACAGCGCCAGACTGGCAAGGCTGATGGGCCAGCACCATATTCAACGCTGTTTAGGAGAGGCTGGCACCTCCCCGCAGCAAGGGAGCATTTGCTCCCTTACTGTAGGGGAGGCTCCAGCCTCCCCATGTGCTCTTCGAATCTACGCCCGCTAAAGAGCAGGCACAAATCCGAGGAGACCGCGCGGCCTGAATCGGGGCTGTGCGGCCATGCGGACAGGCTTAGGATGTGGCCGTACAGCCACTTCACAAGCCCACACAAGTCCCACCCCCCCACCCACCCACCCACCAGTCCCCATGCCGCCTTGGCACAGAGCCTCCCTCGCACTGACTCGCTTTGGTCGGCGCAAGGGAGGCTCTCCGTCGGCGCTCTGAAACTGATGCTACAAGTGGCGTCGGCTTCAGCGCTTTAGCGCTGATGCAGGGGTGCTGCTTGGTGCTCCCACGTCGGCGCTAAGCACATAGCACTGATGCAACGACGTTGCGTCAGCGTTACGTGCCTTCTAGGATTGCGCTGTTAGTGTTATTGTGTTTGCATTGTGGCCCCATGTGCAATGTATGTACAGACACATGCGTGCACACTGAGCATATTAATGGTCTAGTCGTGCCCGACTGTAGGGGGAGGTGCTCATCTCCTTTTCAAAGCCTGTAGAGCCGGCGTTTTGTCCGAGGACAAGCTTCCATGGTCATGTGGCCAGCATGACTCTACGCCGTAGTGCACGGAACGCCGTTCCCTTCCCACCGAAGTGGTCCCTATTTATCTACTTGCATTTAGGTGCAAGCATATTATAAGGCAACAAAACAAAGCTGTCAAATCCTACAATAATGTTCATGTTACATCTTAAAATCAAGATTTATCATGTATATTATGAAATTCTCACTCCTGTCCAACTTTCCAGCACCAATGCAGCCACAATCCACCCCCAAAGTAAAGGAACAAGGATTTCCATACCTTGAGAAGGCCTCCATGACACCCCCACCATGACAGGACACAGTGCACAACCCCAATGGGACAGTTGCATCAGTGCTGGAAAGTTGGATAGGGTTAGGCCCTAAGTCACCTTGAAGGCCCCTCCCAACTCCATGATATATATCATACAACAAAGGCAGGGGAACACGTTCAGAGATACAATTATAGTTTCTTGCTTTTAAAAAGCATACCAGATATTAAATGAATATTTAAACTACATCACAATTAACTGCAAAAAAACTTAAATTATTAAAAATACATAAACTTGGAGTAGAAATCTGAACTTCAAATCTGCCAACAATGGAGGAAAAAGTAAAGACAAAATATTCATTAAAAGATTATTCTAGCAGCTATTAAATCTGTAGCTCAGAGGAAGATCTTTGCACATTGTGTCACCTGCCACAGAATACTAATACGGAAGACCAATTTACCAAGTGGTAAATGTTAGTCATCTTCAGTCACCTTCTATGAATGCTTTTTGTCCCCCGTATGCCTTCCCTGATTGCTCAGCTGCCTGTTAGAGAAAGACAGTCGGCAACTCCAAGAGGAATAGCTGGAATCACACAGAGCACTACTGCTGGGCTTGTTTGTAGGTATGGCACTAGGAGTGGAGAACACAAGAGACACAGGTCGTGACAGGCAATGACGTGCACTGCAATGTACGACCCAGAGGCACAGCACCTGTTTGTGAGGTAGGGACTGTGGGAAAGTGCTGTCCCCATGTGTTTGCCCTTTCTTCTGCCTCGCCCACTCCCACTCCACTGAGAAGACGTGCAGTGACTGAGATAACAGGCCCCTTTACCTTATAGTGGAACTGTGGGTGTGTTGTCGTGACTGCTTCTTCTGCTCCCTGTGCCAGGGCAGGCTCAGGCTGTGACCATGCAAAAGGGATCATCGGTGTTTGGTGGGCAGCAGCAATTCCTGGAGTGGCGTGACTGGCATTCCACCATAGGCGGCTGACTAGCCTGGAGAGTTCATGGCCACCAATCCCACCCCCTCCCTTCCTCACTGTGCATACTTACTCTTGTGTTTCCTGTGTGGGAGAGACGGCTCACCAGCTGCTGAGGGAGGAAAGATGACAGTTATTAGTAGCGAAGCGGGGGAGAAATGAGAAGCATTCTCAGAGCGGTGACATCCCTCCCCTTTCCTTCCTTGTGTGGGGTGCTTTGCTTTCTCTTTGCACCTCCAGTTGTATGAGTAGACCAGGTGTTCCTGTTGGGTGTTTGTGCCAAGGGTCCTGAAGTGGGATACTTGTAAGGGTTCTGATAAGACCTTAACAATGTGATCATCCTGCATGTGTTCTAGATGAGGCTGTCTTGTGCAAAGTGCGCTCTCCTTTCCACCCTTGTGTGAGGATCCACGCGGGCCAAACTAACCATAACATTCAGGTCTCACTGTGCAGTTTAGAGGGAGAACTTTACTCATGAGGAGCAACTGTGCAAGTTCAGCTGGATTTTGAGCTGGATCACAGCATGGAGGTAGAGGTATTTAACCCTTTGTTTCCAGGGTATTTTCCCACCATGCCGTCACCCCAAAAGTGACTATTTAACACAAAAAGTACCATTTGCTGCAAGGGCAATTTAGGGATTAAATAGCCAAGAGAGGGGGCATTTTTCAGTGGGGAAACTGGACAGAGGTCAAAGGTGAAATACCCCTTATCTCTGGGTTATTGTCCCAGTCTGAAATACAGCCCCATATAGCTACTATTCATAAGTCTCTAGCTACACATAGACGTATTTAACATCATGTGTAGTACTTTGCCTTCGGTGTGCAGAACATGAGGCAGAGAGACATATCCCCAGTCTATACACACATTTAAGGGTTCCCTGAACAGCAGGGCCAGCATTTGGAGCTGTGGGGCCCAACTGGAAACATTTTTTGTAGGGCTACAGTTTCACAGCCTGTAGAATCTTAAAGATATAGGATCCCAGCTCACCTATCAAACTCATGGATACTGAGAACCAGGTACCTTATGTTTGAAACCTCATATGGAAGGCTGTAACCTCACAGATGATGATGAGGAAGAATGGGAAAGACAGACGTTCTGTGGCATAAAACCCAAAGGATAAAGAAACCCACATGCTTCCTTGGAAAATGCCCATTACTGGGTGGGTTTTGGCACATTTGATCTGGGCTTCAGCCTGAATCCTATACACTACTGTGGTGGCGGTGTGGGCATAGCAGGAGGATATGGGGAGACAGTATACTCTGAACCTCTGTTGGGCATGTTTTAATGTGCATCGGTGTTAACTTTATTCCAGCAGTGGGATCAGAAACGTTTCCAGGTGATGAAAACCAGAAGGGATTGTAAAGAGCTCCAGAAGGATCTCTCCAAACTGGGGGAAATGGGCAGCCAAATGGCAGATGCATTTCAATGTAAAGTGATGCAAAAAAATCAAACTTTTACATATAGACTAATGGGTTCTGAGCTGCCTGCAACAGATTGGGAGAAAGACCTTGGGGTGCTAGTGGGCAATTTGATAGAAGTGTTGACCCAGGCCAATTCCACATCTGGGGTAATTAAAAAGGGGGTTGAGAATAAAATGGCCAATATTATTATGCCATTCTACAAATTAATGGTAAGTCACATTTGGAGTATTGCGTATGGGTCTGGTTGCCACATCTGAAAAAGGCCATAGTGGAATTAGAGAAGGTCCAGAAGAGAGCAACTAAAATGATTACTAGGGTGGGGCACCTCCCTTATGAGGAAAGGCTGCAGCATTTGGGGCTCTTTAGTCTAGAAAAAGATGCCTGAGGGGGAACATGATTGAGGGCGCAATCCTAATGTGCCAGTAGGCTGGCACACTCTCATGTGCCATCCTCCCAGTCCCAGCACCTAGAGAGGCCTGCACAGCTCAGGGAGGGTGAAGGGAGGGCAAAGGGAAGGCAGATTGGGGCAGGGGGAGGCAGGGGAGGGCGAGCCTATGAGTGCACGGGCCTGGGGAGGGGGTGGAGCCAGTATCCAGCATTTAGGCCAGATCCTAACCCCCATCCCCATACTGATTGGCCCTACATGGCCAATCAGATTTAAGTCAGCTATTTTGTTCACACAGATCCAAGTAGTCCCATATGAGTGGATGGGCCTTTACCCCAGGGTAATGAGCCGAATGTCCCCTTACTCGGAGTTGCACCACAGGCTACTTCCTAACTGGGGCTGGAGATGGTGCAGGCCAGCTGGCTGCCTACTCCAGCCCTGGTTAGGATTGGTCTCAAGGGTGTAGCTAAAGAAATGCAGTGGGGTGCAGTTGCACAGGGCAACACGTTTTAGGGGGACAACAAGTTGAGCTTGACACTAGTGGCCAAAATGGTGAAAATTTTGATATATATGAATAATGCCATCATGTTTTATATCACTGGAAAGCTAATTTAATGCAGAATGCAATGGAATAAACTGGAGTATAATAGCTACGGTTATAGCCTTCTATCTAAGGTTATGGCCAAAATCTCAGAAAATGAAAATACAACTGTCAAGTAAAAATCACAGGATTAAATAACTTTTAAAGTAGATAGAATAAAGGGAGGAACCGTACACACCAGCCTGAGCTCCTTGGAAGAAAGACAGTATACAAATGTGAAAAATATGAATGCATGCATGAATGAAAAAAAAATGTCTTATGGGGGAGGATGCAAAAAATTTATGGGTGCCAAGTGTTGAATGACCTGGCTGCGCCACTGTTGGGGGGGGAACTGTGGGCTTGGGGGCAGCAGGAGGGGGCTGCTGGGGAGAGAATGCGAGTCCCCCCCCCCGTTTTTCACCTTTACAAGCCCAGGTGTGCTGCCACTTCCAGAGGTGACGCCATCTTGACCATGGCACTGGGCTGCGCTTTCATTAGCTACACCACTGATTGGGCTGTCAGACGCACAAAATTATGCAGGGGATGGATAGATAGAGTGAATAGAGGGATGTTCTTTTCCCTCTTTCACAACACCAGAACCAGGGGATATCAAATAACCCCATAGGACCCCATGAGAGTTGGGAGAGTTAAAATAGGTAAAAGAAAATACTTTTTTACCTTATGGATATTAATTTATGGAACTCCTTGCCACAGGAGGTGGTGATGGCATCTGGCCTAAGTGCCTTTAAGATTGGACAGATTTCTAGAGAAAACGTCCATCGCAGGCTACAGGCAATGATGGGCGTGTGCAACCTCTTGTTATAGAAGTAGGATACCTTAGAATGTCAGGTGCAAGGGAGTTGCAACAGTATGCTTCGTGTTGTCCTGTGTGTGCTCCCTGAGGCATCTGGTGGGCTGCTGTGAGATACAGGAAGCTGGACTAGATGGGCCTTTGGCCTGATCCAGCAGGGCTCTTATGTTCTTATGTTTTTAAGCAGAATCTGAAGGTAGGATTGCCTTAGGCTGTTTTTAACCCAAAGTGCTCCCATTCCCATCACAACTCGAGCTGCTTTGGACTCTCCAGCTTCCAGTTGTGCTGATGGAGGCCCTGTGGAGGTGTCTCAATATGTACTGGAATAAGAGGGTGCAACCCTAACCAATTTTCCAGCACCAGGGTAAGGGCAATGCAGCTCCGAGGGAAGGGAACAAACATTCCTTTAGTTTGAATAGGCCTCACTGCATCCCCCTAACTGCAGGATGCAGCACATGCCCCATTGACACAGCTATGTCAGTGCTGGAAAGTTGGTTAGGATTGTGCCCTTACACTGTACTACATCGTGAAGCAGTACAGCCAGTGTACATTGAGCATGGAATTGCATCCTGAACTGGTTTCACTCATAATGCAAAATTAATATTGCCACCTCCTGGACTGCAAAGACAAGAGGCCAGGGCATGTCTTCTTCTGCGCCATAGGCAACATGGTTAGCTACCAAGCATCACTATTAACAGGCACCTCTATCACTGCATCATTTTGCAAACTATCAATTCAGCCAGTGTTAGTCATTGTGGTGCAGGATGGAGAGCTGAGAATTAATGAAACCTCAAGGGTGAATTGCATTGTTGCATTAAAGGAACAGATTCCTTTGATTCTGTTTTTCAGTTTTTCTATATAGGCTTTGGGGTCTCTTTCAGTAACAATACACAAAAAGCTGCCTTCTCCTGAGTCATCCATCTAGGTCAGCATTGTAAACTGTGACTAGCAGCAGCTCTCCAGGGTTTCAGTCAGACATTTTCTCTGCCCTCTTTGACGATACCAGGGATGGCAATTGAGACCTTCTGAACACAAAGCAGGTGATCTGCCATTCAGCCCTTCCCTAAACACTGTGGCAAGAAGTGGTAGGGTTGTAATCTCCTTTTTCCCCCTGGCTCTCCACCAATTTCCCAGGCAATTCCAGACTGAATGGTAAGAAGAATGACAGCGCAAACCTGTCATTGAATGACAGTGCAATCCTAAACCCCGCACTGCGCCCTTAGCGCTGATGCGGGAGCGCCGATCGGCACCCCCGCATTGGCACTAAGGCAACAGGACCGAAGCTGGTCAGCACGAGGGAGGCTCCATGCCAAGGCGGCACGGGGATAGGAGGGGGGAGGGAGTGAGGCGGGGCGGGCTTGGGCCACATCCATACAGCCACATCCTAAGTCCATCAGGGAGGCCGCGTGGCCGCGCGGCTCTTTAGTGGGCGCAGATCCGAGCAGCACATAGGGGAGGCTGGAGCCTCCCTGCGGCAAGGGAGCATGCGCTCCCTTACTGTAGAGGAGGCTCCAGCTTCCACCTACCCAGCGCTGGATAGGGTGCTGGCTGGCCAGCACACCTACCCCAGCGCTGGGTAGGATTGCGCCCTCAAGGAGGAAGAAAGGCTGCCATAGCTACTAGCTACTACACCCGTTTTGCCCTTCACCCATCTTCCTTCACAGCCCAGTTTCTGGGCAGCAGAGAGAGGAGTTCTCCTTTGCACAGCCACTGCAGCCAGTGGCATAGCTAAGCCATTTGCTACCTGGTGCAAATAAGATTTTGTAGCCCACCACCACAATATAGTGCCTTCTGTAGCCCCTTCTGTTCTGTGTCACACCGAAAGATTCATCCTCAATGTAGTCCCAGACTGTACCCCAGTACAGCAGCCAACAGCATGTAGCCCGGTGCAGCTGCTACCTGCTGCACTTACATAGCTACGCCACTGACTGTAGCAATAGCACAAAGAAGAATTTCAACCACTGCAGCTGATGGGAAGTCCTTCTTATCTCCCAGTAAGTATCCCCTGGGTGATGGAGGGGCTTTGACTTTGGGGGTGGGATATTCAGGAATGTAAAATGGCACCTGGAAAGAAGGAGGATGACGCACTGCAGCTGCTGATCTGACCCCAATCAGGGACACTGGTAAGTACAGGGACACTGACTAGGTGATGGAGGGAAGCAGTTACTGCAGCAGATGGCATGGGTAGTGGCATAGAGAGGACCTCCATTCACCCCTGCCCAGAAGCAAAGCAGGAGAAAGAGGAGAGTTCTTCTTATGCCACTGCTGTGCCTGGTACATTCTAGGAAATGCCAGGCATTGGCCAGTTTGGTCAATGCAAGGCCTGGCTGACCTTCGATGCTGGCCATGCCCTTGCACGTGCCCTCCTATTTCTGCAGAAAAAAGACCCACGTTCCCTACAGCTTGCCAGAGTGCTGCCGCTACCACCTTGTCACTTTTAAGCAGGAAACGGGAATGCCAGGAAGAAAAGCAGGGCAGAGGAGCCTTATTTATACTTTAGCAAATTTCAGTCATATCTCTTCAAACAATGACAGTGCTGAGGGAGGAGGATATGAGTAATAGTGGGGCTAACAGAGCTGGAGCAGTTCCACAGGCAATTTTCTCCCCAGGAGGGCAGGCAGTGCTAACTGGCCTCCTGTGAAGGGTTCAGGGAGGCTTGCACGGCGCCTGGCTCCTGTTTGATGTGGCTGCTGAGAAAATAAAAACACAGATGGGAGCCAGAGAATCTGATGAGCACTGTGCAAGAAACAGCAGTGGGAAGTAAAGAGCACATGCTTGCCGTATATGAGCACTGCAGGGTTGCATGCTGCCTGGTAGGGAGTTCCTCTCCTTTGAATCATGTGTGCCCCATGCTGGATCCAAGCGGGCATACTTGGAATCAGCACTGGGCAGAGTCCAGGATTTGCTGGGACTCAAAGAATGCTGTGGGGTCTTTCCATCTGCCCCTTCCCCTCTCCACCACTACTTTCCCTGATATTTGGACCAGGGGCAGTACATCCACGAGGCAAGGTGATGCAGGTTAATTCAGTGGCAGACTGGGTGTGGGGCAAGAGGACAGTCTATTTGGAGTGCCTTTCAGCCCGAGTCTGCCATCACCACTGCCGTGCTCCAGCCCACTGTGGATGCTAGGCACATTGATCCATTTTCCACCAGCTAAAAGTCAGGGGGAAGCAGATCTTTCTCCATGCTCTTTGTGCTGTTCCCTCAAGCAAGGGAGTGTGGGCCTTCCAGTTTGAGTCACAGGGACTGTGTGGTTCCTTTAAATAAAGTCCTGCACGGCCATGATTGCGGAAGCCATGCAAGGAGTACAGTAAGGGACTTTTGGGGGTAGCATAGAGGTGGTAGCACTGGACCTGAGGTGGCATCAGGTGGCATTTTGGCTCATGCCATCTCTGATTTCGACTATAATTTCCAGTGCACACCTAGCAATTGGTGTAGATTTCATAAATGTATGAAAAAGGAATTGTAGGAGAAAGAAAGGGGTGAGTTATTTTTATCCTTATCCTCCTTCCTTTTGTACCCCGCCCCCCCCAAAAAAACACACCCACAATGTATTGATGGTTGGAAGTGGGAGATTGAGCTTGGTAGATTTCTAGACAAGTATTCCATAGTGGCATGAAGGAAACATGCATCCACAACAATTACATGGGAGCTGCTTTTGGGGGAGGTTGGCAGCAGGGAGGTGTTTGCACCGACTCCTGCTAATTTTCTGCAAGGGCTGTGCTGCCCCCATTCCTTCTGTGCTGCCCCCATTCCTCTCATTTAGGCTCCCAGGATGGCCCTCCCATGCACATCCCACTGTAGAAATTGGTGAGTGAGAAGAACTGCCTGCAAATGGCACCCTTTGTCCTGGAATCCTTTTTCTCCAACCTCAGATGTTTTTTAGAGTCAGAGCGCAGTCCTAACCTGGAGTTAGGCCAGCACAGTTAGGCCAGCAACGTTTGGCTGGCACCAGGGCCACTGTAAAGCATGTTTGGACCTCTCTTGGATTCAGGGAGGATGGCACATGTCTGGGTGCTGGCCTGTCTGACTCAGAGAGTGGTCCAAACATACTTTACAGTGTCCCTGATGCCGACCAAACTTTGCTGGCCTAACTGTGCCAGCCTAACTCCAGGTTAGGATTGTGCCTTCACTGAGGTTAAGCAATGGTAAGCATTTTGTACTAAGGATTTTATCTTTTTTTCGCATGTTTAGCATCTGCAGAACGGGACTAAAAAGGCTCACCAGTAGTCTCTTGCCCACAGGCTCAAAAATTTGAAGCCAGGCAATCCTGAGGTAATAGGGGCTTTCCTGATCAAAGAGCAATGCAGCTTCAAGGGGGGGGGGGATAGCCTTGCACCTCAGGTAGGGCTGAGAAAGACTCTGGAGAGGTACTGCCAGGCAGCATACACATTACTGATATATACGGACCACTGATCTACTTTGGTTTAAGGCACTATATATGTAGTGCATTGGAAAAGCCCCCAGACACTGTGAGCTGAGGAAGAGTAGGGCTTTGTTTTGTAACATGGGCAACAAACTATGGCCAAGTTGTAACTACTGTACTTGACTGTTTAACACTTGAGTATAATACTAATGTCTCAAGGTAAAGTGAGATACAATTTTGAATGTAATACTTTACTCCATAATATTCTTATATTTCAGAAGGTATGCTGGTTTTCCTAAATAAATCTGTTTGTTCTAATAAGTCCTTTTACTTGCCCTTGTGTGGTTCAAAAAACCAGAGTGCCAAGGGACATGGGCCTCCTCAACTGTACTAGTTAATTAGAACCATTTCAGTTTTACTCTCAGTTTCTGGGTATCCTGAAAAACTCCTCATCTGAGTCATAAAGGGACTGGATAGTGACCCCCTCCAGCTCTGGCATGAAGTCTGAGTTGGCCTGGTCTCACTTGTAAGTCCCAGAGCAATTGACAAGTATGCCAGCAGCCTTTGGGCCATAACACCTGTCTTTGCAGCGTTTTTCGGTCCCAGAGACAAAAACACCATGTTCTGTGCTGAGTCTGAAGTGGTTCGTGAGATTCTGATACCTATTGACAAAGATATTAAAGTGCTGCTGCTAGCATTAGCACCACTATAACTCAGTTTTTTTTTAATCTTAATGGTTCATTTCTGTCTTGGAGGACAAGATGATCCTGGTTTTCTGATGAATTCCTTTCTATATTTGGGGATACATTAAAACGTTAGCCCTTGAATTCGGCAAACATATCTGGGAAAACTAAATGGAAGATTTCCCTCTGTTTCTATTGTAATGAAATATTTCAACTACTCCTTTCTGTGCACAGTTAGGTATCGAAACCTTACTGTGTCCCAAAATTTATTTCATATCAGCGATGCCACTTGTTATTGATTTCTAGGCAGATCCATACAATAATGCAGTGATTCTCAAATTGTGGGTCCAGGACCTACCAATGGGTCGTGACCCAATTATTGGTGGTTCGTGAAACTGGCAGGGTAGAGTTGGCTATGTGCATCAAGGGTTAAACAAGCTGCTACTGGGGGAGAGCACGGCTGCCCACTCACCATTATAGCCACGCCCCTCGGCATCCATAAATCAGGCAGCAGTCTTTGGCCTCTAAAAGATTTGAGAACCACTGCAATAAGGTATGCCAAAGCCCATTGACATCAAAGGGCTTAAGTATGTCTAACTCTGCAGAGCCTCCATTGCTATAGTTTCATTTCTGGGTAGAGTATTCACATTGGGGGTATTTGATCTGGAGTTTAAGAGTGTTCAGTTATTCTGTTTCAGGGATTCAGAGATTTGGGGAAGATGCTGCCTAGCTGTTCTCATTTCTTCCCCTTTCCATTGTCTCTGTCACCATCTGCCCTCCAGAACTGCTATCTGGCCAGGCCGTGTGCCCTTATTAAATTACAGTTCTGCATCACGCAAGGCTGAATTCTGTGATCTGCATATAATACACTGAACAGATAAATGCACACTAATTTTTTTTCTAGTTTTTCTAGTCATCAGAGAGCAACAAAGTATAACACATCTCTGAAGCCCCTCACCTACGCCTGCCAACTGGAATTCATATCCTGCAGCTTCTTCAGCATCTAAAATATCATCCGCTATTGCCACATGCTCTCAAATATATCTTTGTATAAAGGCTAGAAACTCACTTTAAGAAGAAACTGAGGTGTTCAGGAAGCTGAATTTTGCAGCTTGCCGGCAGAATACTGCAGGGCTGGCTCAGGTCGTCCCGATGCCTAAGCCGGCTGGCCAAGTGCTGCTCCCCTCTCCCTGGTGATATGCCAGCCTCCTATTCCCTGAATTGGGGAAGGAAGAGGAGGACAGAGCAGAAGAGAAAATGCAGAGGAGAGGAGGCACAATGCTGTAGTCCAGTGGTCCCCAAAGTCTTTCAAATGGCGGCTCCCTGTGCCATTGGCTGCAGCTCCCCATTAGGGCTCCGATCCTATATATTGTAATATAGGATTGTTAGTTTTGTGTGTGAATTCCATGGTCCCCCTAGCAGGTTTTTGTGGCTTCTTGGAGAGTCACGGCTCACAGTGTGGGAGCCACTGCTGCACCCCCAAACTCTCCTCCCCTTCCCACTTCCACCCCCCCCTCCCTCTTTAGCAATTCAGGGAGGAGGGGGTAGAGGGGAGTGGGCAGGTGGAGGTGGGCGGACACCACCGATTTCCTGCCTGAAGCAATAGCTTGAGTTGGCCTCATGGATTGCCCAGCCCTGGGATATTGCCACAACAGCCGAAGAAGAGATGTGGGGAGCTGGGGTAAGGGGGGGGAACATGGGCAGCAAGGACAGTGGGCAGGTTATGTGGCCAAACTTTCAGAACTAAGATCCAAATCGGCTCCATCCAGCCCTCACCCCAAACAGCAGCCCTTTTCAAGGATGCTTCTTACTCATCTGAGTTAATAAATAATTGTCTCGCTCAGTACCTGCTCCTCGGTTCACGCTGTGAATCTAACAATTTCATCTCTTAGTCTCTATTATTATGAAAATTCAAACCCAGTGGTTACCAAGGCTCCCTGGCTGACCCAACCAGGATTTTTTTAAGGTGAATCTGATCTGCCAGCAGGGGCAGTGGCTGCGTTGCACGGAGAGGCTAATGCGAAGCGGATGGGCTTGCTTTCCTCAGTGCCTCCTTAAAAATATATCGCTTGTCTCCATGGCAACCCTCCTTTGCCTCTTGTCTCCGACCAAGTGCAGCAGCATCTGTTTGCCACCGCTACAGGCCAAACTCTCTGCCTGCACAGAGAGACAGGCTGAGAGTGGACCTCCAGCCCTGTTGCAGAGGGCACCTGGCCCAATCCTTATCCCTCTCTGGAGGACCAGCTCAACTGACTCATTTGAGGGCTGAGCTGAGGGTGAAGACAGAGAAGTCTACAGCCTGAGATTCTGAAATGTGGTGCTAGGACTTCATACACATTTGCTGCATCCACAGGCACTTGAGTCCAGGATAGGCAGAGAATGTGTGTCAAACCACTTTCACACCACTATCTGTCCTTGTCCTTAGGCTAATGCCTGCATCTGGGTCAGACATTCTTTCCTTGCTCACAGCACAGTCCCTTTCATCCCACCAAACACTGAATCTCTTGCCTGCAGCACTGCCAACCTCGGTTTAGCAGGCGACTACTGCCCCCCATGGGGTGAGGACTAGAGCTAAGGCAGGCAGGTGTCAGGACTTGCTTGTGGCCAGACCCTGAAACAGAGGACACCCCCCCCCCCAGACCCTCGGGAGCGGGCTATTCCAAGTCCAGAGCTGGATACACAGCATGTTTGGCCTGAGGCCTCTCTTCTGTCAGTCCCACTAGAGAAGTTGGTAACCCCTATTCTGGATCAGGGCCCTGCTAAGGCTCCCAAAAAACGGTGGGGCTCCAGGCCCAATCCAAAGCCCCTCAGACTGCAACTTTTCCCTAATGGCAGCTGTACAAGTTCACTTCTTCTGATCCAGGCTTTCTGACTAAGCTTGCCAGTTTTCACTTTGGAAATTCGTGTAGGTCCTATTGAAATCTCCAGGATTGTTATATGAAATTGATGCTTGTTCCTGGAGACTCCAGGTCAACCTGGAGGATTGGCAACCCTATTCCTCACTAGGTGCCTGCTCATTTCATTCATACTGATCCAGACGTCTTTGCAGCAAAGCCAGGCTGCTTGGACTGCTTGGAACGGCTCCTTCTGATCACTGAATAGGGCACAGAGCCAAGACAGAATCTGGCAGGTCATGGGATCATGGAGCACTATTGCCGTGGGTTGTCTTGAGATGAAAAATAGTGACCTCCAATCAGAGGCGGATCTAAGGGGGGGCAAATCTGTAAGTTTTGCAAGAAGCCTTACCCTGTCATGTATATCCCTCCTCTCCCTTGCTGCTGTAGCCAGTAAGCAACGCCAAGATGTTGCTGTTCCCTGTGAGGATTGGCTAGAACAGTGCAGGAAAGGAGTGTTTTCCACTGCAAGGTAAGGCTCCTTGCAAAACTTACAGATTTGCCCCTCCTTGGATCCGCCTCTGCCCCCAATTGCCAGATGGCTGTTAGTAAGTCCCCCTTTTCAGTGGTGTCATCCAAATGATTTAGGAACAGGTACTCACTTTTGATTGGCACTTGTCGAGGTCCGCCCACCGGAAGTGATATCATAAGCCGGAAGTGATGTCGTGGCAGGAAGTGGGGTCATAGCCGGAAGTGAGGTCATAGCCGGAAGTGGGGTCACGATTGTGGCCATGGAGGTGATCATGTTTGTAAGAACTTCAGCTGGTGGTTAGTGTTGATTTAACTTCCATTGCTTTGCTTTCTAGAGATGTGTATATACATATTTTGCTTCAACTGTTCCCTGGTTAAATAGCAGGCTAGACTGTACTAGATTGGGAGCCCTTTTGGGACAGGGAGCCATTTAACTTTAATGTGAAATGCAAGGAGCCGGCAAGGAGCAGGAGGGGGAACGGGTGACCAAAAAAAGACCACGTGGGGGCTGGGGCTGGGGGGAGGCTGCAGGAGGAACCGGGACGCCGGATCTGCGCAGCTGGAGGGAGCGGGAGCCCCAGGCAGCCTACCTTCTCACGCTTGCTGCCTTATTCCCGGGTCTCCCTCGCTGCTGCTGCTGCTGCTGCCGCCGCCTCCGGTCCTCTCGCTCCGCTGCTGCCGCTGCTGTGGCCACCACCATGCTGCCTGCCTCCTCACAGAAAGTGCAGGCAACGGCTGCAGGCGTGCAATACATATGCACAGCTGCTGAGCCAACCAGCCGATGGGGCCAGCTTCAAGTGGGTGGGGCCAGCTCAACTTCTAGGAACCGGTACTCGCATAGTGGTGCGTAGTGGGTGCATGACATCACTGCCCCTTTTACTTCCCACTAAATGTTGCTTAAAATCTCCGCATCATTTCAGTTGGTGGTGAACAGATTTTGGCATTGACAGTAGCATATCTGGGGGGGTCAAGAGGGTCAAATGTCCCTGGGCACCACACTGCATGGGGCAGCACCACACCTCTCCCTTCACCACCACTGCCAGCCACCCTTCTCTCCACATATCAGAAAGGGTGGGTGCTGCTTCAAGCGGTGCCCACCTCCTCTGATACATGGAGGAGTCGAGCTCCACTTGCAGCAGCATGAAGCCACTCACAGCGCAATCCTGGCTGCCCTGTAGCGTCGACGCAACATCATTGCATTGAGACTACGTCATTAGCATTGGCTTTACAGCGCCGATGGGGAGCCTCCCTTGTGCCAACCAAAGCCGGTTCGTGCAAAGGAGGCTCCATCCCGTTCCGGGACAGGGATTGGTGGGGGAGAAGGGAGATTGTGGGCAGGGAGAGGGCGGGCTCTGGATTTGGCCGTAAGGCTGAATCCTAAGGCCATTCGGGAGGCCACGCAGCCCCGATTTGGGCCACGCGGTCTCCTCAGATCTGCGCCGCCTCGGATCTGCTGTTTAGCAGGTGCAGATCCAAGAAGTGAAGACTGGAGCCTTCCCAACGGTAAGGGTGTGAATGTGCCCTTGCCGTTGGGAGGCTCCAGCCTCCCCAAAGCAGCGTTGAATTTGGCGCTGGCCAGCTGGTCTTGTCACTCCAACGCTGCTTAGGATTGCGCCCTCACAGGAAGTGGCTCCACACTGCTACAGGGTGCCCAGTTCCTCCGATGCACAGAGGAGCCAAGCTCAAGCTGCAGCAGTGTGAAGCCACTCTGTGAGCAGCTTTGTGCTCCTACGCCTGGGGCCTCCGATGCATGGAGGAGCCAAGCGCAGGTTGCATCAGATGCCAGTTGCTGCCACTAAACTCACACTGGAGTTGGGAGGGAAGTGGGAAAGGAGTGGAAATGGGGAAGCGACAGGGGCAGGAAGGAGGGCAGATCAGGCCTGGGAAGTGGGCGGGAACAGCAGCAGCTGTGCCAACCAAATCCTAACTCTCTTCACCAGCCCCAATCCTACTCCACCAGTCAACATGCGCCAGCAATATTGCTGGTGCAGGTCCAGGTCGACTCATAGCAACAGTGGGGGCTTACCCCAGGGGAAGGGAACAAATGTTCCCTTCCTCCAAAGAGGCCTCTGTATGTTAAAACTCTCCCATGGGATACACTACAGCTGACACCACATTGATGCTGCTGCATCGCCACGTGGGGAGTAAGTTATGATTGGGTGGCATAGCACATAATGGATGTCCCATAATTTCAAACAGGGCGAACAAACTTGGAGAACGAATCTATGTATCACGATATGTTTTTAAACATGATCCAGCCACAGTTTCTCATCTTTCTTCATGCTTCTGGACCCCAAAGGGAAGGAGGGATTGTGCACTTGGTATATGCTAAATCCAGAAATTCCCCTTCTCCCATGGTGTGGGATGAGGCGAGATTGAATCCTTTTGCTCCAGCTCCAGTCTTGCAGTTTTAAAAAACCAAACAGTGATGTATTGAGCAAGCCTAGAGCCAAGAGAAGAGCAGGCCATCCGGAGCTGGGGGAGGGAAGAGACATGTTACATAGAAAGCAACTGCCTATCAAGCACTTAGGCTACCACTGAGCAAATTAGAGTAAGGGGCCAGGCAGATGATTACCTTGAACATCCCCACAGCCTCCTGCCTGGCTTCTGGGGTAGAGATCTATCTCTGCGAAGCAGCTCACTCTGCATGCTGCCCTCTAAGCCTCTCTAATTCCCAATGTGAAGGTAGCTTGCTGAGAGGAATTAGGCAATGCTGCAGAGAGGCAGTAAGAATGGGAAGGGAGGTGAGGTACCAGAGGGGAGAGAAGCAGGCATCAAAGAGAAAGACGGGCTGTTGCTGAGGCAAATGGGCAGAGCAGGCTGTGTGTTGCGAGCCACCAAACAATGTTTCCCAAGTTCATATTTTGCAGCAGGCAATATGTGGTGTCCTGGCAGTGGAATGCCACTTGTAAATGTGCAAACTTTACCTCACTCCTTTTGCTTCCAGGATTTTCATTTCTAAATCATCCTGGAATTTTTTTTTTGGAAAAGAAGAGCAAGTTTGACAAAGGGAAAGAAGGAGAAGTAGCTGTAGGAAAAGGAAATGACACTACCCTGAGCTCTGCTTGTGTTTCAACATGCACATTTACCTGTCATTTCTCCAGAGTCACATAGACTACAATTTCTTAAAAATTAAAAACCTCTCAATTCCGAGAGTCATGATATCCAATTGTGCCTTGGAGGGCTACCCAGACCCTTCCCCTTTGAATGGGATCACTAAAGGAAATGGCCAAAAGGCCAAAGTTTGCTTCAGAGACTTGCCTCAGAGGAGGTCTTGGCCAAGTACTGCCTTGCCTCACTCCAGTGAATGGGTTATCTCAGCAGACAGTACAACTTTTTGGCCAGGTAAGACAGATTGCCACCATAGTTAAGTGATATTGGCCTAAAAACCCATGGAAATCCCTGTTGCAATACTTTCTCTACTCCATGAGTTTCTGATATGCTTTATATATAACATGCATTGTACAGGTTGATTATCCCTTATCTGGATTGCTTGGAATGGGAAGGTGTCTGATTTTCAGATATGTCTAGATTTCAGAATAATTGCATAAATATTCTTATTAAGTGCTTCCTCTTGCTCTTTTCAGGGGACGTGGTGGCGCAGCGAGTTAATCCGCTGTTGCTGGGCTTTCAACTGCAAGGTTGGGAGTTCGAGACTGCGTGACGGAGTGAGCATTGAGTTGCTTGTCCCAGCTCCTGCCAACCTAGCAGTTCAAAAGCACCTAAAAAATGCAAGTAGATAAATAGGGACCACTTTGGTGGGAAGGGAATGGCGTTCCGTGCGCTACGGCGTAGAGTCATGCTGGCCACATGATTGGACAAAAACGCCGGCTCTACAGGCTTTGAAACGGAGATGAGCACCGCACCCTACAGTCGGTCACGACTAGACCATTCGGTCGTGGGGAGACCTTTACCTTTACCTTGCTCTTTTCACTGTTCTCCATACAGGTGTCTACTGGCCTCTTTGCTGTTTTTCAACAAAGTCTGTACAGATGCACATCACAGAGCAGAGAATCGAACTTACAGCCTGTACCTGTATGTATGTATGTATGTATGTATGTATGTATGTATGTATGTATGTATGTATGTATGTATGTATGTATGTATGTAT
>JAJKFI010000111.1:662353-689798 GCA_029204185.1 Lerista edwardsae | reverse complement strand
TATGTATGTATGTATGTATGTATGTATGTATGTATGTATGTATGTATTTGTAGAATTTATACCCTACCTTTCCCATGCTGAAGCAAATGCACAAGGTGGCTTACAGAGAACATAAAAGTACAATGTAACAAACAGTAAGTAAAACACATTTTTAAAAAGCATTAAAACATTAAACATTTAGCACACAAAACATTCCAACATCTGTTTTGTTCCAACATCTGCTTTGTCTGTGCGAAAGCACTCCCAGTCTTCAACCACTCCGGGCTGCCTCAGAGCTGAAAAAAAATGAAAGCTGCTCAAAGCCACCCAGTGACTCTGTCACTGGGCCACCCTGGCACTGGAGTTTGCCTTCTGACACTTGAGCACCAAACCTTCTCAGACCTGTTTGCCTTAAGGACCATTGTGGACACCATCTGCCCACGGTTTCCTCACAAGTTGCCTCATTCTCAGGTGCCCACTTGAGCAGAGGCCCAGGTGCTTCTTTCTAGATCTGCCTGTGGCTCTTAGTCAAGGTACCCTGGCATCTCGACCCTATCCAGAATTGGGCCATTGTGCAGAGGGGTTTATGACAGCAGGACACAGTAAAATGTCATAAAATGGCCGCTGCAGCAGCACTTCATATTAGGAGTGTGGCAGCAATTACAGGATGACCAACAACGTAAGTCCCAGCAATGTAAATCTGACAGGGGCAGATGAAAGGGAAGGAAATGGGGCAGGTGGCAGGTCAAGGCAAACAAAGAGGCTGTATCGGTGGCAGCAGTGATGCTGATATCCTATCCCACTCCCTGGCCTTGATCCACTTTCCTGGGTCCACAACGACTTATGCCAGCAAAGTAGCTAGCGCAGATCTGAGTAGACACACATGCAGGTGGTGTCAGTGGCGTAGCTAATGAAAGTGTAGCCCGGTGCAGAGGACAAAATGACGCCCCTGAAATGATGTCAGAACAGGAAGTGATGTAATAGTTGTATTCATTTTCTGGGCTTTTTGGCTACAACTTTTGATAGAATGAAGATATTACAATCCGGTTTGTTTCATTGCATCCTGCATTAAATTACCTTTTCAATACAGCATGATGGTATTATTCATTCTTACCAAGGTTTTCATAATTTTGGCCACTAGTGTCAAGCTCAGCTTGTTGCCCCCCTAAAACTTGTTGCCCAGTGCAATTGCTCCCCCCTGCACTTCTTTAGCTACACCTCTGGGTAGTGTTCCCTTACCCAGAGGAGGCCTTACCCAGAAGAGAACAAAGGTTTCCTTACCCAGAGGAGACCTCCGCTGCCTGAAACCCTCCTGCAAGATATGGCTCATGCCCTATTAGCATGGCTACATCGATGGAGAGAAAGTTAGTTACGTTTGGGCTGTAAGGAAGGAATATTGTGACTTCCAGGCTTCTCCTTCATATCTTATCTCGTTGTACGCTGCCCATCAACTTTACGCCACTTTTGTTTCCTCGTTGCTTGCTCCCATCTGACTCTCACAGCAGCCAAGCCACATCCCTGTGTCTACCCATTTCCACGGGTTTCCTGTTTCTCTCATAGATGTATGCTATCCCTCAAGAGCTCCTTGGTCTCCCTGGAAATCCAGCACTCACACCAGCAGAGTGCTGCTAATTTCCTCTCCCTAATTTCCATTGCAGTTACCATGGTCCTTCTAATGGCAGAGTGGCACTAATCTTGCTTGTCAGTTTTGGTTTATTCCAACTGTGTTTCTTTTTTATTATTTTCCCCTCATCTCTATTATTGTAAATAATCTCCCAGTAAACCAGCAATGCTTTGATTCATTCTGCAAACTGGAAGGCATCATCAAATAGGCCCTGTCATGGAGTCCCATCAACCACACCTCTTTGGGCAGCGGGACATGGAGCAGAGAGATGTTCCTTCAGGTACCTTAGCTGTGTAAGGCTTGGGACCTTGAATTGTGTCCCAAACTAATCTAGAAGCTAGTGCAAAAAATGGCACATAGGTGTAATATGCTCAGACCAACAGGCACCTGAAAAACTTTGCACCCCTCTGGGGATGCCACTGAAGTTTTTTTCAAGTGCCTGTAAAGCATCTCCTCCCTCTTACCTTCTTGCAGCTGCAAGAGCAAAACGGAGGAGACTTTGCTTTGCTCTCACAACCACAAATGGCTCTGACAGTAAGGGGGAGGAGTGTATTCAGGTGCCTGAAAATCTTAGCACTTTGCCCACCCGTCCCCCAGAACGCCACTGAACACCCTAGTAACCACATCTGTACCAGTTAGATTTTCCGATTAGTCTTCAAGAGCAGCTCCAAGTAGAGTACATTATCATATTCCAAATGAGACATGTCTAACGGCCTAAACCTATGGGCCATTTATGACAGGAGACCTATCAATCTGCTGCTGTAAATGGCACTGCCACAGTGCAAATGTTCCGCCACTATTGTGCCCAATGGAACTGCTGCTGGAATGATCAGTGTGCATGCACAAATCCCACTGGCCCATATAAGGTAGCAGAGGGGCAGTACATAGGCGGTTTGGGATGTGGATGTGGAGGGCAGGAAGTGGTGAGTGGGCTGGAGGTTGTGGATCTTGGCAGCTGAAGTGCACACCAGATCCTATCCCTCTATCCCTGATTTTATAGAACAGACCTTGCTTCACATTTCTCATAATGAAAGAGAAAAAAACGGGTAGAAATCACGTTTTAACACTTAACTTCCTTTGTACTAGACTAATTAGCATTTGAGATGGTGATGTCATTAGTCTTTATTGAGCTCATTTAATTTTCTCTTTGATATCAGCTTGATTCCCTTTGTGAGGGGCTGCCACAGAGGAAAGTGAGATAAGAAAAAAGGGCTACCAGGTAGTTCTCAGTAAGTCATGTACTGTCACTATAAAGGAGCCCAGAGTGGAATGGGGAGCTAGAGATGCATAGGGAAGCCATCAATCAAGAGGGATAATGGGAGAGAAGAACTATCCAGTATATGAGTGGCATTATCAGGGCTCCTGTCATTCATGGAAAGCCGTCATGAAAGCTGGGGTCTGAAGGAAAGTGTTTATTCACAATTACTTTGTCCAACCACCTCTGTACTCCCAGATGTGAGTCCTTGCATCTATTCCAATGTGCACATGTTCATATTTACCATGCAAGCACACCTGAGAGTATCACATTTAGTATTTGTGACCCACTTTTCTCTCCTGAGAAGCTCCAAATCATAGTCTCATAGCTTATTTAATTACATTTTTATTCTGCCCAGCTTTCATGGTATTGGACAGTATGCATCTCTTCCCTTTCCAATACCAAATTTTATCTTGATGTTGTTTAGATCAGCGTTATTCAAACTGTGGGTCGGGACCCACCTGGTGGGTCACAACCTGATGTCAGGTGGGTTGCGAAAAGCTGGGAGCAGCCAGCTTGGAAACTGCAGACCTGATTCTTGTTATATTTCTTTTGTGAGTGTTAACGGTTTGAATTTTCAAGTGAGGGTTTTTTAAATTTTGTTTTCAGTTCAGTGCTTTTTCATCATATTTTGTCCTAATCTTGTTTTCTCTCTGGAATGTTTCATGTATGTACAATTGCTGCAGTCAAAGAATGCCAATTTGCATTTTAGAAGTGTTATATTATTATGCTACAATGACAGCACTTCCTGTTTGATGATGTCACTTCCTGCGGCAACGTCACTTCCAGATTAATGACATCACTTCCGGTGGGTCCCGACATGAGTACCATTCTAAAAAGTGGGTCCCAATCTAAAAAGTTTGAATACCGCTCGTTTAGATGTGGTTAGTAGGGCAATGGGGGCATTTGCCTTGGATGTCACATACGGAGAAGGCCACATCATCATTACTTCGTAAACAAGGACATTCTGAGGGAAAATGACACTGATTCAGGCCTGATCCTATGGGCCATAGCATGGGCAATACGAGTGTACTGCCGGCACTGATGTTGCAAAGATGCTGTAAGTTACCTCCAGTGCCAGCAGTAAGCCCCTACTGTCCACACTGGCCTAGAGCCATTCCTGCATGCCTAGAGGTGCTGAGCCGGTGGTTGGTAAATGCAGGGGCTGCTGGCTGTTTCTGGGTGGGCAGGGAGGGTGGGGAGGGGGGGGCAAAATGGGGTGAGACACTGGCAGTGGCCTCCACTACCGGATCCTTACCTCTGTGTTGGGCAACATAGCCTGACACAGTGGCCCTCAAGTCTGTGCCTGCAAAATCCAGTGCATATGCAAGGAACACACTGTCAGCTCTGTGCCCTTACCATGGGGGAAGGGGACAAACATGCCCTTCTCCCAATGTGCCTCTGGCACCTGCCAAGCACCAGTAGGATGCAGCGGTAGCCACTTGGCTACAGTTGTGCCTCCAGGCCCCGGGCACCATAGAATTGGACTGCCCATGAGCAGTAAAGTGGGAAGAGACTTTAAATGAACATTCCTTAATTGCCTTAAGGAATTGCTCATTGCCTTAAAGGGGCTGACTCAAGTTTACCCAATAAACATCACTGAATAGAGATGGAAACCCAGGTGTCCCTAGTCTACCAGTAAGTCCAACACTTGAACCACTATACTTCCAAACTGGGTGCATAAGAAACATTTCTTAACTTTTGGTCCTGCATGGCTCTAAGAACCTAGTGAGGGAAAGGAAGAGTGGTACAGATTGTCATGCCAAAGCTGACAGATTCAATACCTACTCCAAGTCTGACTCTGTCATCAAGTCTAATAGCAGCAGTCATCCAGGGTGTCAGACAATTGGCAAAAATCTTTCCCAAAATCTGCTACCTGAGATCCACTTTAACTAGAAATGCAGGCCTGCAAAGTCCTGATGTGCTCCACCACTGAGGCATGACACCTTTCCTGGCTGATACGCTGGCCTCTGCAGCCTACTGTACACACAGCAGCAATGTAGCAGAAGGGCTTCTGACTTTGTCTCCCCAGCGGATCTAGCTTCCATTTGCAATTTACAGTCCAATCCTAACTGGGCTTTATGACAGAGGAACAGCACTTCTGCTGTGAGCCCTTTGGGGACAGGGAACCAGGTACTGATTGATTTTACTGTGTAAGCTGCCTTGTGAACTACTCTTGTTGAAAAGCTGCATATAACACTAATGCTAATACTACTAATGGCTGTACGTTCCATAGGACAGAACTGCTGCCACAAAAGGCAGTGTTAAAGGCCTGCTGCCACTGCTGACTGTCAGTGGAAGCACAGGTAACCCAGCAAGGTGAGTGGGCAGTGGGGAGGACAGGGCAGGGAGGGGGAGGAATAGGGAGAGTCTGGGTGAGGAGGGCCTGGTAGGAGGAGCCCACTCCTCTCCTTCACTGGAGTGCTGCTAAGCTTTTCAATGCCAGCCAGCAAGGCTTTTCTGGACAGGGGGAATGGGAGAGGGGCAGAATGGGGCAGAAGGAGGGTAGACCGTGGGATGGACCAGGCCTGGCTCAATAGTGGGTACAGATCAAGGATACCTACTAGGGTCACCGTTGCTCAACATGGGTAAGGGAACATTTGTTCCTATACCCCAAGAAGACATCCAGCTGCTTCCCAGGCCCCAAGATACAGCAGCCGCCATTTTGGTGCTGTTGTAGCCCTGGGCGTTAGGGAATCATAAAATTGGGCCCTAAATATGGGCCTCAAGAGTCACAATTCAAATTTGAGAACCCAGTGTAGTATATGGCTAGCTTAATTAAGACTAAAATATTTGAAATTAATCATGGATCTTATTCTAGTTTTGGTTGAATATTCAACTCTTTTATTTCAAAAATGTCCACCTACAAAAACAATGAATATTTATATAACTCAGAAAATCCCATATATATTAATATCCAAATCATATTGCACCTTCATCAAAATAATAAAGAGCAATTTCCTTCCAAAAGCTTCATCTTGTTATTTATGTGCTCTTAAATGGACATTATTAGTTTGGTCATTTCTGTCAGCTTCCATACCTTTGTCAACTGCTGTACTCTTTCAGGATAGAAGAAGATTGAGCCCCGCCCAATGCCTTTCAGTTAAGTTCATGATGTTCTTTGCAGACATCTTCTCCCATGTATACAATTAAAATCAGAAGTGAAACACATGGGAATCACATCGTTTCCTATTAGATCTATTGTATATACAGTTTAATGCTGGGATTATTTGGGCAACACCACCAAACATGCATGAAATTGGCTTTGACTTGCACATACTCCAAGGTCTGTCATTTCCATAAATCTCAAATTTTCATAAATACAAACATAAGGTGTTACATGGCAGTCATGGAGGCCTCCTCAAGTAAGGGGCTGTTGTTTCCTTACTTGGGGGTTGCATTGTGGCTGCATGGGCACTGGAAAGTTGGATAGGATTGGGTACCTGGGAGAAGCTCCTTGCCCAGGATTGAGAAGAGATCCTTGCCAGATTCCCTGTTTTCTCTTACTTCTCTAACCACTAGACCAGACTCCCTCCCGAATGCATTCCCAATTCATGGCAGAATGAGAAGATGGAGGAAACGAGCCAGCTGGGGCAGCTTCATGATTATTTAAACAAACATCAGCTCTTTGACAATTAGCAAACATTCCCAGTGAAATGATGAGAAGCCGCTGACAGCGGAATGTGTTGCTATTAAAAGCCGTCACGTGCAAACCTTCCCTGAGCCTGCCGGTTTCCCCTCCCCCGCTACATGCCAAGCTGCTATTTGTACCATTTGGAAGAAACTTTTTTCAGTGCAGAAGTCTGAGAAAAACAAAGAAGCAAGATGGATTCCAGCTCCGTGAGACCAGGCCCCATATGAGTAGCAATGGCCGATGTCATCACGGGTGTCCGTGTCTATAATATGGCCATGCTTTGTGTTGAAGCCTCCTGTCTTTATTGGAGATGGGGGTTCTTCTTGCAGGTGCCCTTTGTTTATTTTTATTTACCAAAACATGTATAGCCTTCCTTTCAGTCAGGGACCATCCAAGTAACTCAGTACACAAATTTAAAATATTTAGTTTAAAAATACTGAACTATAAAAATGACCACAGGACAAAGAATTTCAAAGAATTTTTAAAGCCAGAATAACAGTAATCCAGGCCCAATTTATTTCTTTAAAAACTGTGCTTTAGTGGCCCACACAATAGTAGCCCAAAAGTATCCCAAGGGAGGCCTTCCACAGAAAAGGGGCCGTGGATAAGAAGACCCTGCCTCATATCTCCACCTGCTGCACTGAAGCAGTGATAATCTTTTCATTATCATAAGAGCCTCAAGGCACAGTTCTAGCCTGGAGTTAGGCCGGTTAGGCCTGCAAAATTTGGCTGGCACCAGGATCACCGGAAAGCGCGCTTGGACCACTCTTGGAGTCAGGGAGGACAGCGCACATCTGTATGCTGGCCTCTCTGACTTAACTCCAAGAGTGGTCCAAACATACTTTACGGTGTACCTTGTGCTAGCCAAACCTGCTGGCATAACTGTGCCGGCCTAACTCCAGGTTAAGGTTGCGCCCTCAATTGTTGGAGAATCTATGTTGACTCATAAAGAGAGAGGTGGCATTTAAAACTCAATCAATCGTTGCTATATCTCATCTTGTGGTGGAAGATTAGGGGAAGGACTTTCAGAAAGTTATGCTCTTGTCTAGCTTCCCCACCACTGCTTCCAAAAAAATCACTCATGGATGCGGCTGCAGAGTCCACTCTTGTGTTTATCTTCAGTCTTTAGACCAGCCATTTTCAACCACTGTGCTGTGGCACATTGGGGTGCCATGAGCGGTGCACAGGTGTGCTGCAGGAATTTGGGGGAAGGACATTTATTATTAGGGCCAATGGGGGATTTGGGAAGCACTAGCAACATGGTGTGCGTTCTCAATTGTCAAAAAACTGATGGTCTTGCACTCTTCCTTGACAATTTTAGTACCTTCTCAGTGTGCCATGAGATGAAAAAGGTTGAAAATCTCTGATTTAGACTTTAGGTGCCACAGGACTGTATGTTGCAGTTGGGTAAGGGAGCTGCTGACCTATAGGAGCGTCCCATGACTCAACCTATGGGATCAGTTCAGGTACCTTCTAAAATAAATCAGTCACAAGATCCAGGTATAAGGTCAGGGCTGGCAGGGGATAGGATTGGACCCGAAATCATAGTCTCATAGCTTATAAACTTATTACACTCTGGGCTGGCAGGGGAAAGAATTGGACCCTAAGACAGAACAGAATTTTTCCTTTTAGAAAGAGTAGTTCAGGGGTGTCATTTAGGAAAGCTGATGATGGGGCATCCTCCTGTCCTTAGCCAGTATGTGATTTCACCTTAAAGAAGCACCTTTATTTCTGACTAGCTCACCATTCTCTCTGAGCAACATTCTTTTAACATTATCTGGGCTTATAGTATTCCGTGCTAGGTATGTATAACAGATGCACAAATTTATTATTATTATTATTATTATTATTATTATTATTATTATTACTTTAAAGTGGGTACTATTGGAAATTTATGGATACTATCTAAGACTGGACCTTTAAGCCTTGTTTAGAATCTGTCCACCCCCACCTCTGCCCCCGCTGAGATCCTTTGTCACCATTAAGAAGTTAAGTGTGAGCAGATGCACATTCTTTCTTTTGATTTGGGATTGTCTCAAGACAGTGGTACCTTCTTCTTTACAAGGCACAGTGCTGGAAACAAGGACCTGCACAGTATCGCTGGTCCATGAAACATGACTGTCTGTAACAATGTTCATGTTAAAGCACAGTGTTTGTTCATGATGGGTGTTCACTGGACTCTTGCTAGCCACTTCTGCATATCAGACCATTTCACACATTTCTGCCTAGGCTTTGGTTCTGCTAGATGGCGCAGATATTATTCTGTGCTGTTCCTTCGCCTCTTGAATGTGTGTGTACTGTCAGACGCACAAACAGCATCACGAGCCAATGGCAAATGGTTTGCAATTAACTAATCTCCTGAACATGAGTCACCCTGCATCTTGCCAGAGAGACTGATGAGTAAGGATATGGTAAAATAAGAGCCATCAGTTTATGAATGATTGCATCATCAGTGGAGGCGAGGGGCTTCTTGGGAATGGCTGGCCTTATTATCCACTAGGCATGCTGTGGTCTATAGTCATTTGGCACATTAATTATCCTAGATAGGCCTCTTGCAATGATGATAACTGTAAGCTTGGGCTAATGCAATGCCTAGAAGCCTACAAGGGTGCTCCATTTGCGTCCTGTCAATTACAATCCTTCAGACTGTGATAACTCTGATTGTATTTATTTTAATTGCATGTATTTGTTTTATTGATTTATATGTATAATCTGCTGTAACCCAAAGGTCGGAGCTTCTCCAACGTGAATTTTACAAATCTTCCCTTAAAGACAAGGCTATAGATTACATAACTGAAGTGGCGGGGGTGGGGGGGGGGAGGAAAATGAATCTGGAAATATTGGTAACAAACATACTATTTTAAACAGGTGGAATGGTAATTTTTCTGTCTATAGTACCAGAAGCTTCAACATGTATGAAGCTGCCTTCTATTGAGTCAGACCAAAAAATTGTCTACAGTGCAAACTTATGCATGCCTACTTAGATGTAAGTCCCATTGCATTCAATGGGAGTTACTTCCATTGTATATAGGAAATATAGGATTGCAGGCCCAGTCTATTATTGCCTACCCTGAGTTGCAAGAGCTCTTTAAGATCTCCAACAGAGAAAGATCATTCCTAACGCTGTCACCATGGTGTTCCGTGGGGAGGGGCAGGGCACTATGTTTTGCATGGCTCTGCAACTCACTGTGTGAGCTGCCCCTCCCCCTTGCTATCAGGACCATTCTGAGGGCCAAAAGCAACATGGAGGCTTACAGGTTGAGTTGTAGTACCGTGTTAAACTTAGTGCCCCCCCCTCGTGGGACACCACTGCCTGCCACCACAGATTATTTTACATGAAGGTAATGGAATTGAACCTGAGATCCTCCACATGGAAAGCAGTTGCTCTTCCACTTACCTATAGACTCTCTTCCCACTGTTCACAAATGATACTCACAGAGGAGCTACTGTGCGTGCTTGAGGTAAGGCAGTAGAGTAGCTGCAGTCCTGGCCATGGAAGGGTTGCAGAGCATGACAGATAGGCCTGTGAGATAGCCAGGAGCACACAGTTGTCATCCACCATCAGTTCTGAAACAGCACACTGTGGATGAAGGCTCGAGGCACAGTTGAGGGTCACCAGCAGTGTTTTAGGCCAGAATAAGAACTTGAGGATTGAAATATAGGGGCAGGAGGATGCCCATAATTGCCCTTCCTAAATGGCACCTATAACTTCCAGATGAAATGGGAATTTCTTTCTATAGCTGAAGGAATTTCAAGGGAGGAGTCAGGTGTCATCATCTGAAAATGTTGAGAAGGAAACATTCCCAGGAGCAGAAAATGGAAGAAGCATTTCACCTGGAGAACTGCACTTCTTCTAGAGCAGTGCTTCTCAAACTGATGGGGCAGACAAGCATATTTGTTTTCCAATGTGCCAGGGACTGGTACTATCAAAAAATAGGCATGAGAAAACAAGGAAATTCAAGAATTTCCTGGCAGAAATATTAAGATTTGATTCTAGGCTATAAATAAGCACAGTGAGAGTGTATATAATATGACATATAGCTATGGAGCAAGCCATTTTAAGATTTTTAAATTATAAATTTAAATTTTTAAATTATACTATGGTTTCTGTCCTGGAAATTCACAGTGGACCAGCAGTCAATGCTTCACAGACTGGCACTACCATGTTGTTGTTGTTGTTCAGTCGCTAAGTCGTGTCCGACTCTTCGCGACCCCATGGACCACAGCATGCCAGGCCTCCCTGTCCTCCACTAGCTTCCTCCACTAGTTTGCCCAATTTCATGTTCATTGCTTCAGTGACACTATCTAACCATCTCATCCTCTGCCGCCCCCTTCTCCTTTTGCCTTCCATCTTTCCCAGCATGAGGGTCTTTTCTAAAGAGTCCTCTCTTCTCATGAGGTGGCCAAAGTATTCGAGCTTCAGCTTCAGGATTTGTCCTTCGAGGGAGCAATCAGGCTTGAATGCCTGTAGGATTGACCAACTGGATCTCCTTGCAGTCCAGGGGACTCAAGAGTCTTCTCCAACACCATAATTCGAAAGCATCTATTCTTCGGCGCTCTGCCTTTCTTATGGTCCAGCTCTCACAGCCATACATTGTTGAGTAGCATGCTTAAGAGGCATGTTGGGCAGCCCAATCCTAAGCTTTCCCAATGCCCAGAAGAACAGCGGCACTGAAATGGCCACCATGTGGGGTCAGGGAAGCAGCCAGAGGTCTCCTTGGGGTCAGGAGGCATTGGTTCCCTTACCCCATGTTGAGCAACAGTAGCCTCAGTGGGTCTTCTTGGATCTGCATCCACTATTGAGCTTACACAACTCGGGGCAGGCTTTAGGATTTGATGGCAGAGACATTCCACACACACCCTCTGCCCAGTTCTGCCTCCTCTCCACATTCCCCTGCCCCAAAAAGCCTTGCCTTGAAAAAAAAAAACTGGTGGCAATACTCACAGCTAGTCTCTCCCTCCAGGAGTCTTCTCAGTGCTGAGGCCCAGCACCAATTGGCAATGGCCTTAATGCAGCTGGCAGATTCACAGCCAGCACTGGAGTGCCTTACAGCACTTCTGTGACACCCGGCATTTAGGATTGGGCCCAAATCTTGGTCGTGGCTATATCTAAGTTGTTTGATAATTCAGACTGATGGTTGTGCAAGCTGATTTCACATGAGACTTCTTGCTCAGAATCTGCAAACAGAGTCATTCGCCCTGGTACTATCTGTCAACTTCATGGCAATACCTAACCAACATACTAACATTTTTGCTTTTCGCAAAGTGTACTGTAGGATTACCATTTGAATGAATGAAAAACTGCAAAAGCAGGGTGCATATATTATTTTCTTTCATAAGGTTTATATGACTAGCTTCTGAGTAGTGCCTTAATGTCCGCCTTTCTGAATTAGGTGGATATGCCTGACACACAACTAATTACATTTGTTGTGCTAGGAAGCTGGTTTTGCGGTGCATTTGTGAAACATACAGGTTTACAATGTCATCCGTAATGGAAAAAAGAAAACCCAGCTGGCATTTCCATTATGGAAAATACATTCTCTGAACTGGACTCTGCCTCCTGCATAGACTTCGCTTGTACCGCTCCCTCCTTGCCCCCCCCCTCTCCCCTGGGCTTCCTTGGAGCAGGGAGCTGCGAGCTCTGAAGGGTATCTGAGCAGAAAAGGCGAAGGAATGGAAAGAAATCTTTTCATCTAAAAGGTTACATTTGTCCTACTTCCTCCCATCTCTAGCAATTAACTTGAAGGGAGACATCACCACTAATTGAGCAGTGGAGATCAGGGCCAACAATTAGGTCTTTTGATGAGAAACTGTTTGAGAGGGACTGATCCAAGGCATTAAAATGATACGAAGCTGTTTCTATGGCAATGGAACTTTCCTCTCTTGCTCTCCAGGCCACAGAAATAATACCAGAGAGAGAGAGACAGAGAGAGAGAGAGAGAGAGAGAGAGAGAGAGAGATTTCTTCCTGATTAACAATTTAATGAAAAATAAAGTAAGATTCTTTCCAAACTCAATCGATGGGAGGCAATATTCAGCCAGATTCAATGGCAGTGGGAGAATCGACATCTTTTCAGGCCTGCAAATCTATTTCTGCAGAATGTACTGAGAACCTGCCGTGGCCCTACCGTTTGGTAATTAGGTGGCGGCTGCACACAGGGAAACGTGAGGTCTATATTCAGAGCACAGATCAAAGAAGCTGCCTATCAAAGCACTCCTCACTTGGCATCTCTCGCAAGCTGCACTCTGGCAGCATGTTACCCCTCCCACCTTTCCTGCCTGCTTTTATTATTCATTAAAAAATACTTTTTAACTTAATTATTCAGTGAAGTTCTCTGCAACATAGATGCGCATAAGGAAATTGCATCTAGGCTGGGATATGCAAAAACAATTCTTTGACCCCTTAGGGCAGGGATCTCCATGCTGCGAGTGGAATTCCCATGCATTATAAAGAGACTTGTGCAGGAGAACTCCCTGCTGGATTGATTCTGCCCAGCGCATGGTGCCCTGATCCCTTTTGAACAGAGACTTCTTGTCCATGCACACAGATTTCCAAGGGTCAAGCTCCTGGCAGTGTTGTCCATGTTTGGGTCAATGAACTGCAGAGTTGATCTTACGCAAGTTTAGCATATCATGAACCTGCTTTTAAAATGCTGGTTGTGAAGTGTTGTGAGATGCTTGCTTATGGGGCAGTAGTGAGGATTGGGGCTCTGGTGGTGCAGCTGACGACTCCTGGAAGAGTCAAATATACCCTAGGAAAAAGAAAATTGATTGAACAGATAAATAAATAAACAGGGGGTGATTCTCTGTAGACTTCATACTTCAAAGAAATCCTTGAACACCAGATATGTCTTTTTTTTGTTGTTGTTCAAGAGGTTAGAGCCAGAGTTTCGTAGCTTGCTCCCCTTCCTAACACTTAAGAGGCATGATAGGAAGGACAACATCAGCACCACCTCCACTGCTACTGACATACAGTCGCTCTTGCTGGTGCCATCACAAAGACTCTAGATCAGTGATTTTCAACCTTTTTCATCTCATGGCAGGGCACTAAAAAGGTCAAGGCACACCATCAGTTTTTTTTTTTTTTTTTACAATTGTCAAGGCATACTGTGCTGCCAGTGGGAGGCTCACATCCCCAATGGCCCTAATAATAAAGGACCCTTTCCCCAAATTCCCGCAGCACACCTGAGGACCATCCGCAGCACACCGATGTGCCATGGTACTGTGCTTGAAAATGCCTGCTCCAATCTCCTCCCCAAAGCTAGAAAGGATCCCAGTCTTATAGTTCTGACTCAGTGGCATAGTTACGGGGGTGGCGTGTTAAGTACTGCAGGCACTGCAATGCACTGTGTAAGTCGCCTCTTGCACTTGCCGTTGGAACCATTTGGGGCAGTGTCACCAATGTGTGGGCCACTTACACAATGCATTGTGGTGCCTGCAGTACTTACCATACCGCCACAACTCATGGCTATTGAGTTGTTGGTTGGCGTCCAACTGTTACAACTGTTGGACGTCCAACCGTTACAAGCAAACCTGAGAGCTACAAAGATGTTATTATTGCTGGTGTTTGTGGCATAGTGTATTGTTACCCATCTCCTGAAGGGCTTTTTCTCTCCTTGTTGTTCCCTAGGAATAAGTACCATATACATTTGAAGGAGAGGGTGGGAGGAAAGCTGACTATCCTGCAGTCCTTCTTGCTTAGCAGTACACTCTCACCTTCCTGCAGGTTGGCATTTGTCCTGTGATTCTTGCTCACATCCTCAGCCGTCACCCAGCTTCTCCATCAGCACTTTTCTCCTTTTGGCCGTTTGGGTACCGCTTGCGAGTGTGCAGCTGAGTCTCCGAACCATGCAGCGCCAAGTGCTCGAGGCTTTTCCAAGGCCTGTGTCCACCTGAATCCATCAGGAGCAGCTGTTCAATGCCATGTGGTGCTGAGCTGGTGGATGGTGGGGGTCCACTGAAGACCCCTGTAGGGCTGTGAGTGGAAGGGAATCCATTTCATAAGCCTTTTCTCACAAACAGGTTATGCTGAGTCTGCAGGAGCTGCCCATGTTCTTCATTAGGCTTGTCAACCCATCTGCTCAGTGTTAAAAACAAGCAAATCGGGATTTTTTTTCCCCCCTCCAAAGGCAGGTTTAGTGCTTAGCTAATATTTCTTGAATTAGTGGGGGAGGGTGGAATGGTGAGGCTCAGGGTTTCCCTTCCTTTAACAGGAGACATTTCCCCAACCAACAAAGGCATTCGTGACAGTCGGTGGTATCCGTGAGATTTCAGGCCTGGAAAAGGAGCAGAAATGGGAGCCAAGTTATCAAGGGGTTGGAGCACCTTACCGTACCCATGCTCAGTGCTCAGGCACTGGGGGCATTTTGATTTAGAAAGCATACAGTGAAGGGGGAACATGATAGACATTTGGATCATGTTGAAAAAAAATGACAACACAGTCAGAGTTTTTGCTCCTCCTTTGTTCCCCTTTTCTTTCCCCCCTAAAACTCACCAGCCCTGTGCAGACCCAAAAGCCTCAAAGCTCTGCTCATGCTAAGGATCTTCTAACCCTCTCCCTCGCTGCTCACCTTGATTACAGCGTTTATCTGAAGAGACAAATACTTTACTAGGGGAGAGATCTTTCCCCATGATTAAGATTCATCAACATTCCTATTTCAATACTAAACAGGAGTTAATGCAAATCTGTATACCAGGGATCTTCAGTGTTTGTCTTCTTGCAGCACACTAAGTGGTTCACAGACAGTGGGTTGGGAGGGACCCACCTTGGGTCAGGACCTGATTTTTGGTGGTTTATGAAACTGACAAGGCAGATTAGGCTATGTATAGCAAGGGTTAAACAGACTGCTACGGTGGGGGGGGGGACTGCTGCCCAATCACCACTATAGCCACATCCCTTGGCATCCATACGTCAGGCCTTTAGGGCTGCAGCTGATCCCATGAACCTGGCTCAACAAGCACTCCAGAATGCAGCCTCCCTACCACTATAGTAAAAAGGATAAAAACAAAAACTTGAGCCTCCATAAAGTGAAACAATTTTTTGAAGGCTCGTAAAGTTAGGTGGGTCATGCTAGAGTTAAAAAGTGGGTCCTGGTGCTAAAACGTTTGGGAATCATGGCGCTATGGTTTTCTCTATGGTCTTTGCCAGTTGCGATGTCATTTCCGGGACACTCTTCTGGGTTCTGTGGTTCAGGTTTTAGGGCATCTGCCTGTGGTAACAAATTGTCTGCCCCCCTTCCTTTGCTGAGGAACAGGGACAGACAATTTATTACTACAGGCAGAGTCACAGAACCCGGAAGTGTTTTTCAGTTACTTTCAACTGCTGTGCTCCAAACGCCCACCGTACACCTGCAGATGTGCCAGATGTGCCAGGACCTTCCGTGTCACCAATAGGCCACAGCACACCAGTTGAAAATAACTGCAACATCCCTACCAAGCCGGATATTTGCTGCTATAATAATGATATGGGAGGAAATCAAGCCTAGGAGGCGATTTCTCTAAGTCCCTGTCTCTTTAAGTGGTGAGACAGGGCTCCCAAAGATTGAGAGGTCCGTTTTTCCGGGTGCGCGTTCCCCATTCCTGCTGAGGTCCGCAAAACCTTCAAGCCCACTGATCTCCCCACAGGACCCCTGCTATAGCTTACTAAGTTTAACATCGACAAAAAGAATGCCAGCGGGACTTCGATGGTGGTTCCGGAAAAGAATATTTATTGCAATAAAGACGCAAAAAAGGGCACCCTAATTTTGTGCCAATTTCATGAAGACAGGCATATTTATATATTTATGTATTCAAATAAGGAGAAAATTAAAGAATCAATCAAGTACATTTGTCTACTTCCGCTCTGGTCATTGGTCATTTGGGGCTTCGGGACCTTTGATTGGTCCAAAAGGGACTTGGGGAACTCCACAGGTCATGCCCTTTCCCCCCCAAAGGCCGAGTGGCGCCCTGAGGAGAGGGCTAATCTTGCGAGCACAAAGGATTTAATTGGGGAAGTGGAGAATTGTCCAAACACAGTGGACAAAGAGACTTGATTGGGCTCTAGAGGACTTGACTGAGTTTGGGGTGGCAAGGGACAAAGGCATGGGGTCAGAGAAGGGCAAAGATAATCACACATTTCATAAGAAAAGAAAAGCATTTTATCCTGTAAAGATTATCCACATTTTATCCACGCAAAGATTATCCATTTTATCCCCGCAAAGTTATCATGCAAATGTCTTTGGCTGAGGTCGAAGGTGTTGGCGCCGACGATGTGACCCGAGGATCTGGTCTGATGGAAGTGGCACACTCCCCGAGGGAGCCAGCATCCATCTTGTCCACTGGCGTCCATTTTGTGTCATCCCCTACACAGTACGCACAAGCACGAAGCCCGACATGACAGTTCCCGTTCATAAAATGCATTTCCCATTCGTTAAACTTCATTCATAAAGTCGGCCTCCCCTTTAAGGGGAGATTTTGACAGCTCGGGAGTTTGACAGTTCGTCCGAGCCACGTAGTCAGAGATTCCAGGGGAAGACCTGGCTGCCTCTGAGTTTGACAGCCGGCAAGTGGTGCTTTCGAGGAATGCCTTGAGTTTGACAGCCGGTCCGAGTTAGGTGAGTGGCGCTTTCAAGGAATAGCTCAAGTTTGACATCCCTACCGATCCACATGGCCGGAGTTCCTCGGGTGGTTTCCCCGTTGTCCTGACCTGAACTCCGGGCCGGCTCGTTGACTTGTGGTTGACAGTTTGGATAAGGCATGTGCCAGGGTTAGACCGCAGGTCAAGGATGGTTAATCCTCTAATTGCTGGCTGGCTCCTAGTGTTGCTTGCTCAAGCTGTTTGGCTGCGGGTTGCCACGGTGGCCGGCGCGAGTTCGAATCCCAGGTCCCCGCTTTTGCAAAAAGGTCAAAAGTGGTCAGCGGGAACCCGTGGCGTCTCGGCTGCAAGTTCGATTCTCACCAAGGTGCAGTCCTTAAAAGTTTATTTCATTTTATTTTGCGGCTTGGCTGGGCTGTGTGCTCGCAGCCAGGTGGAGGAAGCATGGCGGTTTCCGAGAGAATCAGCGGGGTGTGTGTGTGTGTTCCCATATCATTTTTATGGTCTAAATATTGAAAAAAAAGGAAAAAGAAAGGTTAGTGGTTGAGATAAACTGCTGGTCTGACTCACTATATACTGTATTCATGGTACTTTTCTCTATGTATCTCTAAAGTCTCTCTATATGCTGTCCCTACCCTAATGCCCTATAAAGCACATTTCCAATTTCACTTGTATGTGTGGATGCACACAAGAAGACATCACTGATATACTGTGCCACTGGGGTTTACCTCTTCAGCTGTTGCAATACTATCTACAGATAAATATCTCTCTTTGAGTTCACCTCACACCTGCCTTCTCCTTTCTGTTGCTTTTGCCTTTTATCTGGCACATCTGTTCCAGGAACAAACTTTGCCGTTGAGTAATAACCATTTACTTTGACGATAATGAAATAAAGCCTTTTAAAGTTCAAACATGATATTTCTCTCTGTTTTCTCTGTCATTTACATGCCACTCTCTCCCCTTTAAAGGTGGCAGGTGTGACAAGACTGTAGTCAAGCTGTTGCCTACAATACTTGCACAGATACAGTATGCAGCCACGGGGGTGGGGTGGGGACAGTATTGCAGGCAATGCCCTGTGTAAGTGGCCCTTCCCACTCACTGCACATTGCTGCCACTGCCCAGAATGGTTCCAGCAGCAAGTGGGAAGGGCCACTTACACGGGGCATTGCCTGCAATACTGTCCCCACCCCCACCCCAGTGTTGCCCCCTATCTAGCTACACTACTGCACAGGTGGCCCATTTTCTGGTAGCCTCATCTCTCTGGAGTCAATTGCTGTTGCCTTGCTTACGGTTAGCAAGAAAGCACCAGCCCATCTTTTCTTGTACGGGTGTAGTTTGGGGCAGGGGGAGTTCTCAGTGAGGCTTCACAACATTTAACATCACATAGTCACCTTTGTATAATCAAGGAGATTCCTCCTTTGATACTCACACCTACTACCTAGGCCAATTTAGTTCTTAGCTTTTATAACAACTCCATTTGTACGTGAATGGGGCAGAAGTATGACTAATCCTAAGGAAGAATCACATATTCTGTACACATTTATTTTAGGATGCGTTACTGCCTTCCAAACCATCTTGTCCAGTGCTGGCACCAGTTTGTTGAGGTGGTTGGGCAAAGCCCTTGGAAAAGTCCATCAATGATACCTGTAGGCCTACAAGCCACAAAACCTGTGGCTTTAGCATCTCTGAGCATAAGCAAAGTTCTGGCATATTCCAAGCAAGAAAGATGGGTCAAAGGATGCTTTCTTGCTTTGCCTGCCAATGAACTTGCATTCCAAGTTGCATTATTCCCTGCAGCCCAGCCACACTGGAGTTCTAGTTATCTCTTGCCAAGGCTCACTATGGCTCCTGTCCACATTATCGCTAGCCTATATCCCATGTAACCTAGGTAAGCTGTGGAAGTAATGTAGCATACGTATATATACCATGCCGCCTCCTTTTGCTCTCTGAACTGGGCTCAGCCAGGATGTGTGACTTCACAGCTACCCATTCCAGTGCTTCGGAGCACTTAAATTTTCCTCGTAAGTAAACCTTGTGTATCTCATATCATTTCCTTGGTTTCCCCAAAAAAATTCAAGCCTGTGCCTGGGGCAATACAACCCCCCCCCCACCTGATGCTTGATTGTGCATTGGGTGCTACCACTGCCACTGGCAGCGAGGGTTCAGGTGAGCCTTCTGATAGGTGTGGGCTCTCAACCAGTGCCAACTTTGCCAACACATCCACCCTTGCCCTTGGCCCTTGCATTCTTGCCTGGCCCACCCACTTTTTCCAGACTTTGATCCAGACTTTGATCTGAAGGACACAACTTGAACCAGTATTTCCTTCTGCTGATGCTTGCTAAATTTTTGCCCAGGGTCCCTACAGCTCCGATTCATCCACCCCCAGCTGGCTTCAATTTTCTCAGAAGCACCCCTCATGGGAGGAACCCATCCAATGTCTTCCAGCTCCTAAGGCTCTGTGAATTAGGGAAATCCTGAGCATACTTAGGGGTCTCTTTGAGACTGAAGGTCTTCTTGAGCTGCAACACCCCTGTACTCACCTGAATCCAACAGCACTCAGAAGCACGCTGTCCTGATGCCAGACAGCTCTTACATTTTCCTAACTAAGAGCTGTCCAGCACTGGGAGATCCTGCCCCATGCAGTTGTGGGCTTCACTGGAGGTTTTCAAGGGCCAGGCAACCCATCAGGGATGCTCTATTGCTGCTTGCACTGAGCAGAAGGTTGGACTTGACGACTTTCAAAGACTCTTCCAACTTTAATATTCTCTGCTTCTGTGATCATAATCAGACAAAGATATAGCTGTAAACAAGGCTTTATTCTCTGTATGTAGTGATTAATTACAGAATATCAACACTCTATTATTAGAGGTGTTCTTAAATGTTCATTTTTCCCCTCCAGAAAGGTACAGAAAGCAGTGCTATGTGTTTTTATGCCAAGGGTGCATTTTTATAAATTATAATTATATATTATAATTGCATTAAAAGTGTACTAGATAGGTGGTATAGTGCCAGCAGGGGCAACCACAGTCATTACCCATGCGTACAAACCTTTTTTTAATGTTTTATTTTATGTCCATTTTTTATTTTACATTGTTTTCAGATTTTGGTGTTTTTTTAAAAAAAAACAGAAATGAAAAGTGCAGAAAGTGGCATTATGTGTGGTTTTATCCTGTTATCATCAAAAAATCACCCCTCTAGGTACAAACTGTATTTAAATAGGACCATAGTATCTGCATAATCAGTGCTTCTTTCTGGGTTGAATTCTTTGCTGCTCCCCTGAGTCAGAACACCTTGTCTCATCCAGAACACTGATAACAAACCTGCATGGAGCCAAATCACTGAATAGCTGCTTGCATTTTTATTTAATATCTAAGGATCCTTACAAATCCTTTATCCTTTTCCAAATTTCTACCCAGATTTTTTTTTTGGGGGGGGGGGGTCTGAGTTACCTGGGCTTGCTCATAGACTGACAGTAATGCATTAGTCATTTTTAAAATTATTATTTTGGGACTTCATCCAAATTATTGTGTGTCTGCAGTCTGCTACAGTTTTTCAGTGTGTATTTTTCTTCTTCTTCATCTTATTGGTTCCTGGTGCACCAAGTGGATATGCACTGATGATTGAAACACCAGACAAAGAAAGGAATCTTGCCACAATCACACAAATACACCATGATTTTATGTTGCAATTTAGTGCGTACTCCTAAGCAGTGCTGGACAGAGGCGTTTCTACAGGGATGGCAAAGCTCTAAGTTTTGCAAGAAGCCTTACCCTGTCATGTAAATCCCTCCTCTCCCTTGCTGCTGTAGCTAGTAAGCAACGCCAAGATTGGCTAAAACGGTGCAGGAGAGGAGTGATTTCCACTGCAAGGTAAGGCTTCTTGCAAAACTTAGAGCTTTGCCATCCCTGTAGAAACGCCACTGGTGCTGGATTAGCAAGGCCGGCCGGCCTGTGCCAAATCCTAGCACTGCTCAGGGAGGCTAGAGTCTCCACACGGCAAGGGCACGTTCGCGCCCTTACTGTAGGGGAGGCTCCAACCTCCCCTATGTGCTCCTCAGATCTGTGCTTGCTAAACAGCAGGCGCAAATCTGAGGAGACCGCACAGCCCAAATTGGGACCACGTGGCCTCCCAATTGGGCTTAGGATTCAGCCTTATGGCCGATTCCCAAGCCTGCCCACATCCCACCCACAACCTCCCTCCCCCCACCAATCCCGTGTCCGTCTGGACATGGAGACTCCCTCAGGCTGGGCAGCTTCGGTTGACGCGAGGGAGGCTTGGCGCGGGTGCAACAGAACTGGCGATGCAGGGTTCCAATCAGTGCCCCCGTGTCGACGCAATGTCCATCGCGTCGACACTATGACGTAGCGTCAACATGACAGGCAGCGTAGGGTTGCACTGTATATCAATGCAAAGGCACACTTACACTTATTAAGGCAAAGCACAAAAAGGAATTTAGGTGCAAGGGTTTGAGGGCGCAATCCTAAGCAGCGCCGGACTGGCGAGGCCACCTGGCCAGCGCCATATCCTAGCGCTGCTCAGGAAGGGCTGGAGCCACCCCATGGCAAGGGAGTGAACAAGGGAGTGGATAATAGTGCCCTATTTATCCACTAAATAGCAGGTGCAGATCCGAGACAACACGGCCCGGAATCGGGGCCGCACGGCCACCCCAACGGGTCTAGGATTTGGCCTTATGGCCAAATCCTGGACCCGCCCAGGTCCCGCCCTCCTCCCACCAATACCTGAGCCACCCTATCATGGTGCCTCCCTTGCTCCGGCTGGCTTCGGACGCTTCGGGGGTGCCAATTAGCACTCCCACGTTGGCACTAAGGGTGCAGCGTTGACGCAACCCCGTTGCACCGATGCTGCGCAGGGTTTAGGACTGCACTGCCCATCTCATTCTTTTCCCCTCGTGTTTTAATTAATGTGCATGTGTATTCTAGTACAATGGTAACCTGTAAAGGGGCGAGAGAGGACACATTGGATTAGTTCCAGTGAAATACTTAAATCCATAACACCTTTAATTGGGCTATACTTCCAGGGGAATGTAGGACACTTCCTTGGAAGTCAGCTCTATTGAAATTATGGAGAGTTCCAGATGCAACTGGCAATGAGATACTTTGCAAGTTGTACTGTATATTTTACAACTTTGCAAGTTGTACTGAGATATTTTAACCTGATCTTAGGACTGGTCAGTGAGTGTGAATGGCAATTTACTGTTCATTCACTGTGAGATAAATGTGATCCAGTTCTTGATCCACAATATGTAGCAGTTCTCTGTCTCTCTCAATCTCACTCAAACACACACACACACACACTTATTGCGCTTTATTGCGCTGTTTGTACAATTTGCAATAAAAATTTGGATAAAAACACAACATAGCAATTTGCTATTTTAATCAAGATGTTTTGGGGAAAACATAACCAAAAAACCCACCCCAGCTATCACCTCATGGAAACTGGTATAAGAAGAATTTTGAGTTCCAGCTGCCTGCCCAGTAGAATACTTCAAAATGTTAGATAACAACTTGAAACACATGGAATACTCTGAGTAGTATCCATAACAAAGGTGGCATAAGGCCTTTTTGTGTCCATCGTAGAAAATTCAAACGGTGCCATCCGTTCACTGATTAAAATGGCAAACAATCCACAGACTTGCTTCATGCACCAGCCTGGGTGCAATGAATGGGAACAGGGTAAGGTCTATCTGTCTCTTGTCTTGCTACCTATAATCTGCCACCTGAGACATCATACTGACCTCACTGTCTCACAGTAAGGCTGTCACTGAGCTGTACTTCTCACACAGTATGAAAACAACCCAATATGAAAATCAAGCCTTCTGCCTAGGGCTGTTCCTGTAGTGAGTTCATTGCAAAAGCATATGGGCAGTATGTAATTTTCTGAAGTGATTCTATTACTTCTATCATAGCATTAACACATTCCTTAATTAATGAAGGACAAAAAAGAAACACAAGTGAACAGTGAGACAATATTTTTAGAGGACATAAATTATTCAATACAACTTGCAAAATGGTGACGTGTTCGACACAGAAGTAGCTCTGAGGGAGAGGGCACGCTTTGAGGCTGCAATCCTATACACACTTTCCTGAGAGTAAGTCCCATTGAACACAATGGGACTTACTTCTGAGTAGACATGCATAGGCTTGTCTTCTGAATGTGTTCACTTCCTGGATATCACGTTACAAGGTTCTCAACCGACATGCCTAAGAAGGTCCTGCATCTGAGATGTTGGAGACCTGCCACCAGTTGTCTCAATACAAGAAGACTGGCTGGAATGGGGAGATAAGAGGGGTTCCCTGTTTGCATAAAAAATGACACGTGTGATACATTCAAAGGTTTCTTTGAATGGTATTAGTGATCTAGCAGCCTCTGAAAGAGAAGCACACAGGTGGGATTGCCAACCACCTCCTCCCAGCAGGGCTGTTGGTCTATGGCAAGTACAGAATCAATTTACCCAGTCAACAGACTTTTGCATGCAGCAAAGAGATGCAAGTCGCTGAGGGCCAGACTACTACCACCTACCTCTCCGTTTTTGTGAATGGACCACATATTTCATAAGAAAGGGGGAAACAGAAAACTTTGCAACAGTTCCTGCCTTCAGGGAATGGCCACATTATCAAGATGATGCCATTCCTCTGCAGGCACAATCCAAAGGCTGGACTTTTCTGTGCTGGCAATCACTGGTTGAAGAAGTGCGGTGTGGAGTGACTTGGTTGTGCTGGGATGGCTCTCTGCCTTGCAATTTTAGACTGGAGGTGTACTGGCTGGCAACTGGCCAGTCCCTGAAACCAACAGGCTGGCAGACGGAATGCCATCTGGACCTCCTTAGAAAAATGACTGTAGGCAGAGAAGGGAATCTGCATCTCACCAGCAGCCATCACATGATTGTGCCAGTTGGCTTAGTTCTATGTAAATTTATGTAAATTTAGTTGCCCTCCCCCCTTTCCATTGGGTGGTGCTGGCAAGCCAAATGCTTTATCCTGGTAGATGATTTTCCTGCTGAAATAAATTCAAGTACTAGCAATGGAGGAGGAATCATCATGCTCAGTTTGAGTGGTTCACAGCGCAATCCAAGGTCCGCAATGGACTGATGCAAGTCCTCTGCATTGGCCCATCACTGTTGCAAAAGTGCCGTTAGGCACATTTGTACCAGTGCATATGGCACTGCGTAATTCACAGGCTCATATGCCCTATAACCAGCCCAGGGCCCATATGAGTCGTGAACGTTCAGCAGGGTGTGTCCTTAAGCACTTCCAAGTCAAGGCAACAAGGCACACATCCTCTGCTATAGCCTGGGACCACAGCTAAGAGTCACAGCCTCAAACAGAGGAATGAACGGACTCTTAACTTTTTAAATCTACAGGCTAAACTAGCCCTGAATACAAGGACCTATCCAAAGCTGTAAAGCTTAACTGGTAGGGTGCCCAAGCAGAAAAACTGAATTTAGGTTGGTTTCAAATACTCACGAACAAAGCTTATAGATTAACTATGATTTATTAATAAACAAGCAGTTACAAAACTAGGAAAGGCTTAAAAGAACTAATAGAGACTTAACTAAGATACATATTAAAATAAGAAAACAACTAGATGCCTAACACTGACTAGGCCCTAACATGCAAGGCTAATTACCTTCTCACCTTCTTTTCAAGTCCAAGCAGGTGCTAGGCATCCTGGACAGGCTTGGAGAAGGTGATCTGAAGATCTCTGATGGTCTGATGATCTTCTCTGCTGGATCTTGATGGTGTCTTGATGGTCTGATTGTGTGGATGGTATCTGTACCCCCAAAACTGGGTATCTTTATATCCCCTCTAGTAATCCCCTCTAGTAATCCCCTCAATAATTAATTATCCGATCAGGATAAAGGTCAGACCTCTTCCTGATGGGATGTTCGGAGGTTCCATCCTGTTCAGAAAAGGTTATGTAAACAAAACACTAATTCTAAGTAAGGGGTCTCAGCTGTGCAGAATCTTCTTAATTGCAGCACTAGCTGGATGGATTAGGTAGTTCCTGATTAGGTATTTCCTTCCTAACCCTTGCTATGACCTCACACCTTTCTGCAGAAAACAAAACAAATAGGAAATTATACTTATTACCTCAGGAAACGAGCTGATTATCACCAGCTGGCACCTTAACAGCTTTAGCTCTTTTTTTTACAAAATGGAGGTATTCTAACAAAATGGAGTCATGTTGACAAAATGGAGTCAGACCATGGCCTAGCCTTCTCTTGCTCTTTACACACTGGGCCAACACATGCAACAGCATTGGCCCAGGCATGCCAAGGATGGCAACAGGTAAGCCACCAATGTATTGGCTGAGTTCAGCCAGAATGGAGGCTTTTCTGGGCAGGGGGGATGAGTAGCGGCCAATCCCAGCCGAGGTGCCGCCCTGAAGCAAGATCCAAGAAGCGCTGGCCCCTGTCTGGCCCTGTGCGGGCTCCCTGCCCCTTGTGCCACCCCCACCATGCCCCTGTGCTAGGCTCCATTTTGGAAGCCTTTCTAATGCAAGGGTGGGTGGGTGGACGAAACTCCACTCCCACACCTTGCCTGCGCAAGAGGCAAGCCACCTTGTCACAGCCCCCCCCCCACTCCACCAGTGCAGTGCTCGGAGCATTTCCCCTCCCAACAATAACAATAGGACTGCCACTGAGGGGGGGGGGAATGGGAGGGGCAGAACAGGGTGGAGGGAGGCAATCCAGCTGGCAGGGCACTCTGGGGGGGGAGGAACTGGGATCTGGCAGTTATGCTGGACCCTAAGCTCCATCCCCAGGCCACACGGCCTCGATCCAGGCTGCAGCAGGGTGCTCAAGTGTGCACCTGCTAAACAGCAGGCACAGATCCGAGAAGCCCCATCAGCCCAGCTGGGGCTTACCCTGGGGCAAGGGGAAATAATTCCCTTGCCCCCCCCCCAGTGAGCTGCAACTGCCTCCTAACTTGTAAGGACGCAGCCTAGGTCTGCCTGCCTGCCTGCCTGCTCCTACACAAGTTAGGATTGCGCCCTCAGTGCATTAATCCTATTGCAAACAGAGGCGTTTCTACAGGGATGGCAAAGCTCTAAGTTTTGCAAGGAGCCTTACCCTGTCATGTAAATCCCTCCTCTCTCTTGCTGCTGCAGCCAGTAAGCAACGCCAAGTTGTTGCTGTTCCCTGTGAGGATTGGCTAAAACGGTGCAGGAGAGGAGTGATTTCCACTGCAAGGTAAGGCTTCTTGCAGCTTTGCCATCCCTGTAGAAACGCCACTGATTGCAAACTAAATGGGCAATGTCAACCTATGGTGAACATGTTAAAACAGGAAGCAAGGAAAAAGCTTGGAGCATTCTCCACTGTGTTTAAAGGGCCTGTGCACAGGACAAAGTGAGCTAAGGGGTTTCCATGGGGGTGTGGTGGCGGCACTGTACAGAAGCTTCTCAGTTGAGCACCCACTACTGCTGGTCCGTTAAATTGAGGGTTCACTGTACTGAGATTGGGATGGGTAGCTATCTACAATACACCTGGCACTAGTCTCCTGAACCCAATTTATATCTTTTTGAATTGCTAATCTATTCACCTTCTGAGGAGCGAAGTATATGAAGTAGATTTTCAATATGAATGAAGTAGAAACTGTACAGAAGCAGAAGCAATGCAGAGCTGCTGTAAAAATTTCTATGCACATTACAAGACTCCAATCCTTGCGATCACTTTTAACTTATTTTGAGTACCCATTGGCAAAATTTAATAGAGTGGAGCACATTGCAGGATTATTGCGACACACTTTCCATTGTTCGTCTCCAGAGTAACAGCAGCTAGAGCCCCCGGGGGTGGGGGTACGCGGGGGGGCCCAAGTGAAAATGGTCGAAAACGGCCAAAATCGGCGTCGCATCCATAGTTTCCGGGGTTGCTGGAGCAGGCGGCGATGCTCCTGACACCGTCAGAGTCCGGGTTCACCCCCCCTCGGCATGGGGTGCGGGAAGGGGTGCAAGACACACTATCTGCCATGCCCTCCTGGAACGCCTGGAGCGATGTGCCCCAAACTCGCCATGCGCGTGCCTTCCATCCTGGCAACAGACACTCTGGGGGTCAGGCCTCCCTAGCGCCCCCGGGGGTGGGGTGCGCAGGGGCCCCAGGTGAAAATGGTCAAAAATGGCCAAAATTGGGAGATGGGTCAGGGATGGGTCAGGGATGGGAGATATAAACACCCGGGCAACGCCGGGTAACAAAAAGCTAGTTGAAGAATAAAGGACAAAGCCCAAGCTAGGGAAAATAGAGAGAATGAGGATGTGTGGGGTAATGAGGGCATAATGGCAGCTGAGCCCCAGGCAGCTCCTCACCCTAGTAAAAGGATAGAAGAAGAAGAAGAAGAAGAAGAAGAAGAAGAAGAAGAAGAAGAAG
>JAJKFI010000111.1:646988-662343 GCA_029204185.1 Lerista edwardsae | reverse complement strand
GAAGAAGAAGAAGAAGAAGAAGAAGAAGAAGAAGAAGAAGAAGAAGAGAACCTAATAGACAGAAGCAGATTACACAGTGGGAAGTATTCAGGAAAGGGCCCTTTTGCATCCAGTCCCATCGAAATGTCATAAGATTTTTTAAAAGGCTATTCACAAAAACAAGTAATGGCAGCATCACAGTTTTCAATACAGCAAAGTTTCAGACCAGTGTGTTTTTGGCCCAGCATGCTCTTTGATCGGCCTTGGTATCTGTGAAGAGGGTGGGTTGCTGAGGATATGACTGTGTGTGTCAGTCAGCTCAGAAGCTCCTCTCCATTTAATTGGCAGCATCTCTCACTCATTCACTCGAGCCTTCCTTGCTCAGCGTTTGCTTGTGCTCTTCCACTGTGCGGATGCTCTAGTGATCATTACAGCTTCCAGCAGGAGTTGCCTGCAGGGAATCTGTTTAAGGCACCAGCTGATTGGGGTAATCACAGGAGCAAAGAATGCGTTTGCTGCAAAAGGTTTATGAAGGGAAATGAAAGTGGATGTGACAAAAGAACAAGGAAAATTAGGAACTAAGGATGAATACGATTATATCAAAGAGGGTAAGCAAATGTGCCTTCAGACCCACAGTGTTGATCCAGTATTAGAGCTTTAACAACAACACATAAACAAGCAAGTGCACAAGTTTTGAGGCTGAGATGATGGGTGGCCTCACTCCAGTGGTGGTTTCATTGCAGTCTTCCTTACTGCTCTTTTTCATTATAAGTATTCTGACTATGAACTAAGACGTGTTTGATGTGCCCAGCATGGGGACCAGGCTCACTAGTTTGGTAACAGCAATTTATCTTGTAGAAACTTCCTCTCTGTAATTAATACATATCTTAAAGAGCTGTGGATATTGAGGAGAATTCTCCAATTGAGAGACTTTAGAGGGATAACCAGATGTAGCAGCTCCTTTCAGAACTGCCCCAGTCATTTAGAAAATGCATCTTTTGAATCTAGACTTTCATCCGATTACTATACCCCAAACTCAAAACATCACTTCCTTTTTCTGACCACTGTTGAAACAGGAACCAGTTCTATATTAAGAGCACAATTCTAACCTGGAGGTAGGCCAGCACAGTTATGCCAGCAAAGTTTGACGGGCACAAGGATCACCGTGAAGCACGTTTGGGCCACTCTCGAAGTCAGGGGGTACGGCGCACATCTGTGTGCTGGACTCCCTGACTCAGAAAGTGGTCCAAACATACTTTATGGTGTCCCTTCTGCCGGCCAAACTTTGCTGGCCTAACTGTGCCAGCCTAACTACAGGTTAGGATTGCGCCCTAAGTCTCTCTCCTCACCCACAAATTAGGGATGTTCATGATGTTGCGAATCTGACAGCCAATCCTATGCTTCGGCTCCACTGCCAGAACTAGCGTTCCAGTGACGGAGCATACTTTATGGCATCGTAAATGCTTTTATGGAAGCACGCATAACTGCGCTCTTCTGGGCCAGTGCCACAGATGCTGAGGAGCACCCTGCATGCAGCAGCAACCAGGGAAAGCCCCACCAATACTGGTGAGTGGGTGGAATGGGGTGGGGTGGGCGGAACGGGATGGATGAAAGGAGGGAATGGGGTGTTGATGCTGGAGGTGGGAGGGGGGTGTATCTCAGCACAAGCAATTACGCTGCGACGCTACCCCCGGAGCCTCCCAACACACCACCTTTGTCTCCTTGGTTTTGCACCAGCTATATCCCCACTCATCCATGGAGCATGTTGGTTAGCCTTGGCATGTAATTGTTTCTCAGCATAATCTCATGGTTATTTTGAGGATAGATGGGATAACCTCTCTTGCCCCAAGTCTTCATAGAATCCAAGAATGTTGGAGGAGAAATGGATCTTGAAGGTTGTCTAGTTCAACCTACTACTCAGAGCAGGCAGATTAGATAATGGAGCATACCCAAGCATCTCTGGTGCAGTTTTTTAGAAGCTCTCCCCCAAAGGTGTGATTCACACATAGTACTGTATGTCCAATAACTTTCACAACAATCATGCAGTCTCATGCAAATAATTCATGTTGCTTCTTCGTGATCTCCTTACCTTCTTTTAGCAATCTAGCTGCTCCCTTTTCCTGCTCCCGAGATAGAAATGTTTAGAGTTGGTCTTTAAATTTTTACCCATATGCTCCTTTTTGCTGATTTTATTGTCAACATATATTAATGTTATCAGAATTGGTGCTCCAATTTGTCCTACTAATGTAGGTTAAACTCCCATGTTTTCAAAAAAAGTCTTCTTGACTTTTAAAGCTTCCTTGATTCTGCTTATCAAGCACACTGGCATCCTTTTAGACATCTTTGTACCTTTCCTAATATGTGGTATACATTTCAGCTGTGCTTCTATTTTGTGGTTTTAAATAACTTCCTAGTGTTTTAGAGATCCTTGACATTCCCTTTCAATCTTTCAAACTAATCCTTTCATTTTTGAGAACCGTTCTCTGTTGGAAATAATGTGACTGTTGAACTTTCTGGGCAACTTTTCTCTTCCATGTATATTGAATGTGATAGCACTGCAGCTACTGTTCCCAGTTGGTTCTCCCCAGGTCCTGATCTTTCCAGCTCTGGGATTCTTTTGGATTAATTGTTCTGAAGAAACACAGTCATGTATTTGCATCTAGACACTTCTGGCCCAACCTGATTCTTACTTTGTGCTGGCAAAGCACACATTCCACCGGTGTGTGCTGTCACAAAAGTGCCATAAAGCACTTTACAGCAATGCACCATGCAGAAGAATGCATGCTGGAGCAAGAAACACCTTTGTAGATATGAGGAGAGGGCAGGAAAGTGTGGGGAGGTGTGGAACAGTGCAGGGGAGGGCAGCGACAGGGGCAGGGGTTGGTGGATTAGGCCCAGGAAGGGTGGGGATCAGTGGTGCTGGCATGCGCCGTATTCTAGCCCCCTTCCCAGCCTGAGTCACCGACATGGATCAATGCAAACTTGCATCAGATGCAGAACCAAAATTGCCCTGTGAGATGCAGCATTGCCCATGCTGGCACTGCTATACCAGTAATGGGGAATTGAGGTGGGATTAGGCCATTTGTCTCTTTACCTAAACATCTGTCTACACAGCCCATGAAGCATAATTGAGGTCAACTATTGTTACAAGATGTTCTCCTTCGACTGCTTCCTTGGTTTTTTTACTCCATTTCCAAATCACCCTCCAATTTTTGAAAAGGGGGGGGAACAATAGTATATCACCAGTACAGAATTAATTCCTGGTTCTAGTATTTTCACCAGGGCAATAATGTGGGTGAGTGTTTGAGGTATTGCACTTGGTACTCTCTTTGACACCATCACTTCCTTTCTGTATCCCAGGGATTCTCTCCGTTCCATCCACTGTCTAGTATGCTCACTGACTGTGTTTTCATTTAGCATCAAGAGCTCCAGCTTCTGCATCTTGAGTCAGAGGCTTCTAGCATTATGCTACAAACCACTATACATTGGATCCTCTCCAAATGTATTTGGGATATGTGTTTTCCCTCATGATCCATTGTTCTCTTTACACAGCTGTCTTATCTTTTTAAATGCTTGTTGTCAAGTTCTACCCTATCCCTATTTGAACAACCTGGTACATTTATACCCTCAATCCTTAGGGATGAGTTGTCCCAAACCAGATGTTCTCCAGGTCTTGTTGGCTTTCCCCAAGAAGTCATTTTAAAAGCAACTGTATAACTTTGCCGAGGGACGTGGTGGCACTGCGGGTTAAACCACTGAGCTGAGCTTGTTGACCAGAAGGTTGACAGTTCAAGACCACATGACGGAGTGAGCTCCCATTGCATGTCCCAGCTCTGCCAACCTAGCAGTTCGAAAGCTTATAAAAATGCGAGTAGATAAATAGGTACCACTTCGGTGGGAAGGTTACGGCGTTCCATGTGCTATGGCATATAATCATGCCGGCCACGTGACCACGGAAGCTTGTCTTCAGACAAAATGCCAGCTCTTCGGCTTAGAAACGGAGATGAGCACTGCCCCCTACAGCCAGTCGCAACTAGACCATTCGGTCATGGGGAAACCTTTGCCTTTATAACTTAATAGTTAAGCATCAGCAGTCTGGTTACAGTGCAGTTCAAGTGGATCCTACCTCTTTTGTACAGGCTTGTCTCACGGTGTTCCTGAGAGCACAATCCTAACCTGGAGTTAGGCTGGCACAGTTTAGGCCAGCAAATTTTGTCTGGCCCAAGCGACACTGTAAAACACTTTTGGACCACTCTTGGAATCAAGGAGCATGGTGCATGTCTGTGTGCTGGCCTCTCTGACTCCGTGAGTGGTCCAAACATACTTCACGGTGGCCCTTGTGCCACCCAAACTTTGCTGGCCTAACTGTGCCCGCCTAACTCGAGGTTAAGATTGTGCTCTGCAACCACCAATACTTCTCCTACTCCCCAACTTTTCAAAAGATAGAAGGTGAGGAATGAACTGGAAGGAAGTGTGGAGGAGGAGTTGTTGGCTAGAGCACCTTCACTTTAGCCCTCTGCACTTCCTTCTGCTCTAGTCATTCACCTTTGAGTTTTGAAAAGCAAGAGGAGCAGAAGGAGGATGATTTTAGAAAAAGATGCTCAAACTGGAGACCAGAACTGAGTTACCTGTTTGGAAATACAATAGCTGGTGGTGATAATTGTGAGAACTGTACCTTAGTTTAATTTAATATGAACTATTAGACTGGTGCTCAAAAAAGATAGCACATTATATAATTTGTATTAAAGAAATGAATTTCATATATTCAGTAATTTTGTAATATGGAAATGAAATTAAAAATACATAAGTTTTAAAAAGTTCAGGGAAGGGAAGAAATATGAGTTGGATGTTTTGGAGCATTTTGCACACATAGGCTTGAAGTGTATACAGATCAGCGAACCCCTGTGGACTGAGCGGGGAGTTGTTAGTGTGTCCCTACATTCAGACAGCAGCATACTACTGTATATGGCTTTGCTTGCAATATTAACAGTTTAATGCAGGACAGCCCAATCCTGAGCTGCCCAGCTCCTGTAGGAGCAGCAGCAGCAATATGGCTACCACTGCATCCCGCGGGATCTGGGGCAGCCACCAGAGACTCTGGGGAAAGCCCCGGCCCCCACAGTGGCACTCCTCAAGTCTCTGCTGGATATTTTCCCAGCAGAGACTCGACAGCTCTGCATCAGGCTCCTCAACCTGAGGCAGGCCATAGGATCCGGAGGTGGAAGCCACTGCCAGGTCCCACCCCCCCATGCAAGCCCGATCCTCCCCTCCTTACCCAGTTCTGCCCCCAACCTACCTCTCCCCCTGCCCAAAATGAACTTACCATCACCAGCGCTGCTGGAGCCCCGGTGGCCCTTCTTTACAGCGCTGAGTCCGGGCACTAACTAGCACCAACCCAGCGCCAGCAATCCCTCCTCCCACAGTGTCGCTAATGTGCTATATGGAACATCTGCAACACTTTTAGCCAGCGGTACACGTGTACTGCCAGAGATACTGGCCTTAGGATCAGGCACCGAACCAGTCTTTGCAGGTCACTGCTTCAGTAGATATAATGTGTATAGATTTAGGCAACTTTGAGGCACTCTCTTCCAAAGTTCCAGTTTGCAAAGACACAGAGCGGAATCCTAGGCCAGCACAGTTAGGTCAGCAAAGTTTGGCTGGCACAAGGGCCACCATAAAGTGTGTTTGGACCACTCTCAGAGTCAGAGAGGATGGTGCACGCCTGTATCCTGGCCTTTCTGACTCCAAGATTGGTCCAAACATACTTTATGGTGTCCCTTGGTCCAGCCAAACTTTGCCGACCTAACTGTGCGGGCCTAACTCCAGGTTAGGATTGCACCCACAGTCCACAAGCAATACATTCTGGGGGTAAACGGCCGGAGAAAGTAAAACAAAGCTAGAAGGAAGAAAGAGCCCTGCAATAATTAACAATATGGGTTGCAGTGTGTGCCAAGTGAAACTGGCAAAATTGTTATGACTTTTTAAAATTATGCAACGGTTACTAAGCTGACCTGATTTATTCATGGTTTAACATAGTTCTCCTACAAGAGACTCTCCCTCTTTCTGACTAGGCTGACTCTCAAAAGACAGGCTTTGCAGTTCCACCAAAACATGTGCAACAATGAAATTCAGAAGACTATAAAACAAACATGACTGCACTGAGCACATGGAACTCCAGGGTGTCCCTTGCCTTCTTTAAAGGATCATACACCGGAGTTGCACGTGCTGCCAAACAAGAGCTACACATGCTGTATTCCTCTGTGTGCACTGTTCACTGAAAATGGCACAGTAACAGTTGCAGGCAGAACAGCAGACTGCAAAGCCCTGAAAGGTTGAATTAGTTCTAACTGGGTGCATGGAAGAGTCAGTGCCGCCTTCTCTCCCTGCACTATAGCAGCGCACAGGATATGCCTGCAGAACCCAAGAAGTGCACAATTCAGAGCAGATCCAAACTACTGACTTACATAGGTTTAGGAGCAGGGAGTCAAACAATGAAAATGTGGGTTCAGTTCCAGTTCAGGTTCATCACTATTTTTCAGCTAACCAGTTCTGGTTCAGACTCTAGATTTAAGTGGTTCAGTAAATAGTCCCAACACACTCAACTTGTTTTGGAACACTTTATAGCAGTGTTTCTCAACATTTGTCCTCACTATACTACTCCATGGTCCGCCAGTGCTCAGGGTGGAAGGGAAGGCTTTTCTGAGTGTGGAAAAGCATGCTTTGGAACGCTGCTTGCTGTGCCAAGCCTCCAACCGCTGTTTGTCATGTCGCATTGCTGGTCCCGCTGCCTGGCGGCAGGCGTTCAGGGGTCCCATGTGTACCACCTCAAGTAGCACTGGTGGTACCCATACTAGTGGTTGAGAAACACTGCTTTAGATAAATGTCTTGGATAAAACCATCAAATGTAGCCAGCAATGGGATCTACAAACGACCTGGGGGAACGCTGGGCGGGACTTAGGCGTGGCATCCGGGTGATTGGCAGCCCGTCCGCAGCGATCTGCAGCTGCCCTGGCCTCGGGGGGCTCCTGCTCGCTGCGGAGGACGGGTGGGGGTCGCGCCGGGTGCCTGGGCGAGCAGCGGTGGGGCGCGCTAACCGGGGGGCAGCCCCCCATGCCAGGACAGCTGCAGAATGCTGCGGACAGGCAGCCAATCACGCAGAAGCCCCGCGTAAGTCCCGCCCAGCGTTCCTCCAGGTCGTTTGTAGATCCCATCACTGAATGTAGCTCTAGTTGTGTTTGAAAACGGTGGTTTTTTACTCAGAAGTAAGCCCATTGTGTTCAATAGGCTGTAATCCTATCTTACTCACTGGAAAGAAACACCTCTGTAACACGAATACAATGAAGATTGTTTACTATGAATATTCAATATTCTATAACATGAAGACAATCCTATCCAGGATTGGGCCAGAGCACTTCCAACAGCAGAACTTAGTTTCACGGTCGTAAAATGGCTTTTAGGTGTGCAAGCAGTGTGCTGGGCTGGCAGCCATTTTAGAAACACTGCTGAAAACGAGAGCAGTGCAGGAGGCTTGCTATTGGTCCAGAAAGCTAAGTCCATTGGCAGTGGGGGCAGGGGATGGGCGGAACAGGGAGGGGCAGGAGACTGGGGCATGGAGGAAGCAGATCAAGGCCAGGAAAGGGTCAGTCTCGGCAGCAGCTGTGCTGCCAATAGCTTAACCCTCTTCTTGACCTCAGGTTCACTTCAGTGGCGTAGCTAATGGAAGTGTAGCCCGGTGCCAAAGACAAACTGATGCCCTGAAAGTGACATCACAACAGGAATTGATGTCACTGCTGAAAGTGACAGCACACCTGGGCTTTTTAAAAAGGTGAAAAATGGGGAGAGGGAACCTGCATCCTCCCCAGCCCCAGCAAGGTGCTCCCTCTTGCTGCCCCCAAACTCGCAGTCTCCCCCCAATAGTGGTGCTGATAGATCATTTGACACTCAGTGACCTTAAATTTTTAATTCCCCCTATGGCAAAATCATTCATTCATTCATTCATTCATATTTTTATACAATCCTTCTAAGGAGCTCAGGGTGGTGTGCATGGTATCTCCCTTTCTTTTGTCCACTTTAAATTTTTACATGACCATTGCATTTTCCTTTCCAATGATATATGGTATTATTCATACATACCAAAGGTTTCACAATTGCCCCCCCCCAAAAAAAAGCTTGTTGCCCAGTGCAATTGTACTCTCCTGCACTTCTTTAGCTACACTCCTGGTTCACTCATACTGGTGTTAGCAAAGTAGCTGGTGCAGATCTGAGCAGACCAAGCAGAGCAGAGAAGGCTTATCTGTGGGCTAGGGAACAAATGTCCCCCAGGACTGGCCTCCCCCACAGGATGCAGCCTATGATCTGGCAGTGCAGATGCCTAGGTGGCCCTGGGATTTAGGTAGGACTGGGCTGTTAAATAATTTTTTTCTTATTTTAACAAGTCTGTTTCTGAATGTTTTAACAAGTTTTTACAAATTAAATACATACAAAGGGAGAAAAAGGAGGAAAATGACATATTAATCATGCAACTGAAAACTGAATGTGTGATTATTGTGCTTGGGGGTTCAGTTTTGTTTCAAGGTCAAGGTGACCTTAGATGTTCGGTTCTATTCACTGAAGAACGCTTCTAGAAACGAGTTTTGTGTTTGTTTTTTCTGGTGAGTGTTCAAGTTTGTTTTTACAATTTAATAATCAGAAATTACCGTTTGATACGTTACTGAGCATCCTTACCTTTCTCTCAGGGCCCGATCCTATCCCACTTTCCAGCACTGATGCAGCCACAAAGCAGCCTTGAGGTAAGTGAACCGGTGTCTCCTTACTTTGAGGAGGCCTCTGAGACTGCCCCCTCCCCACTGCTGGATGCAGCACATGCCCACGGCTGCAGCAGTGCTGGAAAGTTGGACCGGGCTAGGATCTCAAAAAATGTAATTCCCAACATTCTGTTCTTTTCAAGAAGCCATGATAGTCAAAAACTATGATATAAAATGGTGGGGGGAGCACGATTGTGTGGGGTGGGCAGTGGATTCGGGATGCTCTTCACCATGAGCCTGCCTCCCAGCAAGCCAAACTGATCTGCTCCCAGTCCCAGCCCACAAAGAGCAAGCAGGAATCAGATTGTCTGCTTCCCTCCCCCCGCCCCCCGCTCTCTGTCCATGCACGGGATTTAACGTTTAAAGGGAACAACACATCCTTTAAACTCTGTGTGCAACAAGGAAGTAAGGAGCTTTCTGGGAGGCTGTATGTGCATGTGCACGTGTGCCCCAGTGGTGTCATCCTACCGGTTCGCTGGGCAGAGTTTCTTCGCTCGCTGGGAGGGTTTCCGTGGTGATCGGCAGCGTGCTCGCTGCCTCCCGTTGCGTAATGGCAAAAGTTGCTGCAGCGGGCGGGCTTTCGCCATTACGCAACGGGAGGCAGCGAGCACGCTGCCGATCACCACGGAAACCCTCCCAGCGAGCGAAGAAACTCCGCCCAGCGAACCGGTAGGATGACACCGCTGGTGTGCCCCCAGCAAAGACATCAGAGGTGAGTAAGGCAGCCTATTGGGTTGGCCCTAGGCGGAGGTGAAAACCAGGGGGAGCTAATTTTAAATTTTAATTATCTCAATTACTGTTTTTAACTATTGTTTTTAACTGTTAAATATTGTGTTTTTATTGTATTTTAAATGTTGTAAGCCGCCTTGGGTGCCTTCGGACAGAAAGGCGGGGTATAAATTAAATAAATAAATAAATAAATAAATGGAGGGGAACATGCTAATTACACAGCCAGGCTTGTATGAAAGTGTTCCACGTTCACTGAACAAGCAGAGACTCTCTTCCCATGTTGGCTCATTAATGGGGTTGTGGAAGAGAGGAGAGCCCTGCATACGTTCAGCTGCAGATTGTCTGTGCTTTACAGCACTCCCTGCTTTGAGGCTTTCTGAGTTTGCAGGCAAGACCGAGGCCAAAGCACCTCTTACCTTGCAGTGGGGAGGCTCTTTCCCAATGAGAGTGAATTCATTTGTGCCCAGAGGAATGGTAAACAATCTGCCTATCCCTCTAACACTACATAGTCAAGGGGAGGGGCGAGATGAGGACATGAAAAGAAGCTTCAGAAGCAGTTCTTGGGATCCCGGGTGGCATGTGGCTACAAGTCTGAGAAGTGAAGCAGGAAGTTCCTGCTTGAACCAGTAGCGTAACTAGAGGGGGGCAGTGCAGAAAGTACTGCAGGCGCCATCAGACCATTCTGGGTAGCAACGGTAACTGCGCATTACCGGCACTGCCTGGAATGGCTCTGATGCTGAGCAGGGGCGGCCACTTACATGGCACATTGCGAAGCCTGCAGTACGTAATCCCCTCCAGCCTGGCCATGCTACTGGATGCTACCTTGAACTCACCAGGTAGCCTTGGGGTAAGTCAGATTGCCTTAGGCCCACCTCCACAATGTGGGGAGAATAATACGGATCTACCTTACAGGGTTGTCGTAAGGATCATAAGAAGAAAACTTATGTACTTTGAATACTTGAAAGCACTACACAGTGGCAGGTATACAATGGCAGGTATTGTTATTATTATATACTGCCTCATTCAAGGAATCTCCTAGCGATGACATTACAGAAAGTTCATTAGAAATAATGTGCTACCCTCAGGAGTGAGTTTTGCCCTACTTCTGGTGTATACCACTTCTCTGCACCCCTTGCACTCAAAGAGCTTTGCAACACATAAAATGAGAAAAACAAGCTGGGGTGTACTCAGAGGCATACCTGGGGGGGGATCACAGCACTAGGTTTTGCAAGCCGCTGCTCTCCCTCCTCTTTGCAGTCATTTGTAGCTCCACTTTGCTCTTGCTATTTGGTTTTAGCTGCAGACATAACACCAGGCCATTACCTGGTGTTATGTCTACAGCTAAAACCAAAAGCAAGCCTAATGCTCAATGGATGGCAGGAATACAGCTCAGGATGATTAAAAATGGCATGGAAAATGATACCGGGACAAAGGAGTGCAGCCTTGGGGAGGGGGGAGGCTGGGCTGATGTGTGGAACATCTGGGGCTGAGAATGCTACCAGATTGGCTGTAGTTCAGAAAAGAACTTCCGCTCACTGTGCAAAGCCCAGCTCCCCTCAGCCAGGACTGCCAGTGTCAGGCACCAGGAACAGATGGGCTGCGACGCAGACACCCAGCTTCATTACCCACCAATATGGAAACTGTCGCTTACAGGAAAGAACACAGCCAAGAACATGTGTTGGCTCCTTGGCAAGCGGGTGACTTCATGCTAGTGTGGGAGGCCTTGCTCACTCAGCACTTAGGAAGGACACGGCAGCATAGAGCAGGTCTTCTTCCCAAGGAGATTTGCACTCACAGACACACACTTCTGTGGATGCTTCCCCATCCCATCCCAATCTACAGCCCGACATTGTTCAGACCTTGACTTTCTCAGCAGAGGTGCACTGTCCAGCAATACAGACACTGCAGTCTCAGCACGCAGATTTTGGGATGATACTGTATTAAGTATTGACAATATTATTTGGATTGCGTGTTCTATTTAAAGTGAATTCCTTAATTGTTTTCTAATGTTCATGTCAGTATAAATTGCTTGTTACAGTGATACAATGATTTATTGCTGTGCATGTATCCTTTTTGTTATTTGCTTCTATGGTGATTCAGAGCGCAGTCCTAACCTGGAGTAAAGCTAGCAAAGTTTGGCCAGCACAAGGGACACTGTAAAATATGTTTGGACCACTTTCGGAGTCAGAGAGGCCAGCAAACACACATGAGGTCTGAGGTCTGGGGTTACCTCCTGGGGTGACTGTGACAGACATGGCACCTTGACACAGATAGTCCCTAAACAGGTAGCTTGCTGTCGCCAGGAAAAAAGCGGGGGGGGGACCATTCCTCCCCTCTGAACTGAGCCCAGCTATTGGGATTCCCTCAGCACAAAAGTCTTCAGATCACTTCTGAAAAAGTAGCCAGGAGCCAATCCCAACTCCTCCTCATCTATGCACACACCCCTGTAGTGTTAGCCACAAGCAGTCTCTTGTGGCTTGTGAGGCACAAGAGCTCTCTGCTCTGAGGCAAGCAAGAGCTCTCTGCTCTGTTCTGACTGAAACAGGATTAGATGGTGAAGTTTCAAAAAGAGGAACAGATTATTAAAAGAGAACAATGATAAAAGATTAATTAGGTAAGGTTCAAATATTCAAAAGCAGATCCTGAAATTAGAGCTGCCTAGACTTTTTCCTAGCCAAGCATGCATATTTAGTTGCAGTTCCTTTGTTCTCCTGGGTCTAGAGTTGTAGAACAGCAATATACAGTTAACTTTGCAAGTGCTGGAACAAAATGTGGTCTGTCTCAGTGCAGCCACTCCCTTTCAGAGGTTTTGGAGGATTGAGCTTCAATCTGTCCCATTTAATTGGCTACTCCAATGTCCCATTGGCTACTCCTACTGACACTACCTCCTTAGGCCATAGTTAGGTGCAAGATCTTGATCAATGGATGGGTGTGATCACAATCCAGCAGGGTTCTGGTGTTTTCTTCCTGGCTTACTTTACTTCTCCTTTCACCCACACTAGGATAGTTGATACCACCCAAGGTTAAGCTTTTCTTGTGAACATGCAGCATACAGAGGGAACAATGGTCCTAATTAGTATGTGGCTAAAGCAAGATGGTTAGATAGTGTCACCAAAGCAATGAACATGAAATTGGGCGAACTCCGGAAGCTAGTGGAGGACAGGGAGGCCTGGCGTGCTGTGGTCCATGGGGTCGCGAAGAGTCGGACACGACTTAGCGACTGAACAACAACAAAAGCAAGCCAGTGCCATCCTACAAACACATAGGAACTTCCCAGTGATAGTGAAGAGGTGTACCTAGAGGGGAATCACAGCACTAACTTTTGCAAGCCTTCCTCTTCGGAGCCAATTGAGCTTCCAATTCAAAAACAGACCCAATACACCAACTCTATTCAGCTTCTATTACCTCCACTGTCAATATCTCTGGTCTCCAGTATCTAATCGTTCGTTTTGTCCCTATTATAACCACTGATTATAACCACCTGCCCTTATATACTCGGTGCACCAAACATGATGTATGCCATTCTGCCAAAATCGTACACATCTTTGCCTCAATTCTCAAGCCCTGGTCTCATACAGAAATCAAAGCCACATCTCTGTTCCTATTTTCATTTCTCTGAGGAGATCGAAGCTCAGGAGAACATGATCAGCTCTCCTCAATTTCAGCTCCTTAATCCCATAGCAGCCCTGGTGTCTCTGAATGCAAACCCTGTGGTGGCCCTCTTTACATGCAGATGTGTGGGTGTGCACTCATTAGCATATGTGCTGCATTGGGGGGGGTGAGGTCTCCAGAAATTCTGAAGTGGTGCCTGAGAAGGTCTGCTGCAGCTGTGGCTTCCACTCATTACCCCAGAAGCCACAAGGATGCTTACTGGGCAACGGGAAGGGGGAGCAGCAGCTTCAGCAGGTAGTGTTATTTTGCAAAGGGGAAATCTCCATCGACCAACCAGTTTCTATGTCACTACTAAGCAGAGGTGTTCCTGGGTTGGATGCCACATGGCACAGTGCTTACCTGGAGGAGGTCAGAGTTCTGGAAGCTTGGGAGTAACAGAATGATGCCATCATATCACCGCGACCTTCTGCACTGTCACATTACTTTTAATGCAAAAAGCCCACTCCAGCAATCCTCAGCTTGCTCTGGGTTCTCACCGGCAAGCAGCAACACTATCATCAGCAAGAGTGCAAGGCGGCTGAACGTGGAGTAGGCTGAAGATTGCCAGATAGAGGCTTGGGCCGCGTTGTGTCACCCCTCCAAAGGTGACACCCAATGCAGTCTGCACCCACTACACCCCCTAGTGACGCCACTACTACTGGACAGGGGATGGAGGATTCTCTCTGCCACCGCTGTCCCAGATGGGTACTGGAGGGCTTCAAGGATCAGCCAGGTAAGCCCTCCGGGAGGTGTGACTGATTCTAGCTTTTGCAGTGAATTGTTCCGTAAGAGGCTATCACCTTGAGAAAGAATGATTTGAAACATGCTAGAAACATCCATATTGGCTGGAGCAACTGTTCTTTTCTTTTCAGGCTTGGGCCCTCAGCTAGACCTGGCCGACCTCTGGCCCTGTCCACACAAAGCGAAAGCACTTGAGTACAATGAGCAACTGCTAATGTGGGACGTGCTTCCAGGAAGCCTGAGCTGGTCACACAGTGTGCACTGTAGACAGACAAGTTATTATCTTGTGAAAATGGTGTGTGACACTGGGCAATGAAAGGACTTCGTGCGGGTGATATGATGTACCCCACCTAATGATCCAGAAGACAAATGTCTCCATCCCTGGCATGTTGTTTGCTCTAGCAAAGATGAGAAACTGTTTCCAGATACCAGCCAGCCGCCTCCTTCCCAATTTAGAGCCTGATGCAGGTTCAAAAAAGCATGGAAGAGCGTTCAGTGGAACAGCAAGAGTATGCTGCAATTCCCACCTCTGTTCTGATGCAATCCAAGCAGCCTCCATACAAAGAACAGGTCCAGTGGTTATCTGTAAACAATAAACACTATACCCAGAGAAAGATCCTCCCTATAATTGCAGGGAGCAGAAAAGCTTTAGAACAGGATGTCAAACTCATTCATACAGTGGATCAGATATCATTCATGGCACCTGCTGAAGTGACATCACTAAGGTGGAAGTCAATCAACCAACCAACCAATCAGTATTTATATACTGCTTTTCAACAACAACAACAAAAAGCTCACAAAGCGGTTTACAGGCAAGGTAAAATAATAATTAAGACTCTCTGTTCCAAAAGGGCTCGCAATCTAAAAAAGAATCCAACAAAACAAGGCAGAACACCACTAGCAACACCCACTAGAATCTCTTCTTTCCAGAGCCTTGGCACTGCTGAACAGGGTGGCGCTGGGAGAACCCAAATATCACGTGGGCCAAATAAAGAGCTTCCAGGGGCCAAATCTGGCCTACAGTACGATTGACACCTTTGCTTTAGAATAGTTCCCTGGATGTGATTTTGACACCAGGCATGCACACCCTTGCACTATTTAATGGAGAAAAAAGTTTCCATTGGCAGCCAAAGTTCTAAAACCTTCCGCAGCAGTTTTGCTTCCCTTGCATACTATGTTCAAAGTAAAGGGGAAAACCCCTGGAGCAATGTATGGTGCCCTAATAGAAGTCTTAAAGCGGTGGGCACAATAATAACACTGGATGTTGGTGGGCCTGATGCCACTGTGAGAGGGGGACCATATTGTAAGTCTCTACTGGGACCTCCAAAAAGAATGCTTGGGCTCTCTACACAATGCTGATTTGTCTCAGAGCTTGGCACAATCTGGCACTGCTCCTGATTTACAACACACACACACACACACACACACACACACACACACACACACACACA
>JAJKFI010000111.1:622847-639935 GCA_029204185.1 Lerista edwardsae | reverse complement strand
CTCTCTCTCTCTCTCTCTCTCTCTCTCTCTCTCTCTCTCTCTCTCTCTCTCTCTCTGTGTGTGTGTGTGTGTGTGTGTGTGTGTGTGTGTGTGTGTACGTTCGTACAAGAGGGAATTTTCAGTCTTTTAGCAACTGGAAGAGAGTAGAGAGGGGAAATGCATGTGTGTGGCACAGGTTGGTGGGGGATGTGTGCAAACTCAGAGGTTGGGGGAAAGAGCAAAAGAGTGGAGGGCGGATCGGAGGGAGCGAAGGACAAAGATAACACGTGTGGAGACGGAAAGGCATGACAGAGAGACTCGAGGCACTGAAACATTGTAGGGTGGGAAGGATGAATATGCAAGAGAGAGGTGGGGGGTTAATGTGAAATAGGAAAGAGAGGAGAATGTGTGAGAGTGAGGAAGATGTGGCAGAGTGGAGGGAGGGAGGGAGGGAGGGAGGAAAATGAGGCAAGTCTGCCAGCCAAGAAAAAAACAGGAGGAGGAAGACCGATAAAGAGGAGAAGGGGATGAAAGAGGCAAGGATGTTGGGAAAGCATGTGTGAGAGGGAGATAAAGCCGGACATGAGAGTGAGGGGAGGAGGGCGAGGGAGAGACAGGTGGACAGACAGACAGGGAGAGGCAGCAGGGAAGTACACCCAGGAACTGAGAGACAGAAGGAAAGGAGAAAGGAGGGGGAGGAGAACAAACAAGCAGAGGTGGGGAGAAACGTGGCGGAATGAAAGCTGAATGCTGAAAATGATACAGCAAACAAGCAACCATATGAGAGGAGTGTGCATGTGTGCATGTGTGCAGCATTTGTTTTGTTTGGTTTATCTAAGCAAAAGGTCCACAGTTTGGGAACCACTGGTCTATGAGGCAGCATGTTGCGGGGACAAGAGTGTGCTGGCAAGTCCTACTCCCACTTGACACAGTTGTAAGCCTTGCTCACGTGTCCTCAGAAGTTGGCTAGATTGACAGCTGGCTGAATGTCTATATTCTGCTGATGTATCACATGGCCAATCTTTGAAAAGTGTAACCTCTTAAATGGTAGACAGCGGCAGCGCAATGCCTGGTAGGAAAGTACAGGGAAATTGAATCAGTCTTCTCAGGAATAGGCAGTGTGAAAGGGACCAAGAGGAACAAATATGATTGGCCGAGGGGTGGAAAAAGCAGAAAGAGCAAATGTGAGACTCACAGGATCCCTCTTGGCCTACCCTGATTGGGGAAGTGAATTCAGCAATAGTTGTGCATATCAGATCTTATCTGCCATTTTTCTGCAAGCTCCTTGGACTTGTACCAGATATTCAGGCAGTGGAGGAGACGCATAGGCCATCAGAGGGCCTAGGCATAGTGAGGAGAAAAATATTTTCCCTTGCCTCTTGCAGCCTTCCTGATCTCCGCTCATCACAGCATGCAGAATGAAGCATGGCACAGCTACATGCTTCAGTTTGGTGGGGAATGGCCAGTTAGCCACCCGCTGACTAAAGTAACTCTGCTGAAAAACACTGTGTATACAAGGTAATGAAAGATGATAAAGTGCGTTTATGCTGTTTGAGATGGTTCATTCAGACATTCAATTCACCACTTGATCAAATGGTAAACACAGATGTGCAATTCATACTAGGAATGTCCAGGAAGGATCAGCCTTTTGTCTGTGTAACTAATCTCAGAAGGTGGAAAGGTTGGCAGAGTGTAATATCAGTGAGCCTTGCCAATAAATCTTGTTTATTTAACTAATAGAAATAATAAAAAATATAAACCATACATAGATAATTTGTAAGACACAGCAAGAGTGAAGCAGTATATCCGACTTACAAATGATTCTCTTACTACCAAGTTAAAATATCAAAATCAACAAAATGTATCTCCAAAAGCCCTTCTTATGCTATCCAATTAATTCCCCCATTTCAGTTATTTTCAGACAGAATCCCAATTTGCCCTTGGGCCAGTGCATGTCAGCACAGGGAATCATGCTGACCCAGTGATGCCACCATGGATGCCCAGTAAGCCAGTCCTGCGCTGGCCAAGTTCATCTGACAAGGTGGGAGGGAGGGAGATCAGGATGGGGGGAGGGCAGAGAGAGGGTGGCCCCATGGGTGGGCCAGGCCAAGGAGGGGGGGTGGAGTGCGGATCCGGGCATTAGGCCAGATCCTAACCCCCATCCCAGGCCAGTTGGGTCCAATCTGGTCGGCTTGGATTTATTCCAGCAATTTTGCTGGCGCAGATCCGAGTAGCCCCATAGGACTGGCTGGGGCTTACTCCAGGGTAAGGGGAAAATATCTCCTTACCCCAAGGTGAGCTCCAGCTGCCTCCTAGCCTGCATTGGATGCAGTACAGGCTGGCCAGCCTGCCTGTTCCAACAAAGGTTAGGATTGCACTGTGCATCTATTTCCATTAAGGTCCCAGAAGTCTTCTTGACAATGCTCTTATCACAAAGTTTGCCTTCTCATTTGCCTTCACATTACAACATTTGCCTTCTCAGCTTTCTATTGTGGGCCAGTTTGGACTATACGTTGGCTCCCAAACTGGCCCCATGGTATTCACTACGTGTGCATTCAAACTGTGTGCACATCCCAGTCCCTTTCCTTGCTTCCTGGTTCATTTTTCTAATCATGCAGAGACAACAGTTTGTCCTCACCTGATTAGAAAAACGAACCAGGAAAGAAGCAAGGGAAAGGTCCGGGATGTGTGCACAGCACCCGAGTCCACATGCTGCTAATTACATGAGGCCAGTTAGGGCACTATTGTCCGCACTGGCCCTTTGTTTGTGTGATGGGTATTTGATCAAAATCCCCTCTGTCCTGAGTTGTGGAAGGCAGGCTCACATAATTGCACCCTTTGGAACTAGATGCTGCTTCTGCTGCTTCCTGCTAGGGACTGAATGGTGTTTATGAGAAACTAGCTTTTTGTTACCCGGCGTTGCCCGGGTGTTTATATCTCCCATCCCTGTCCCATCCCTGACCCATCTCCCAATTTTGGGCGTTTTCGACCATTTTCACCTGGGGACCCCCGCGCACCCCCACCCCCGGGGGCACTGGGGGGGCCTGACCCCCACAGTGTTTGTCGCCAGGCTGCAAGGCATACGCATGCCAAGTCTGGTGCCAATTGCTCCAGGCTTCACAGTGGGGCATGGTGGACATCTCGTATCGCACCACTTCCCGTCCCCCACATTGGGGGGTGCGGACCCGAACTCCCACAGCGTCGCTGCTCGCCTCGGTGAGCCCGGAAACTACAGAACTATGATTTCGTCCATTTTCGGCCATGTCCACGCGGGGGCCCTGCCCCCCCCCCCGGGGCGCTAGGGAGGCCTGACCCCCAGAGTGTCTGTTGCCAGGCTGGAAGGCACGCGCATGGCGAGTTTGGGGCACATCGCTCCAGGCGTTCCAGCAGGGCATGGCAGATAGTGTGTCTTGCACCCCTTCCCGCACCCCATGCCGAGGGGGGGGTGAACCCAGACTCCGACGGTGTCAGGAGCATCGCCGCTCGCTCCAGCAACCCCGGAAACTATGGATGCGACGCCGACTTTGGCTGTTTTCGACCATTTTCACTTGGGCCCCCCGCGCACCCCCACCCCCGGGGGCGCTACGGGGGTCTAACCCCCGAAGTGTGTGTCATCAGGCCACAAGGTCTACGCGTGCCGAGTTTCGTGTCGTTCGGTCCAGGCGTTCCAGGAGGGCATGGCGGATGTTGTGTCTCGCACCCCTTCCTGCCCCCCATGCCGAGGGGGGGTGACCCTTAACTCGGACAGCATCGGGACTGTCGCCACTCGTCCCGGTGACCTCGGAAACTATGGATTCGACACCGAGTTTGGCCATTTTCGATCATTTTCATGCGGGGACCCCCACGCACCCCCCTGGGGCGCCAGGGGGGCCCAACCCCCGCAGTGTTTGTGGCCAGGCCACAAGGTGTATGTGTGCCAAGTTTCATGTCGCTCGGTCCAGGTGTTCCAGCAGGGCACGGCGGCTGTTGTGTCTCGCACCCCTTCCTGCCCCCCACGCCGAGGGGGGGTGAACCTGAACTCGCACAGCGTCGGGAGCGTCACCACTCGTCCCGGCGACCCCAGAAACTATGGATTGGACACCGATATTGGCCATTTTTGACCGTTTTCAAGTGGGGACCCCCATGTACCCCCACCCCCGGGGGCGCTAGGGGGGCCCCAACCCCCGCAGTGTTTGTAGCCAGGGTGCTAGGCTTCCGCATGCCGGGTTTGGTGCCAATCGGTCCAGGCGTTCTGGCAGGGCATGGCGGACGCTGTGTTTTGCACCCCTTCTTGCACCCCACTTGGGGGGGGGCAAACCCAGACATCAACTGCGCCGGGAGCGTCACCACTCATTTCGGTGACCCCGAAAACTGTGGATTTGACTCCAAGTTTGGCCGGTTTTGACCGTTCTCACGTCGGCCCCCCCACGTACACCCACCCCCAGGGGCGGTAGGGGGGCCCAACCCCCGCAGTATTTGCGGCCAGGCTGCTAGGCTTCCGCATGCCAAGTTTGGTGCCAATCGGTCCAGGCATTCCAGCAGGGCATGGTGGACGCTGTGTTTCGCACCCCTTTTTGCCCCCCACGTAAGGGGGGGGGCTGAACCCGGACTCCAACGGCATCGGGAGGGTCGCCACTCATCTCGGCGACCCCGAAAACTACAGATTCGACGCCGATTTCGGACGTTTCCGACAATGTTCACGCGAAGACCCCCCCCGTACCCCCACCCCCGGGGGCGCTAGGGGGGTCTGCCCCCGCAGTGATTCCTTCCAGGCTGCAAGGTACGTGTGTGCCAAGTTTCGTGACTGTGGGTCAAGGCACGGAGACGCCTATAAATAACATACATACCCACATACACACATACATACACACGTCCGTTTTTATATATATAGATACTAGCTTTTTGTGACCCGGCATTGCCCGGGGGCAGAAATTATCCCCAGGCTCTATTAGGAGGAGGAATGCGTTTGTTCTGCAGTGCACCCCCACCTCTGGGGGCGTAAGGGGGGCCCTACCCCCACAGTATATCTGTCCAGATCGTAAGGAATAAGTGCACCACGTGTGGTGCACATCGTTCCAGGCGTTCCAGAGTAATGGTGGAACAGACCCACAAATATACAAACCTCCCTCAACAGTATGACATAGTGCGATGCATATATAGACATATAGAACTCGTCCCTGAAATAAAACAGTATTGATGACCTGGACCCCAAACGCACACTATAACTGTGAAATGAATGAGGAAACAGGGACACAATCAACTAAGAGAGCAATCTGAAGGTCCCACTTACTGTCTGCAGGCCCTGTAGCAGGATAGCCCTGACGTATGAGAAACAGGCAGAGGTGGCCAGTTAGCTCCCTGGACATAGGGCCCTCTCAGATCCGACTGGGTGCTGGAACTCTCTGGATCCTGCTCTTTCCACCCTGGGCCACTCAGGCAACGCAGGCAAAGCAGTTTAGTTTCACTTTCTGTTCTGCCGCTGTCTGGTAGCTGAGCTGCTCAGCCCTCCCACATAACCTGCAGAATCGTCTGTGACCACAGGGTGGCAGCAGACCTCTAGCCCAATGCAATCCCCTTGGTTCCCGACGATCTGGGCCCCCTCCCCGAAAACCGGGGGGTGTAGGGGGGTCTGACCCTCGCAGTGTTCTTTTCCAGGCTGCAAGGAACGTGTGTGCCAAGTTTCGTGGCCATGGGTCAAGGCACAGAGACGTGTATAAGGAACACACACACACACACACACACACACACACACACACACACACACACGTCCGTTTTTATATATATAGATAAGTCATCTAAACTTGCGAGGAGCCACTCTTCTGCCCTCTGGCACATCACAAATTTTGCAGTGCATCTAAAAAGTTGAATTGTGCTTCCTGCCAACTGTTCAAACGACTACTTTGGAACAGGCATCCCACCTTAGACTGTTGCTTCCAGAAGGCAAGGTAGTGATAGCCATGTTTGTTCTTGCTGTTTTTCTTGCTATCTGTGCTGTTTGTTCTTTCCATCTGGGAATTAGGGGCATGCTATAAGAACATAAGAACATAAGAAGAGCCCTGCTGGATCAGGCCAAAGGCCCATCTAGTCCAGCTTCCTGTATCTCACAGCGGCCCACCAGGTGCCCCAGGGAGACATGAGACAACAAGATGCTTGCATCCTGTTGCCACTCCCTTGCACCCGATACCAGTAGTCCACCACCTTTGTAAGGAGGTTGCACAATCCATCATTGCCTATAGCCCATGAAATCCGTCCAATCCCCTCTTAAAGGCATCAAGACCAGATGCCATCACCACCTCCTATATGAACGGAGGCTGGTTCCATTGCTAGGTAGAGTTGCACTGAATTTAGGGAGGTTCAGTTTTCACTACACAAGAGCCCTTTCATTCTTTTGCACTTTCTAAACATCTGTTCACAAGTGTCCCTCATCTGTTGCAGATGTCAGGGAGGGAAGAAGACGCAGCCATATTGCCCAGTCAACTGACAGTGCAGTCCTATACTTGTGCTGCACTGGCATTGGGCTCTTGCCATCAGGCACGTCTGTGCCGCAGAATCAGGCACTGAATCGGCACAAGCAGCAGTGCCGGTGCACAGGCACCGCTGCACCCAGTGGCTGCACCAGTCATGCACCAGTTGAGCCCCGAAAGTGCTTGGACTGCACAGGACCATGCCAGAGCATGCCAAAGGTGTGCTGTGGGTGTAATGGGGCAGCACAGTGGGTGGCAACAGACCACAGCCATTGCGCCATAGTCTAAGCCACGTCCCCAGCCTTGCCGGCCCCAATTTGGGCCGCTGCTGTGCACATTGACCTGCACCTGCAAATCAGCAGGCGCAGATCCGAGCAGCCCCATAGGACTGGCTGGGGCTTACCTGGGAGCAAGGGAAAAACCTCCCCTTGCCTTGCGCTGCGCTGCTGCTGCCTCCTAATGGTGTTAGGATGCAGCCCTGCTGCACCGGCCTTGTTATGCCAGTGCTGCTTAGGATTGGGCTGTGAACTGGTGCACCCCGGCCAGCAAAATGCCAGTGCTGCATGGCTGTAGTTTCACTCAGGTTCTGATCAGGCATGATTACACATAACTAGTTGGGGCAGAATATTAGCAAGTAAAACATTGTGTGGGTGGACCACATCTACGGAGGTGGGTGTGCATCACTATTCACATCCTGACCCAACTAGTCCGATGCATGACGAGAGCTGGATTCAGACAGGAAAGGTGATGAACTGCTAGCGGAGCATGGCAAAACAGGGAGCACGGGCCCAGCTGCCTCAGCAACAAGGGCAAGTGCCCTCTTCCCCCTCAAAACCAACCCCCTAAAAAACCTTTCATGCACCTTTGCAGATAGGTGAAAAAATCACCCCCCAAATGGTACACATTCATGGGAGGCAAAGCTATATGTGAAAGTACCCCTTATTTCAGCTCCTGACTAGTAACCATCAGTTTCCTTGGGCAAGGAATTCCATAGGTGCATTATGTACATTATATGATGAAATACTTGAAGAAATACCTGAGCCTACTGCCAATTGTTTTTATTGAATGTTCTAAATTGGGGGGGGGGGAATAATCATTTATCTCCCTCCCTCCACCCCTTCACTTCCTCTTCTATAATGGCCCACCTATGACCCAACCCTATGGCTGATTTACAACAGTGGAACCCTTTTATGCAGATCATGAAGAGAGTTAATAGAGGGGTATTGTTTTTTTCCTTCTCACACAATGCCAGAACCAGGGGTATTCACTAAAACTGTCAGCTGGGTAAAGAAAAGATACTTCTTTACCCAGTGTGTAATTATACTGTGGAACTCCTTGCCACAGGATGTGGTGATGGTATATAACCTAGGTGCCTTTAAAGGGGGACTGGACAGATTTCTGGAAGAAATGTCAGTCATAGGTTACATAGATTTAGAAGAAGGCTACCTCAGAATGCCAGGTGCAAGGGAGTGGCAACAAGATGCATGTATCTTGTTGTCTTATGTGCTCCCTGAGGCACCTGGTGGGCCACTGTAAGATACAGGAAGCTGGACTAGATGTGCCACTGGCCTGCTCTAGCTGGGTGGTTCTTACGTTCTTATGCTGTTGTGAACAACCCATTGACAGTGTGTGGATTGCACTTCTGCTGTGCCAGGCGCAATCACTTCCACCACAAAGCAGCTGCAGCTGTGGCTCCAGATCCAGGCCACCACAGACCCCAGGATGTGCTGCTCCCAGTAAATGAGTGTGGGGCATGTTGTGGGAAAGGAGAGTGAGAGCAGGCAGATTGGGGAGGGAGGGGTGGATCCCAGCAGCAGTGGTGTGTCCTTCTTCTTCACCCGGTCCTTCCCATTTGCTCTCTCTGAATGTCTGCCACCTACATAGCTGATGCAGGTCTGAGAGGACCCATAGGTCATCACGGCTCCCTGGCCACCTGATCAGCCCCCACCACAGCGTGCAGTGTGTGCCTCCTTGATGTAGCTGCATGCCGTAGCATGGCGGGGAATAAGATTGGGCTGTTAAGACTTCCTTTTTCAACCTAGAAAGCCTCAGGAGCTTAAGCTTTTCTTCAAAAGAAGGTGCTCCAACTTTCTGATCATTCTAGATGCATTTTTGCAGATTTTTTTCTACCGTTTTGCTGTACTCTTTTTGAGACACCAGACAGAAGTATATATGGTATTTTAACTGTGGGTGTACCATATATTTGCATAGAGCTATCATAATTACTTCCTTAGTAATTCCTAATATAGAATTTGCCTTCTTTTAGTGGTGCAGCACACTGAGCTGACATTTTTCGATTAGTTTTTACTATGACCTAAAAATTTCACAGCCTTACAGCCAAATCCAGCAGAAGGCTTATGGCAGTGGATCTCACTATCTGCCACCGTACGTCCTCTTGGGGCATTGCAAAAGCCATGGCACTGTAAGAGGACAAATAGCCGTAGACTCCGTGTGCATGCCAGCAGCTCCTGGACCCTGGCCAAAGTAGATAAGGTGGCAGGGTGCAGTTGGGGGGATAGGAGGATTGTAGGGAGGATTGGGCCACACCAGGGGCAGAAGGAGAAGGACCTCAGTGGCAGCACACACTGTGATCCTATCCCCCTTTTCAGGCCTGGGCCCGCCCCCTGAGGCTCCTTGGACTAAAACCAGCTAAATAGCTGCTGTAGATCCAAAGAGACCACAGCCTATCAGGGGGTCAGCACCTCTAGGAATCCCTTTAACCCTCTGAGTGCTGGCCAACCAAGAAGAAAAGCTCTTTGCAGAAGAATCAGGAGGGGGGAGGGGGAAGCGCCGCAGAGTGAAGTGGGCGGAGTCAGCCCTAATTTTAACAAGTGGAACTGTGTTCCCTCGCATTCCCCCTACATGACATCACTGGGTATGTAAAAAAAATACAGGCTGCCCTGATACCTTTTCTATTCCAGATGCTGCCCCCGTCCCACCTGGCTTGTGGATACCGTGAATCTGCAGATACCGGGGACTTAAAAAGTAGGAAAGGTAAAGAAAAATGCCAAAAATAGCTGTGCCTACCTTTGGCAGCAAAGCAGCTGTGTTTTCAGGATTGCAGGCAGCCTTTCGAGCGGCCTGCAGCCTCTTTGTGGTTGTTCCGAGGCTCCTCCTGTCCCCAAATGTTGCCCCAGGCCAGAATGCATTATAACCACGGAGATAGAATAACAGGAGACGACATGCCTTAAGAATTAATAGGAGCCAAATGAAGCCAGGGGGCGGGCTTAGCAGCCATGTTGGTTGACTCAAAACAATCCTTATTCCAAGCATTTCAGATTGCTTTGCTCGTACTGTTTAGGATTGAATAGTTCACTCCTGAAATAAAAACTTACGAAAATAAAAACGTGTGATCGTGTAGAAACATTATTGGTAACCGTATTATGATTTAATATGCAATTACATGGTTAAATTCCGCATAATTATATTACTGAGCATACCGGACGAAATGCTGTCTATTTAAACTCGGATTGCACTATTTTGACAGACTTTATTTAAATCTACACAAGCAAAAATAAAGTGTGAACGGGAAGGAAAGAAAAAAAGGGGGAGGGTGGGCAAAAATTAGATAAATATATAGGAAAATTACATTAAAATCTCTTCATAACACAAGTAGTTGTCAATATGAGAGTAATTCTTTTTTACTTCTAGACTATTAAGAGTATTTTTTTAAACTTCTACACTCACACACCCCGTTTAAAAAAACAAATTCTGTTAATGTTCAGAATTTCGAAAATATTACAGTAGAAAATGGAAGGTGGGGAAAAAAGTGTAAATGGGAAGGGGGGAAAAAGGAGGGGGGAAATATATATATATATTCCTTCTAGACCATTAATAGTGGGTGTCAGAAAATGGTGAATAAGACTGTTAGGAACAACAAGAAATTACACAGCTTCAAAAATAATGCACTATTTCAGTGAACTGTAGTTTTATTGAACCGATGTAATGAGAATACATGAATCTTTCCATGGAAATTAAATCCCATTTTTTGTACAGCGATTTGCACACCCGTATGCAGAACACGCAGGCATGCTTAAAGAGGTTGAAATTAACTTTTACACGCGTGCAGGGAGATTTTTATTCGTGAATTCGCTGCAATCCTCCTTGGTGGGAATGATCTGAGTCAGCCATATTTTTTGACCCATGGCTTCAAGAAAATGACATCATGTCGTCTCCTGTTATTCTACCTCTATGATTATAACCAAGAAAAGAATGCATTGTGCTACCTTCACTTCCTTCTTAGTGACATCACTTCCGGCCCTCAGCTACATGCCATGAATGCTGTTCAGCCCACTGGATGAAATAAGTTTGAGAAATAATGTTTACGGTCCTTCATTTCATATACAGATTTCTTATACCACCAGTAGCATAGCTGGGATGGGTGCCTGGGACCTGATGATACCCCTGACTTCCTCGCATCATCCCCGCGCATGCGCTGTCACCCCCTCTTTCACACATGCATGGCCCTGGCCCTGGAAACTGCCCCATTTGGAGCCGTACAGGGACAAGGGCAGGTCAATTTCACTGCCTTTTCCATGTACCTTTGGTAAGTGCTGTAATCCCCCACCCAAGCATAAATGGTAGAAAACCCACACACGGCTTAGCTACGCAACTGTGTACCACATGAAATTAAAAGACGTTTACTTCTTGGGAGGAAAGCTATGGCGAACCTAGACAACTTAATAAAAAGACGAGACATCACCTTGCCAACAAAGGTTCGCATAGTCAAAGCTATGGTTTTCCCAGTAGCAATGTATGGCTGTGAGAGCTGGACCATAAGAAAGGCAGAGCGCCGAAGAATAGATGCCTTTGAATTATGGTGTTGGAGAAGACTCTTGAGAGTCCCCTGGACTGCAAGGAGATCCAATCGGTCAATCCTCCAGGAAGTCAAGCCTGATTGCTCCTTGGAAGGACAAATCCTGAAGCTGAAGCTCAAGTACTTTGGCCACCTCATGAGAAGAGAGGACTCTTTAGAAAAGACCCTCATGCTGGGAAAGATTGAAGGCAAAAGGAGAAGGGGGCGGCAGAGGATGAGATGGTTAGACAGTGTCACCGAAGCAATGAGCATGAAATTGGGCGAACTCAGGAAGGTAGTGGAGGACAGGGAGGCCTGGCATGCTGTGGTCCATGGGGTCGCGAAGAGTCGGACACAACTTAGCGACTGAACAACAACAACAACGTGTACCACATAGTACATCCCTGTGTACTGCTCAGGGCAAGTATCACATATGAGTGATATAAGTTTAACTAAATCCTATAGAGTTGGAGCTGTTGACCTCTTTGAAGGGAAACATCATCAGGGGGAACCCTGGCATCACAGTAGATACTCTTCCTTAACACTGCAAAACAAAATCCTGAAAGCTTCCACTAGATTATTCCAGACTAGTTCTGTATCCTCCATAGACGCACCCAACACATAGACAAAAGTGCATACAATTCCACTGGCCCATGAGACCTCATGCTGAATCTGCCCTTACAATGTTAAGGGGATCTACTCACCCACCCATCCCCAATGCCTGCATCATCAGGGAAGCCACCTAAATGTAGGAGTGGCTTCTTGGGGAATGGGATGCAAGCAAAATGTACACCAAAACTTGTGCTTTGTTTTCAAGGCCATCAGCAGCACCATTCCACTTTGCACCATCTATGAATCTGTGCCTCCTTGGGGCTATATTGTGAGATGACCTGATCTAACCAGGCAGTGTATTTGGCAGTCTTAATGTTTGAGGAAGATGGAGTAAGATCAGGTCAAGGGAGAGGTAGCAGAGGCAGGCTAGCCCGGGGCTAAGCATTGCAGAAATCACCTCCAAATACCTGGCTTTGTTGCAATGATCACAGTGGCTAGCTCTAGCCCCAGAGACCCATCTACATTGAGGGAGCCCAAGTGTCAATGATGGTAGCAGGAACCCCTGATAATAAACACATCCATGAAAAGCATTTGTAGCCCTGATGCCAGGAAAAGCACTCGAATCCTACAGCAAAAGACAGCAATTGTTTTAATTACACCATGGATGCAAGCGCTTTCCCTTCCATTTCAGCTTGACAGCTGGTTTCTCCTACAAAGCCGGACGTGAGTGCATTTTTTTCCTGCAGATTTGAGAACAACTGTGCTAATAAAAGTGGAAGCATCCTTCACACCAGAGAATGAAAAATTAATTTTGCTTCTCTCTTGTTTTTTTTCTTCTCCCTCTCCTTTCCCAGAATATTTTTTCATAGGCTCCTCTCTGCTTCCCCCCTGGGGATGTTTCCATCTGATTACAACCACTTTAAATGAGCACCAGGCTCTTCAACATTATATTGCAAGTTTCCATCACACACACACTTTCTCCCTCCCTGCTCTCTGTGCAGCCTGCATGGCCCCCCCTTCTGCCTCCCAGGAGAGAAATTTGATACTTCTCGCACTAAAGAGATTGAGTTAGAATTGCGTTTGATGCCTGTGCTTCTCATGCAGTGATGGTTCAGGCTTCATTTCCACTTATTACTGCAAAAACCTGATGAGGGACCATCCCTCTTGGCCAAGTTGCCAAGGCACTTAAAACAACAAAGTGAAATTTAGCAAGGAGATGACAGTTGCAAAGATGGTGGGGGGAGCTTGTCAAAATGTGATAACATCTCCCTTGCTATATATATCTTTTTTGTTCCACTTTAAGCAGGATGTCAGCAAGGCAGGGAAATGTGGCATGTCTTGCAGGTACAGTACCATTACAGTGTGCTGTTGTCCCACTTGGAAAAATCAAACTGTTTGCGACTTGTGCTTTCTCAAATGCAGCGCGTCAAGTCAGTGCCTGTTTTCTGGGGAATCAAGGTTTTTGCAGTGTTTTTGAAACATGCAATTTCTGCCTGCCTTTGGAAACCTTGCATAAATAAACTGAATCTCACGCCTCTTGCCCAATCACACTGCTGTGGGTGAATCTCACTGTTTCACAGGACATTTCCTTTCGGGCAAAGGGTTCTGAATGGAACGGAGCAACGTCAGCAAGCGTCGTGGAACAAAGGGCTTGATTAAATGAGGTGCCATCATGGTTTTTAACAGGCAGGGAAGGTTTACAGAACAAGGATTGGGGCCTACTTCACACATTGCGTTTTATGACACAGAGTTAGCTCCAACTTAGAAACAGTGTATTTTTCATAAAGATGTAGAGCCAGTTGTAATACGCCCAGTGGTGTTCCTACCAGGGGCAGGGAATGCTAAGGAGCCTGGGCATGGAGTTAGAATCACTGGAGTCCGCATGACGTCATTTTCTTGAAGCTTCCGGGTCACACAATATGGCTGACTCAGAACTTTCCCGCCAAGGACGAGGAGTTTTTATTTCAGGAGTAAACTATTCAGTCCTAAACAGTACGTGCAAACCAATCTGAAATGCTTGGAATCAGCATTGTTTTGAGTTCCACAACATGGCCGCTAAGCCCGCCCCCTGGCTTCACTTCGTTCTTATTAATCCGACAGAGATGCGGACTCCAGTGATTCTACCTCCATGAGCCTGGGCTCCTGTGTAACGTGGCCCCTCCCTCTCGCCTCCAGAGCCATTCATGCTGCTGAGAGCTGGCTTGGAGGCTTTGCTCTCTGAGCTGCAAATGGCTCTGGGGGTGAAGGGGAGGGACCGGGTTACACAGTAACCCCCTATGGGAATGCCACTGAATATGCCTGACGTAGCATATACATTGATTAGGGGACCAAATAAGACAACGGCGCTGAAATCCATGGCCACACAGTCAGGCACACTGCTTTTCTCTCTGTGTAGAAAGGCAAAGTGTGACAAGAAGCCATTGCTTCACATAGTGCGTAGTGTGGATAGGCACTCTCTTACAAACCTGGCCTTCCTTCCCAAGAAAGTCTCCAGGTCAGTGGTGTCATCTAAATGATTTAACAACAGGTACTCACTTTTGATTGGCATGTGTCGGGACCCGCCCACCGGAAGTGACATCATAAGCCGGAAGTGAGGTCGTGGCAGGGAGTGACATGAAAAAAGCCCTTTTTGAGGCCTCAGACAATTTTAAACTGACCCAACAGTTGCAACAGTATTCCACAGCACCCCCAGAACATGTGAAGGAGGCCTGGCATCATGTTAACGTGACCCAACAGTTCCAAAACCCCAGAGCAGCTCATTTTTCAGTGGCAAGGCAAGGCAAGGCAAGGCTCCGCTTGCTGCCTTCCTGGCTCTGAGAACGTGCAGGCAACTCAAACGTACAGGAAATTCAAACGTTGCAGGGGGTGGAGTCGATGAGTGGGCGGGTGAATGGGCGGGGCCAGCTGTAATCCTAGAAACCGGTACTCGCGTACCCCCCCCCCGTACCCCCTGCATGACATCACTGCTCCAGGTGCTGAGAAAGCGATAAGAAAGGCTCGCACCCACATGGAATGCCCTGCAGTCATCTGTGTCCATTTTTCACTGCCTTATTATGAAGGAGTGCATGGCAGGAATAATGTGTCAGTGCCTCTCATTTCCTTGACCCACAGCCTTGCCATCCCTCCAGAACTGGTGGTGTCAGGCACTGGGGTCAACTGAAAGGCTCAGGGGTGGATGGATTTGGACCTCATGCTATCTGTTGCCAAAGTCTGCTGCCACATGATAGTCCCATCCTGAGCTCTGTTTTTGGTCACCTTAGAGCAGCGATTTTCAACCAGTGTGCTGTGGCACATTGGTGTGCCATGAATGTTCCACAAGTGTGCCATGGAAGTTCGGGGGTCATTTATTAGTAGGGCCATTGGGAGTTGTAATTCCCTCCACTAGCAGTGCAGTGTGCCTTGTCAATTGTCACAAAACTGATGGTGTGCCTTTGACAACTTTAGCACTTTAATCAGTATGCTGTGCGATGAAAAAGGTAGAAAACCGCTGCAGTAAATGTGAGCAGGGCAAGGCTGAGTCAATTATGTGCTGGAACAGGGTGTTTGCTGCAAAGAAAGCTCCAAGTATGTTGCATTGTCAGAGCATTGAAAATATGCCTTGGATCTGGTTTGAAGGAGTTAATGCTGACCAGCACTTGCCACTGAGGTGATTTGATGTAGCAATGTGGGACAGTCAGGCCTGCAGCCATGTGATCCTTGCCGGTGGCTGATGCCATTGAATCTGACAAGCGAGCTGAGCAGAGGATGCAAGATCAATACCTGCGGGAAAGGCACACGCACACACACACCAGCCAAAGCTGTTCCGGGAACTCTGGGACAGGATGGTCACTGCATCGTCAAACTCCTGTGCAGTAGAAGAAGCCCCAGATGCGTATCAGGACAGGAGCAGAGCAGATGACCTTTGTGCCTGCCAAGTCAGTCCCTCTTCCTGGAATTGGAAAGCCTTCCCTCTTGATACGTTGCAATGCCATGCATCTCCCTTCCTCTGGAAGGATGATGTCTTGACCCCATTGAGCCCTGACATTTACTGACTTGTTTCTGCCTTTCCCTGCCTCAGAGGTAGACATAACCAAACCCAGGAGGGCGTGCCCTCTAGTTCAAGATAGGGGTTAGGGCTGATACCTGAGTTGTACCTGGGAGGTTGGGAAAGAGCAAAGGCTAGTCTAGGGATGTTAGACTCGTTTCATATAGTGGGCCAAATTGCATTCATGGTGCCTGCTGAGGGCGGGATGTGACATCATTAAGCAGGAAGTGACATCATTAAGTGGATGAAATAAGCCAGAATTAAGCACTTTGTCCTCACACGGGTAGTGCAATCCTAGCACGCCCGTCGCGTCAATGCTACGTCATAGCGTCGATGCAAGGGGCAGAGCGCCAGCGCGCAGGCACCGAGCAGCACCCCTGCGTTGTTGCTCTCTGAAGCTGATACTGCTCGCAGCGTCGGCTTCAGAGCGCCAACAGAGAGCCTCCCTTGCGCCGACCGAACACAGTCGGCGCAAGGGATTCTCTGCCCCGTCTTGGTGGGAGGGTGGGAGGCGGGGCGGGAGGCGAGGCCCTGATTTGGGCCATATGGTCTCCTTGGATCTGCGCCCACTCTTTAGCGTGCGCAGATCCAAGGAGCATATAGGGGAGGCTGGAGCCTCCCCTACGGTAAGGGAGTGGCATGTTCCCTTACTGCAGGAGGCTCCAGTCTCCCCACACCCAGCGCTGGGTAGGATTGCACCCTTAAACTCATTTGCTGCAAATGACAGAAGAGAAAATGTGCAAATCTTGTTCACAATTTCAAGGTATGAGAGAGCCCAATTATCATGCTGGGAAAGCCCAATTGTAACTGGGGATGGAGAAATTGTTTCTGGGGGCTGTATCTGGCCCAGGCCTTACGTTTGACACCTCTGAGCTAGGTTACTAGTATTTATAACAGACTCAGGCAGTCCACTGGTCCTCAGTCTCTCATTTGTGAAGGAGTTATTATGTGGGAAGTGGATGCTTATGCTCCTCCCAGTATCCCCATTGAGCCACAAAAGAGTCCTTCCAGAGTGCAAGTGACTTAGAGCCGCTGATGCTTTCTGGTCAACAGAGTGACCCCACCCCCTTCTCACTAAAATAGGGCTAGCCCTTACCGAGCATCAATAGCTTGATGTTTCAGCCTCATGTACTGCATGGTGGGGGAAATTGAGCAGGCAGGGTGATGTGTCATCTTTTCCACTGCTTGGTTTATTTTGTTAAGGGTGAAATCAAGGCTGGTCCATCCATGAGGCCACCAGAAATAGTGGGAAGGAAGGAAGGAAGGAAGGAAGGAAGGAAGGAAGGAAGGAAGGA
>JAJKFI010000111.1:602687-622837 GCA_029204185.1 Lerista edwardsae | reverse complement strand
GGAAGGAAGGAAGGAAGGAAGGAAGGAAGGAAGGAAGGAAGGAAGGAAGGAAGGAAGAGGGGGATGGAACTGAAGAATAAGGGTCTGATCCAGAAGGCCCTATCGCTGGCAGTACATGTGTATCGCCAGCGAAAATGTTGCAAATGTGCCATAAAGCACAACCACGACAACATGCCACCTGCACTGGGCAGGCACTCATTTAGCGCCGGGTCCCAACACAGGCAGATGGGATGGATAGCGCTCCAGGAGCACAGGGTGCTGGTAAGCCCGTTTGGGGCGAGGGAGGCAGGGAGGGGAGAAACTGGGTGGGGGAAGGGCAGGGCAGGGCAGCCCTGCAAGGAGGGTGACTTGAAGAGTGGAAGGAATGGAGACTGGCACATCGATGGTTAAGGGGGACAGCACTTGACAGGCCACCTCAGATAACAGGAGCTTTATTCCCAGTAAGGGGCCTGTACAGTGGTGTCATCTAAATGATTTAAGAACAGGTACTCACTTTTGATTGGCACGTGTCGGGACCCGCCCACCGGAAGTGACGTCATAAGCCGGAAGTGAGGTCGTGGCAGGGAGTGACATGAAAAAAGCCCTTTTTGAGGCCTCAGACAATTTTAAACTGACCCAACAGTTGCAACAGTATTCCACAGCACCCCCAGAACATGTTAAGGAGGCCTGGCATCATGTTAAAACCCCAGAGCAACTCATTTTTCAGTGGCAAGGCAAGGCAAGGCTCCGCTCGCTGCCTTCCTGCTTGCCTGGCTCTGAGAACGTGCAGGCAACTCAAACATGCAGGAAATTCAAACGTTGCAGGGGGCGGAGTCAACGAGTGGGCGGGCGAATGGGCGGGGCCAGACATCATCCTAGAAACCGGTACTCGCGTACCCCCGCGTACCCCCTGCATGACATCACTGGGCCTGTACCAGTGCATGTACCCATTCCCCAGCATGGCATTGCAACTGTGTCATTATGCCATCTATGGACACTTGGTGATGCTGTCATGTGTCACTGCCAAGCTTGTGGGTCGCTGAGCTCTGTGCTGTGCTGAGCTCGGCTTTGAGCTGCACAGTCACATGGCTGCACAGCTTAGGGCGAACACTAGTCCGGAGATCATGGACTGGCCCTAGGTGAGATACATACTCCTAACTCTGGACTTATTTAGCATTTTTGGTAGAAATTGATTCTTCTACATTGGAAGTCTACCGTTCTCCCATTGTTAGGCAATAGGAAGAAGGAATGCTGGAGCTTGGTATGTAAGAATAAGAGCCCAATCCTACCACCACCACCACCACTACCATATTTCTACATGCAGATATGCTGAAAAAGTAGGTGCTACATGCAGTAGGGGGCAGCCACACGGCCTGGAAGAGCTAAGTAAAAATATATTTTACTGACCACTCTGTATGCCAGTTGGCCATCGATGGTTAATTGATGGGTTTCCTTGTCTCTACGCCATCAATGGGTTTCCTTGGACCAACGCCAGCTCCTGTGATGGCGCAAGCCTGAAGAGAGGCAAGGGTGAGTAGTGCCAGGAAATGGGGATATCATCCTGGGATGCATTGTCACCCCCAGGATCCACTCCCTCCTGCCCTCAAAATGCCCCTTCCCTGCTCTAGTCACTGCCTTGATTCTCCCCCCCCCCTCGAACTGCCCCCTCTGCCCTCTTCCCTGCTGCAGCACTTACAGTGGCAAACTGGAACTGAAGTTCCACCACCATATGTGTCCAGTAGGACTGGGCTCTTCATGTCAAATAATAGTATTTCTTTCTTTTCATACTGACACACCATTTTTTTTTACTTCTTCCCATATCTTTGGTATTCATTTCTTGATAACCCTGTGGGAAACTTTTGGGTTAAGGTGGGTGAGTGTTTTGCTGTTGCTTATACATTATGTGCGTTTGCAGATAGAAATGATTTTTAAAAAATCATGAATTAGAAGGTGTTCCAGAATGAGGGGTGTGTGTGGTGTTTGCTTACCTTTCTTTCTGTTAAAAGTGTTATGAATATCGTGGTGCAGTGATCAGCTCATAACTCCTAAAGAAAACATTTATATTAAAATAAAGACAAGTGGAGGTGGCTCTGAAAGCCATTGAAATTTCTCCCCAATTTTTGAAGTTCCAAATTTTGTTTCCAAAGCAGATGTTTCAGAAGTAGCACTGATGCATAAGAAATCCTCCACTGTCCATGTTTTATTTTCAAATATTATATAAGATAATATGTCCCACTTGCTATAGGTTCCAGTTCTCATTTGTGTCTTCTCCCTCACTGTAAGTTACACGTAGACAGATGGATAAAACACAGCGTCTCTCCTCCCACTCTTAATTACATGTAAACAGATGGATAAAACATGGCAAAAAGAAAAAGCAATCTTGATGTGACTGTACATACAGGTGCATCAAGATTCCTTTTCTGTCATTTTTACCAATGCGCAGGAGACTATGTGCACATCAGTAAAACCGCACACAAAATGTCTCTTGATGCACTTGTATGCATGACCACCTCAAGATTGCTTTTTGCAGTGCCTTATCAATGCACATGTGCACATCAGTAATGTAGGGGCTTGTGCATGTTGTGTGTGCGTGCGTGGGTGGGCTGTTAACTGTAGGAGCTGAAAGCTGTGGCAAACTCTGCACCGTCCTATTCCATAATTAATTTTAGAAGCTCTCCTACTTCAGCTGTAGTTCAGAGGAGTGGAACTCAAAGAACAGTGGAGGAACAAAAAAAGAAACTGAACAGGGGAAAATCCATTAATACCTATTTATTATTAAGAAAATATAGCTTGAAACGTGCAGTCAAAGAACTAACTGCTTGGTTTGAATCAAAAAGCTAAATTCAGCCTGCCCTCTCCTGTCGGCGTGCTCGCTTCTGCAAGAAATTTGCTTAGTTCAACCAGAATTCTGGAGGACTGAAACAGGGCAGATTGAACTGGAGGAACAATTAAAAACAGAACAGGGGAAAGCCTCTTATCCTTACAATATCCTCTTATCCACCCCGCGGCTCGCTGGAGCTCACTAGGGATTCGAGGAAGGTCTTTCCCAACCCGCTTCCCAACTGGAGATACCGGGAATTAAATCTGGGACCTTTAACTCGTGTCGTGCGGCATCCAACTGAGCGGTCGCCATTCTCTCTTTCTCACAAAACAGCCTCCAATTGCACATGGCTAAGCTCCCTTTTTTGCCCATGTACAAAGCTAATCTCTTTTTCATTCCTGACCATATGGCCCACTTTCATCCATGTCCCTGTGTAATCACTGCCTCTTGCGGCGGTTGCACTGGATGCATCACGCAACAGATGTTGTCAGCTGGGAGCAGGTGCAGATCTGCGGCTATCAAAGGACCAGTGGTTGGTCTTGCTTCACAGCTCCACGGAGCTGGTCCGCTTCTTCCTAATGAGGTGTTTTCCATTTGAAAGATGACTCTGACTCAGCTCCCATCGCTCTGTACTTTTATCAAAGCGAGGGAAACATGTGTGGGCTGAAGCTGAGAGAGGAGGGAGCTAACTGTAGCAAGATTGGAACCCAACCCCACCTTGATGCAAGGCATATGCTTTCAACTGTAGTCACTGGTTATCTGACAGCTCTACGTTAGCTAAAATCCGCCACAGAACAAGGCTGACATTTATAAGAGGGAAATGTTAGCTACACTTGAAGGGAAATGCTGTGAAGTGGTATTTTTAAAAGACCTGTTCCTTGGGGAGCATCCCCAAGGATGCCTCCACCCGCTGGTGCCTCACTGCCTCCACCCCCTGGTGGCCAGGAACTCCAGCCCAGAGATTATTCAGCAAGGTCCTGAACAGTTCGTGCAAGCACCAGCACACTCTGCTGCTGTAAGGGCCAGTCATTTGGGACCAAATGAGCCGCCCAGTCCAAACTGGCATACGGACCGGCGCAGGCCTCCCTGCCATAAGGCACGTTTGCACCGACTTGAGTGCTGGTTTGGCAGTCGCGGAAGCCCGCGCTGGCTCAGCCAGGCCAGATCCTGACCCTGCACCGGCTGGAGCAGATACATTTGTGCTGCGGGGTGTGGGGGATGGGAGAGCATTGTAAGAGACAGGAGGCATTTCTGTGCGGGGGAGGTCGCCAAAGGGGTGGGATCAGCGGCGATAGTGCATGCCAGTCCCTAACCTCCACTTCTGGACCCGGCAGCCCTACATGGGCTTCTTGGATGCGTGCACATATCCTGGCTGTACCCTGTGGCCTGCCTATATTGGCACAGAGTTAGGACTGCGCTGCTAGATGTCTGAGATGAGCTGTCTGATCCTCAGTTGCCAAAAAACAGAAAACAGGGTGGAGCCAGCGAGGCAGTTGGGGGAAATTGGGGCCAGAACTGTTCCTCTTAGCCATTCCTTTGCCCTTCAGCAAAAATAGATGCTGAAATAAGGTATTTCTTACTTTTCCTTAAAGCTAAAAGGCATACAAATAATAAAACATAAAAACAACATGGATAATAAAACCTTGTCGGTAAAAAAAAATACAGCCAAACAAGAACAAAAGCCAGTAGCTAAATACACAGATACCTAAAAACACCATTTATATATAGAGAAAAATTACTGTGCTTCAGAGTGCAATCCTAACCTGGAATTAGGGTGGCACAGTTAGGCCAGCAGAGTTTGGCTGGCACCAGTGCCATCGTAAAGCATGTAATGTTTGGACCACTCTCAAAGTCAGGAGAATGGAGCACGTCTGTGTGCTGGCCTCTGAGTCCGAGTGTGGTCCAAATATATTTTGTCCCTTGTGCTGGCCAAACGTTGCTGGCCTAACTGTGCCAGCCTAACTCCAGGTTAGGATTGCGCCCTCAGTGTCATTGCAGTCTCTGGCTCATCTTCCAAAGGACTATGAACGCTTCCGTGCAGCAGGTGAGAATAAAGACGACCAAATGCTCCAAGTGTTTCTCATATGGCAACTTGATTTTTGACCATGTGGGAGTGGCATCGCAACAACACCCAATCCTGAAAATGTTTCTGCTAAAACTCACCTTGTAGAGATGTCTCAAGTCAACACTGCATTTGAGTACACATTGCTACACATTATGCAAAATGTGTCATGAAGAGATGTCCTTTTTCTTCTTTTTAACCAAGAAGCAGCGTTCCCAATAGCAGGCAGAGAACTCTACGCATGTCTAGCTATATGTTCATTGACTCCATTGCAGGGATGTGCAGTGCGTGTGTGTGGGGGGGGGCACGACCACCCCACTGTCTTCCTTCAAAAACTGCCACTACAGCAGCTGCTGTGCCTGTGATCACGTGAACTCTCATAATCCCCACACTTCAGCCTCTCAGAGCACTTGGATTGTATCTAAATGATCACAGTAGAAGTGGTGGCACTTTTGCCTCACCTTCCACCCACACACCATGCATTGCTGCTCCATGGAGTTATACAAGTAGCACACACAGACACCACCACCATCCCCCATATACATTCACTATCTCCTGGATATGGTATGAGAAACTTCTAAAAATCAATCTGTGTAACAGTATCCTTGTATACATGTTGAATGTAACATGTAAATAGCCCAAAGAGAGCAGCCTCCTCCATGTAGTTTCTTCTGATCATCTCTGGATCCTGGGACTGTATGTGGTGTAAGCCCTATTCAAGCATTCAGCAACTGTGGACCCTGCACCCAAGCACAGTATGCACTGGAGTGCAATGGAAAGCCCTGCCCTACACTGATGCACTGAAGCAGTAGTGGGATCTGCAAATGAAGAAGTGGAATGCTGGGTGGGACTTAGGCGGGACTACTGTTTGATTGGCAGCCCGTGTGCTCCATTCCAACACCCGCCCGCCCCCCGCTTGCCGCGCGGGCTACCCTGGCCTCGGAGGGGGCGCCTGCTCGCCCCCTGGGCTGCCAATCAAACAGTAGTCCCGCCTAAGTCCAGCCCAGTGTTCCACTTCTTCATTTGCAGATCCCACTACTGCCTGAAGCCTCGCCCACTCACCAAGCTTAGAGTATTTGTCTGAAGTAACAAATAATGTACACAGAGAGAGATCCTCTCCCTTAGGCAGTGTTCTTTATCACAGAAAAATTCTCACTGCAAACGCCATGTTCAAACAGGTGAGCATGATGGGCAGGGTTTCAGAGTGCATGAGAATGGAGAGGCCCAGGCCAAGGGAAATGGCACCCGGCACTATGGACGTTCTCCCATTACCCCATTGCTGTTGCCATCCTGCTTCTCACCTGCTTTGCTTCAGTTTAGAAACAGAAGAGGAGACGGAGGGAGTCCTCTTTTGGATAAGGAAACAGGATCACTACTGGCTCTTCTAGTGCTGGAGGGCTGGGGAGGAGGTAGCTGTTGTGGTGCATGTTGGCACCAACAGTGTGGGCAAATGTAGCCGGGAGGTCCTGGAGGCCAAATTTAGGCTGCTAGGCAGGAAGCTGAAGGCCAGGACCCCCAAGGTAGCGTTCTCGGAAGTGCTACCCATTCCACGCGCAGGGCCAGCTAGGCAGGCGGAGCTCAGGGGTCTCAATGCGTGGATGAGACGGTGGTGTCGGGAGGAAGGGTTTAGATTTGTTAGGCACTGGGGGACATTTTGGGACAAGCTAAGCCTGTATAAGAGGGATGGGCTTCATTTGAACCAAAGTGGAACCAGGCTGCTGGCGCATAATATTTAAAAAGTGGCAGAGCAGCTTTTATCACCCTGGGGGAAAGCCGACAGGAGCTGAGTGGCATCCGGGAAAACCACGGAGTAATAGCAGGGTGGGAATTAGTAGTGTAAACATAAAGAAATGGGACAACCGGTCCAGTATTAAGAAAGGGATTATAAGGGATTGAAGAACAGACCTTTCTTGGAGGACCCCATATACAGGTGCTTCTGTGCAAATGTCCGAAGTCTCCAAGCAAAGATGGGAGAACTGGAATGTTTGGTGACTAGGGATAACATTATATGATAGGCATAATGGAAACCTGGTGGAATGCAGAGAACCAGTGGGATACTGCAATCCCAGGCTATAAACTCTATAGGAAGGACAGGAAGGGGCATGTTGGAGGTGGGGTGGCCATCTATGTCAAAGGATAGAATCCAGTAGGGTAGAAATTGAAGGCGGGTCCAACTCCAACATAGAGTCACTGTGGGTTAAACTACCGGACCCAATAGTGGGGGCGTGCTATTGTCCTCCGGATCAAAAACTCAAAGGGGACCTTGAAATGAGGAAACAAATCAGGGAGGCGTCAAAGAGGGACAGGGTTGTAATCGTGGGGGAATTCAATTAACCTCATATCGACTGGGTTAACTCATGCTCTGGTCAAGAAAGAGAGACCGGATTCCTTGATGTGCTACATCAAGAGCTCCTAGTCTTGGAGCCCACCAGAGGACAGGTGACTCTGGATTTAATATTGTGTGGTACTCAGGACCTGGTTAGGGATGTAAGTGTTACTGAGCTACTGGGGAACAGTGACCATGCTGCAATCTGTTTTGCCATGCATGTTGGGCGAAGTGTGCTGAGCAAATCTGTCACCAATGCCCTTGACTTCCGAAAGGCAGATTTCCCTCAGTTGAGGAGGCTAGTTAGAAAGAAATTAAAAGGTAAAAACAGTCCAATCTCTCCAGGCTGCATGGAGACTGTTTAAAACAACCATAGTAGAGGCCCAGCGGGAGTGTACACCACATAGAAAGAAGGGCTTGATTCGGTCTAGGAGGGTGCCTCCATGGCTAACGAGTAAAGCTAGAGAAGCTGTAAAAGGCAAGGAAGCTTCCTTCCGTAAATGGAAGTCTTGCCCCAGTGAGGAGAATAAAAAAGAACACAAACTCTGGCAAAAGAAATGTAAGAAGGTGATCTGGGAGGCCAAGAAAGACTTTGAGGAACGCATGGCCAACAACATAAAAAGGAATAATAAAAGCTTCTACAAATATGTTAGTAGCAGGAAACCTGCCAGAGAGGCGGTCGGCCCGCTGGATGGGGAGGGAGGAAAAGGGGAAATAAAAGGGGACTCAGAGATTGCAGAGAAGTTAAATGAGTTCTTTGCATCTGCCTTCACGGCAGAAGACATTGGACAGGTACCACTGCCTGGACGGCCCCTCCTGACTAAGGAATTAAGTCAGATAGAGGTGAAAAGAGGTTTTAAACCTAATTGACAAAATAAAGGTCAATAAGTCACCGGGCCCAGATGGCATCCACCCAAGAGTTATTAAGGAACTGAAAAACGAAATTACCAATCTCTTAACTATAGTATGCAACTTGTCCCTTAAAACTGCCATGGTGCCAGAGGATTGGAGGATAGCGAATGTTACGCCAGTCTTTAAAAAAGGAGAGGGGACCCGGGAAACTACAGGTCGGTCAGCCTAACATCTGTTCTGGGTAAAATGGTAGAAAGCCTCATCAAAATCTTAAAGCACGTAGAAGAACAAGAGCTGCTGAAGGAAAGTCAGCATGGCTTCTGTAAGGGTAAATCTTGCCTCACAAATTCTTTGAAAAGGTTAACCGGCATGTGTATGCTGGCAAACTTGTGGATATTATATATCTGGATTTTCAGAAAGAGTTTGACACAGTCTGTCACCAAAGGCTACTGGTTAAACTTCACAGTCAGAGAATAAGAGGGCAGGTTCTCTTATGGATTAAAAACTGGTTGGGGAGCAGGAAGCAAAGAGTGGGTGTGTCAATTAAATGCAAAATTTTCACAATGGTGAGAAGTGAAAATTGGAGTGCCCCAAGGATCCGTCTTGAGACCCATGCTTTTCAACTTGATTATAAATTATCTGGAGACGAGCATAAAGAGCGAGGTGGCCAAGTTTGCAGATGACACAAAACTTTTCCTAGTGGTGAAAACTAGAAAGGATTGTTGTCAAAGGCAGGTTCGAGGAAGGCAACACTCTTTACTACCAGCCCAGATCAATGCCGGACTATCAACCCTTCCTCTGAGCCTGCCTGGAGTACAAACTAATCGGGTAGCGTCCTGGATTTAGCCAGCACCCAGTTAATCCCCCAACAGCAATACCAACTGTACTCCCAGATAGGTTCAGCAAGTAAAGTTTTATTTTAAAAGTTAGCAGATTCAAACTTGGTTACAAAACATCAGAGTATATCAGCATAGTAAAAGCAAAAACAACAAAACTAAATACATGCTACACTTACAGACTTTTAACACAGACTTGGCTAAATACTTCCCTTAGCTGGATGTTCCTCTTTGTGCAAAGTCAGCTCAAATCCCTCCAAATAGCATGTCTGAAACAGTCCCCAGTCCAGGGGCTGAATGACCCCACCCGTTCCTTAAAGATTCTTATAGAACTTGAGCCAAACACAGGTTTCTTTTATTTCCATTCTGCTTAACATCAGAAGGTCTCATCAGGAGATTTACTGCAGCTGGTTGGCATTTTTAGGGCGGGCCATCTGGTCATCCGGCCTTGGGAGATCTATCCTCCCTTCCCTTTCCCACCATCTACTGATAACAACCTGACCAAATGTTAACACCTCCTGACCCGATTGTTCTATGAATCCTGCTTTCGTCCTCCCAGCCTGCCCAGCTCCATCCAAGATGGAGTCAGGCCTGCAAATTCCCCTAGTCCTTCACAATTGTGAAGAGCTCCAGACGGATCTCTCCAAACTGGGGGAATGGGCAGCCAAATGGCAGATGCGTTTCAGTGTAGACAAGTGTAAAGTGATTTACATTGGGGCAAAAAATCAAAATTTCAACTATAAGCTAATGGGTTCTGAGCTTTCGGTGACAGATCAGGAGAGAGATCTTGGAATGCTAGTGGACAACTCAATGAAAGTGTCTACCCAATGTGCAGCAGCGGTAAAGAAGGCCAATTCCATGCTTGGGATAATCAAAAAAGGGGTTGAGAATAAAACAGCCAATATTATTATGCCACTGTACAAATTATGGTAAGGCCACATCTGGAGTACTGTGTACAGTTCTGGTTGCCACACCTTAAAAAAGATATAGGGGAACTAGAGAGAGTGCAGAAGAGATTAACCAAAATGATTACGGGGCTGGGGCTACAGCGTTTGGGACTCCTCAGCCTAGAAAAAAGGCGCCTGAGGGGGGCCTTGATTGAGACATACAAAATTATGCATGGGATGGATAAAGTGGATAGAGGGTGGTTTTTTTCCCCTCTCTCACAATACCAGAACCAGGGGACATCCACTAAAATTGAGTTTTGGGAGAGTGAGAACAGATAAAAGGAAATACTTTTTTACCCAGCGGGTAATTAATCTGTGGAACTCCTTGCCACAGGAGGTAGTGATGGTATCTGGCCTATGGGACATATGGACATATGGGACAAGGTCAGGTGGTTGCAGAGGTGGCTGGTGGGCATCCATCCAGAGGCCAGAGTAGCCTATCTCACATCTCACCTTATGGCTGAGCTGGCCCTGGTGGGATTTTCAGATGTGCTCTTGTGGACATTGTACCTGGGTGCTGCATCAACTATCGCTGAATGCCTGTACAGGGCTACGGTTTCATGGGAATCAGTATTCCACTGACATACTCTCCCTGTTGTGATCATACTCCTAAAAGGGAAATCACAGAAATTGAAGCAGGATTGTACCTGTGAAACATGTGGTTGATATGATCAGCGTCTCAGGACCCAGCATAGTAAGGCAGGCACCCTTCCTCTCCCCTCCAAGGGACGTGGCCTGTTTAGAAACAGGGAGGAGTGACTGCGGTCTTTCAGCTTCTTTGGGCTCCTTTCTTCAAGCACCCTGCTTTGCTGGCTGCCTGATTTCTTTTCACGTCCAGGGCTGGCAATGTGGCATTGGTGTATTTCAGCTTGATGCCCAAACGACAAATGCTGTCTGAACTCCGTTCCCTCTCTCTGGGACCTAGTGTCAGTTCTTCTATGTGCTGTGGAGACCTGAGAGGCCCAGCTCATTTTCTGCCATTATGTTCCAGAGCCTGGGAATCCTTACAGCAGCACTTGCTTCCTTCTCCCCGAGATCTCAGATCATCCTGGCTGCTATCAGGGACAGCTTTAAGCCAATGTGACCAATGTCATCACATTCGGCCCTGCACTTTGGGGGTCCCTGCACAAGCACAGCCAGCAAATTACCTACGGCTGCAGTCAGGACCTCTATGGGTTGTAAGTCAGTGGGGCTAGCACAACAGCTTTATCTTAGGCCCTCCCACCTGCCCCACCTCTAAACTCCCCAAAATGGGCCTCCTGGAAGCAGTTGGGAGTGATGTCAACATGCCGCCACCAACTATTTCCAGGAGCCGTGCACAGCACTATAAGCTCTTTTCTTGATGAGTGGGGAGTCCCATGGGGAGGGTGGGGGCCGGCCCCCCTGAGGGAATGCCCCACATTGGGCCCCAGTAATGGCTGCTAGAGCCAGCCCTGGCTACTATGCTGGTTGTCACTTCCGCTCAGCTGACATGCCCTGTTGGCTCCTCTCATCCCTGAGCTTCCAAGCTCCACCTTCTGTGGAGCCCTGCCAAATGTATGCATTTTTCCCATTATATCCTTCAATAAATATTTATTGGTGAACATTCTATTCCATTTGAATCAGTATGAAGGTAGAAGTAGGGAGTTCTAATAATTCCAGGATTAGATGGGAAAAAGTATGGTTTTGTTAGCTTCTAGCTATGAGCTATGAGCAAACCAGTGAAAGAATTGTGAAAGCTGGAGGTTAATGGTTTTTAGGTGTGTACATATAGTCAAGTGGGCAAAGAGAAACAGAGTGTATGAATGTACATTGCCCGTCAGTATGAGGATAGTCTGCTATTTTTTCCTGCAGCAGAGGAAACAGAAGAAAGACCTCGCTCATTTAGACACTGAGAGAAACAAAACACAACAAAGTACTCTGCTTGCTGTCAGAGGCTGAAGATTTATTTATTTTTATGATAATTTCGCAGCACTGGCGCTGTCTGTCAGTTTCCCCTTTAGCTTCTTTCCCTACTTGGCACTGCCTGACACTGCAATTGTTTTCTGAAGGGAACATGAGGCTTGCTTCTTATTTATTTCCTTTTCTGGTGTTTGTATTTGCTTCAAAGTCTCTTTGTCACCCTGCTTGGTGACAAAAACTCATGTCTGGAAAGCAGGGTAAATCTGTTGCCTTTCAAAGCCCCCCTCCCAGGAGGGAAAAAAAGATGGCAAAGAAATCTCCTACATTATTTACCTTCCATATCCTCAGAATGGAACAACTCCTCCCCCATAGCCACCTGTACCTAGGCAGCCTCCAGCAGATTTCCCAATGCAACTCATTCTCCATGTGGAAAGAGACAAAACTACTTGGGATAAAATCAGTGGTGTCATCCAAATGATTTAGGAACAGGTACTCACTTTTGATTGGTACTTGTCGGGGTCCGCCCACCGGAAGTGACATCATAAGCCGGAAGTGATGTCGTGGCAGGAAGTGAGGTCATGGCCAGAAGTGAGGTCATAGCCGGAAGTGAGGTCATAGCCGGAAGTGAGGTCATGATTGTGGCCATGGAGGTGATCATGTTTGTAAGAACTTCAGCTTCTGGTTAGTGTTGATTTAACTTCTATTGCTTTGCTTTCTAGAGATGTGGATATACATAGTTTGCTTCAACTGTTCCCCGGTTAAATAGCAGGCTAGACTGTACTAGATGGTGAGCCCTTTTGGGACAGGGAGCCATTTAACTTTAATGTGAAATGCAAGGAGCCGGCAAGGAGCAGGAGGGGGAATGGGCGACCAAAAAAAGACCATGTGGGGGCTGGGGCTGGGGGGAGGCTGCAGGAGGAACCGGGACGCTGGATCTGCACGGCTGGAGGGAGCGGGAGCCCCAGGCAGCCCACATGCTTGCTGCCTTATTCCCACATCTCCCTCGCTGCTGCTGCCGCTGCTGCTGCCTCCGGTCCTCTCGCTCCGCTGCTGCCGCTGCTACCGCCACCACCACGCTGCCTGCCTGCCTGTCTCCTCACAGAAAGTGCAAGCAACGGCTGCGGGCGTGCAGTACGCATGCGCAGCTGCTGAGCCAACCAGCCGACGGGGCCAGCTTCGAGTGGGCGGGACCAGCTCAACTTCTAGGAACCGGTACTTGCGTAGTGGTGCGTAGTGGGTGCATGACATCACTGGATAAAATCCTACATTTCCTTGGGACCCAATCCCACCGAACTGCGTAGGCCTCACTTCCAAGTCAACATGTAAGGGGCACAGACTACCTCCTTGGGTCAGTTCAGATTTCTCCTAACTAGCCCCAAGCTTTAAAAGATGTATGAGCACACAGTGCATGGCTTCGCCCTTCATGCCCAGGTGTGTGGGGTTTGTTAACTGTATGGGTGGGGTGGGGAAGGCGGATAAACTGGTTCAGCCCCTTGTCATTTCCTGTCTGAGAGAGCAACATCTACTACTGTTCTGGAAGGGTACCTTTGCTCGGGGACAGTCCCAGATGATATACCACCCACAGCTCTGCCCTGTGCAATCCAGACCCACTGCTTCCTCACATACATGTTCATGTATAGATGCTCATCCCGCAAAAAAAAAAAAAAAAAAAAAGCAGAGGCAATCCAGCCTCTCACCTTGATCCTTTTCAACAAAATAGGAAACTTCCCAGCATGCCCTGTACTTTCTGTTTTATTTAAAGGGAATGCAGCAAGACGAGCAAAAGACAAGCATGTTGCCTCTTTCTGTGCAGTTTTTTTTTTCAAGTGCAAGCAGCTGTAATCCACTTCATTGCCTGCTCACCTTGCTCCTTCCTTGTGCAGGCCTGCTAAACCAACCAGATGGTGCAGATGGGGTGAAGGGCACCCCAAGTCTGCTTGCTGCTTTCCACCTACTGCTCAGTGACAACCACATTCATTTCATGGAGTGGCCAGCTGTACCTCTGCTTCAGTGGGGCTTTTAACCCTCTCACCCTACACACAAGTGAAGACATATGGCCCAATCCTAAGCAGGCTGCCGCTGGCTGGCTGGAAATATGCAGGAGGGCAGGCTCTGGGAGTGGTGGGGCCCAATGCGGGGCATTCCTGAGGAGCCCCATACCTCCCCACAGGGGCCCCCACTCACCAAGAAAAGCGTTGTGGTGCCATACGTAAAGTGCGATACCTGGAAATAGTTGGTGGTAATATGATGATGTCACTGCCAGCTGCTTCCAGGAGGCCCATTCTGGGCTGTTTGAAGGCAGGGACAGGTCGGGGAGGAAGGTAAAACTGTTCTGCTCGCCACACTGTCTTATGGCCACAGACATCTTGGCTGCTGCAGCAGGTGATGTGCTCGCTGCGCTGGTGCAGGGGGCCCTGAAGTGTGGGGCCCAATGTGATGGCATTGGTCACATGGCTCAAGGTCAGCCCTGATATGCACTGTCACAAATGTGCTATAAGGCACATTGCGGCAGTGCAGAGGATCATGGAGGTGGAGACCAGCACCCGCTGGAGCAAGCAGGATTACTGTGGGCAAGGAAAAGACCCAATGGAGGCAGGGAGGAATGTAATGGGATACAGAAAAAGTGGGGAGGAGTGCACTGGGCTCGAGAGGGGGTGGGGATAGTGACAGAGGCTCCTACCGGATTCTATCCCCACTCATGGGTCTAATCCATTGATATGAGGTTGTTCAGGACTGTGCTATCAATTTTGCTGGTGCGGGTTCATGTAGCCCTATAGCAGCCAGAGGCGGATCTAGGGGGGGGCAAAGCTCTAAGTTTTGCAAGAAGCCTTACCCTGTCATGTAAATGTAGCCAGTAAGCAATGCCAAGATGTTGCTGTTCCCTGTGAGGATTGGCTAAAACGGTGCAGGAGAGGAGTGATTTCCACTGCAAGGTAAGGCTTCTTGCAAAACCTACAGATTTGCCCCCCCCCCTTAGAACCGCCTCTGATAGCAGCAGATGGGGCTTACCCCTGGGGGAGTGGACAAATGCCCCCTTCCCTTGCGTAGACCTCCAGCAGCTTCTCTTTCTGCACTGGATGCAGGGGAGGCCATTTGTGTGCCACTGCATCATCACGGCATGGAAGGATGGATGAGGATTGCAGTGACAAGAGTGTTTGCCTAATCAGAGCCCAACGTTGCAGTCTTATGGACACTCACTTGGGAGCAAGCCCCATTCAGTTCAGTTCTAGCCTTGCTCTTACCGCATGGCAGTTGTGTCTAATGCTTACATGGACACAAGACCAGCTGAAGGGCAATATGGAAGCCCTGTTGGCTTCAGTAGATAGATGAGGGGTGTAAATAACAGGACAGAGGAAGGAACAGGACAAGGTGATGCAGCAACATCAACTTCTGCCACTGCATTGTTCCTATTAAAGGGAAATGGATGCCCTTGGGGTTGCAGAAGAGACATCCTCGGGCAGTGGTTTCCACACTCCTACAAGGAAGTTGGGAGCCACTTAAATCTTGGCAAGGCAGAGCAACAGCAGCAACACGACCCCCAGGATCACACTGCTGCCCTGGGCAAAGTGCCTTTTTCACATGTTCCCTTCTCAGCGCTGGGTCACAATCGTGTGTTAAACACAATCCGAGGCTTCAAAGTCCTGTGGGGGGCTCCCCAGAGCTCCCCACACACCCGGATGCCAGCACTGTGAGGGGTAACTGTGAGAAAGCCCCTTTGCTCCTGGGGATAGTGTTGCTGCCTTCCCCCTCGCCCCACCTCTTAAAGGGCCAGAAGCCAGTGCTTCCCAGGTGGTGGGTCACGACTGCCCTAGAAATAGTTAGCACTACTTCAATGAATAGCAAAACCCCGGGTACACCACCACCACCACAAGGTCATGGGTGTGATAGCTTGTCCTGAATGAGCCAGGGAATTATTATTCTAGGGAGAAAGCAGCGAGTGCAGGCAGGCTCTACTACACTTTTCACAGCTTCCCTAGCTCCAGAAAGAATTTTCCTTTTGGACTATATTCCGGAATTTATACTTTGAGTGAATCATTTTCTCTGCAGGCTGCCTGTTGAAAACTCAACACAATCAGCCCTATTACAAGTTTCACCATTAACAATGAAATACTGGAACAAATGTTTTGAACAAATGCAAATTATACGACAGCATATGATTTAAAAAAAAACACATATGGGCATGTGCTAGTTTTTTTTTATTAGCAGAAGGACAGCGGACTTGACTCAACAAAGTCTGCTAAAGGGAATGTGCATGGCACCAGCAGCAAACTGACCAACATCCATGTCCAGGAAGGAGAAAGGTTAGAAAAGTTTGCTTATTTGTTAATTTTCTATTGAACAGCTCATTCTCCCCCCCCCCTCCACTGGTGCAGCAGTGCCAAAAATGGGCGCACTGGGGTCAGGAAGCTTTGGAGAGGAAAGAGGATTTAAATTTACTCCTGCTTAAACCTCTTGCTCTGCAATGGGTCTCCTTGGACCTCTGCTAGTGATTTTACTAGTGTAGGTCCGAGGAGAGAAAGGGGTGGGGAGGCCGCTGCTGGAGAAGATAGGATCCAGTGTGTGCCATTGTTACTGGATCCACCCTCTTCCGCAGCCTCCTCTTCCGCAGCCTCCCCCCTCCCCATTTTTCCAAAGAAAAAAAATCAGACCACCCACCCTTCCTCCAGTATCCATCAGTTCTTTCAGAGATGGACAAGAAAGCCAGTTCCAGCCCCCTGCCTCCTGCTTAATGCAGTGAAAAACATTAACTCTTCCCTGCTTTCTGCTGGCTTTTGGATACCACAAGCACAGAAAAAAGGTAAGCAAACACACCCAGACTTGTGAATTTTAGACTCAAGTTTTTCAGATTCATTCTCAAGTCAGTGCCCAAGTCCTTAACATGTGTGAATTGAGAGTACACAAGTCAATAAAAAACACATGTGTTTTGGCTATTCAATTTGAATTTCAAATCCCGAGTCCCCATCCAAGCAGTTTTCATGCGCTGCTGCTCTCCTTGCTGTGCTGAGCCTGCTGCTGCTGTGGAAGGCTCATACTGCAATCTCTCTGCTGGGCAGTGGATGGCCCAAGATGCCCCAGCAAGTGCTCTGAGGTGGCCCAGGGCGTTGTGATGAGGAACAGCTGCCTCAGGCTCTCTTATCATACTCTTTCCATTGACAATGTTACCATCCACCTTGTTCAACAGGGCAGAGTCTTGGCATTACAGGCATGTCCCAGTATCCTTTAGGGTTCTGTTCCAGGCCCCACCATCCTGTGGATATCTGAAACCATGGATATTGGGGACACCAATATAGGGGAACATCATATAAGCATATAAAGATAGGGGAACATATAAGGATAGGGGAACCTAAGTGGTTTTGCTGCAACAAGGTAAAAAAAGAGTTTTGTTTAATGTTCCTCCTTTTTAATAGGAGTCCCAGTATCTATGGTATCCATGGATAACTGAAACTGTGAACAGTGGCGTCTCTACAGGGAGGGCAGAGCTCTAAGTTTTTGCAAGAAGCCTTACCTTGCAGTGGAAATCACTCCTCCCCTGCACCGTTTTAGCCAATCCTCACAGGGAAAAGCAACGTCTTGGCCTTGCTTACTGGCTACAGCAGCAAGGGGGAGGAGGGGTTTACATGATAGGGTAAGGCTTCTTGCAAAATTTAGAGCTCTCCCCTCCCTGTAGAGCCACCACTGACCGTGAATACTAGGGCACCCTTTTACTTCTTTCTCTTCTTGATTCTTCATATTGAGCCTATAGCCAAACCACGATGCTTCTCCCTTTACAATACTGCAAAAATTTGGCCTTGTCCCCCTGTAAAAACTCTGGTTCATGTCTTTGTTGTCCCTTTCCACAACCACTGTAACCTCTTCCTCATTGGTCTTCCATTGGCTCATGTTTATCTCCTGTCCTCCATCAAACATTTTGTTTAGGTATTCATCTCCCTCATCACACCACCACATGACTGATTGATGAATTTTACCCCTGCTTTTGTGCCAGTAAGGGCGCTCAAGGTGGCTTCCAAGATTAAAAGCATACAACAGTAACAAAACAATAAAATATTTAAAACAGAACCAGTGGATCACCTAAGATTAAGCAAATTAAACTTACATTCAATTGAAATTAAAAAGCCAGTCCATCATTTCCATCAAATGTCTTATGGCCCCACCGAAAGGTCTCCAAAGAGGAAGCAGTTCTTAATTCCATCCAAGGAGAGGGAATTCCACAAATGGGTCGGTGCCAACCCAAAAAGCCCTATTCCTTGGAGCCGTCAGACAGCCCGTTCCAATGCTGGAAGCGGCACTCGCCCCCAGGGGAGGAGGGCGCAGCTTTCAGGAGGAAATTGCGGTGATGCTGAAACTTCTGCAGTGACACTGAAAGTTTCCTCCTGAAACTTCTGGGGTGGGGGGCGGCCGACTGGGGGTTGCCCCTGGGCAGGCGAGCCCCCAGAACCTCCTCTGCTTCCATCAATGACAGCATGGTGAAAAGGGCCCCCTCTGCTGACCTTAGAGGGTGGGTCAGATCATGAGGAACGAAGCAGTTCCTCAGTTATCCAGGTCTTGAAAGAGCCTTGAAAGTCAAAACTAGCACCTTGAATTGTGCCCAGAAACTAACTGGGAGCCACTGGAGCAGCAGTCTGACTATGTCGAGCCGACAAACTCCCGCAACAGCACGGGCAGCTGCATTCTGCACTAATGGCAGTTTCCAGAGCCTTCAAGCGCTTTTCCATGAATGTTTCCCATTTACCCTGCCTCCATTCCCTTAAGTCTCTCTCGTGTCAGTATCTAGATTGAAAGTCCTTGGGTAGGACTTGTCTTTTCACTCTATGTAAAGCATATTGATAGTGCTGTGTAATATGCATAATAATGACTAAAAATAGAAATTGTCTAAAAAAATTATACTGAGAGGCTGCAGTTCTATAAATGCTTACCTGGTAGCAAGTCTCATTAAACTCAGTGAGATTTATTTCTGAATAGACATACATAGGATTGCACTGAAAGTGACTTACCAGGAAGCGGCATTTGAATCAGGAGCACAGTTGATTTTAAAAAATTAAATCCCGACTGACAGACCTATTTTGGTGGTGTATGTCCAAGGAGAGAAAAGGGGCAGGTTTGCAACAGAGTGGATAAGATCTGGCATGCATCCTTGCTGCTAGATCTTCCTGCCTCCTTTCCTGCTCCCTCCATGGTTCCTCCCCGTCCCTGCCCAGAAACACCTCAATTCCTCCTACTCTCTCCCATGTCCCTCCACTGCTGCTTCCCCTGGCTCCAGCAAGCAGTGTTTTTTGCCGCTAGAGAGCATTATGGCTGCCACTGACTGTGTTGGCAGCCTTGTTGCGCTCACCAGCAGCATCAGAGAGCACAACAATGTTGTGTGTCATGTATCATATCCATATGCTGGCACATCTGCCTGGATCCTGTCACAGGCAGAACGCTTGTACCACCAGTGGCCCTTCTGGGATTGGGCCAAAAATGAACACCATCATCATCATCATCATCATCTGATGATGATGATGATGATGATGATGATCATGATGTAAATATTAAGCCTGCAACTGGGAATAGAAATGTGGCAGTGTGGCAGTTCAGTTAAAACAGAAATAAACTTGGCATTATATTCAAGGTATACTTGTATTAGGTTTAAGCGGTTACACATGAACATTGCCAGAGTGATTGGTGTGTGGTCCCAATTCAGACATACGTCTGCATAAATGAGCAGTGAATGAGGGAGTACACACATCCTCTGATGTGTGAAGTCATCTCCTCCTCTGATGGGAATGAATTCCTTGTGAATAGGAAGGCTCCATGAGCACATCCAAGCTTGTGTGCCCTCATGAAATCTAAAAGCAAGTATGCGCATCCCTGTCACTGTTTCTTGGCCTGCAAATTGCTATAGCTGTCCTTGAATCTAGTGGTACCTTGAAGACTAGACATCACGCTTTTTGTTGTTGATGCTTCAGCAGCTAGCAGTGTCTCTACTGCAAATTACCTGTAGAACTCTGCTTGGTTCTCTCGTTCACTGTCAGAGGATGAAGTCTCTCTCTCTCTCTCTCTCTCTCTCTCTCTCTCTCTCTCTCTCTCTTTCTCTCTGTGTGTGTGTTTTCAGGGGGGATGGGTATCTTTGTTGGGGTCTGCATCTCTCAGGAATGTGTATATATTTCAGCCAGGATTCCTGTCTCTCTCTCTCTGTGTATACCATATACCACTCTTGGAATCTGTCTATATTTCAGCTTTTTACTATGTTTGAATAAGAGTGGATGTATATATCTGTCAGGTTCACTCTGTATCAATGTGTGTGTTCCAGAGAATTTCCTTCTTCATGTAGTGTTGACGAATGCTGATAGATAGACAGATAATCAGAATCTTTCCACCTCAATAACTTTCTCACTTTCTGTGTGTCATGGTGTGGGATTTGTGTGTGTGTGTGTGTGTGTGTGTGTGTGTGTGTGTGTGTGTGTGT
>JAJKFI010000111.1:591052-602247 GCA_029204185.1 Lerista edwardsae | reverse complement strand
GAGAGAGAGAGAGAGAGAGAGAGAGAGAGAGAGAGAGAGAGAGAGAGTCATGCCTATATGGCAAACTGTGAGCCATGGCTCCCCAGGGAGCTATGGAAACCAATCAGGGGAACTGCAAAATCCAGCCCTATATAATGTATAGGATTATAGTGCTAATGGGGAGCTGTGGCCTATGGCAGTGGGTAAAGGGAGCTGCCAGTCAAAAATGTTTGAGAACTCCTGCCGTATGGGATCAGATTATCCTATGCTGCTTCCTCACATTTTCACTCTAGTTTTGGGTCACTGCTTCATTAACAAACCTTAGAGATCAATGGGAGTTGGACTTAAACCTGGATGATCCAGGTTCAAAGACAGACAGACAGACAAGAAGTCTGGGACCTGATCTTCCCAGATCAGATCCAAATCTCATACACTCCAGTCCAGCACTCTGTTTGTAACAGCACCTATACTAATCAAATGCCTCTGAGAAGCCCCATAAAACGGACGATGTAAGTCATGACAGATGCTAATTAGAGTAGCTTCAATTAACATCTTTAATAAAATCTTAAATTAGCCTTGCCTTTAATCAGAGTGCAGGAATTGATTAGATATATTTGTGACTGGTCCAGGCACTCTTGGCAACCATTTTGTGATGGTTCCTATCATCCTGTTTCAAAATTCCACAGGTACACATAGATTCTGAAGTTCTTCATCTTTCCCATTTACAACAAACCTGTGAGGTATGTTAGGCAGAGAAAAGGACTGATCCAAGATCATCCCCTGAGCTGAATGAGGTCTTAAAGCTTGATCTTTTCAGCCAACAGTCACGCATTCCAATCTCAAAATATTTCCAAGTCCCCAAGATAGAGGCTGATTTTATTCCATAGTCCAGAAGTTGGAGCATACATAGGGCAAAATAGCCAGCTCTTGGTGGCCCAGTGCACCAGCCCCAAAGCACCACAATGGACAGGGTGTACCTGTGCAAAAGCACCAGTGTGGCCCTCAGTAACTTGGACATCCATAACTCAGAGATCCCATGCATTTCGAACATAAGCCTGTAGTTTCCACTAACATCCATCATCCGCAATGCTCACTAGGAAGTTCACTGATTGTACAGCAATGATTTGCAGTTTAGGGAGTTATTCAAGGAATCGAGCCAGGTCACATTTATCAAATTTAGGGAGCATAAAGAGAACAGAAAATCACTGCAATACAGGTCACTTATGGAAGTGAGCCAAGCCTCTTTTTACAGATGAAGACCATCATTAACAGAACTCAAAACGCATGCTAGGCAAATCACACAAACAGTTGAGGCTGACTGCAACACCAGTGAATGAGACCAAGGCAAACAAATCAGAACACAATAAATCATATATATCACTCTCATTTGTTCTTCAAGCCTCCCAGTTTTCAGAAGGAGATCTTGTGCCTTTTATATAACTATGTGGCAGGCAGATAAGCCTGACTAGTCATTCTGGACGCAATCCTATACTGTGCTGGAATGGCGAGGCCAGCCAGCCAATGCCATACCCAGTGCAGTAAAGGAGAGGCTGGAGCCTCCCTGCGGCAAGGGAACGTTCGCTCCCTTTCTGTACGGGAGGCTCCAGCCTCCCCTATGCGCTCCTTGGATCTGCGCCCACTAAATAGCGGGCGCAGATCCGAGGAGACCACACAGCCCTAATCAGGGCTGTGCGGCCTCCCAAATGGGTCCAGGAGTTGGCCGTATGGCTGAATCCTGGACCCGCCCATGTCCCGCCCACGTCCCGCCCTCGGCCCACGTCCCGCCCTCCTCCTGCCCTCCTCCTGCCAATCCCTGAGCCACCCTGTCATGGTGCCTCCCTCGCACTGGCCAGCTTCGGCCGATGTGAGGGAGGCACTGTGTGGGCGCAACAGGACCAACACTGCCTGCAGTACCAGTCCCATTGCCTTACCGCCGCGGGGGTGCCAATTGGCATCCCCGTGTCTGCACAACCTCGTCCAAAGGATTGCGTGGTCCATAGGATTGAGCTTTCAATCATAAAATAGGAACTCATTGAATCCTCAAATTTGGCGCAGCATTACTGTAGTCATAAAGGTCCAGTCCACCACCCCTCCAGAGTGTTTGGGAGTGATCAGATACATAATCTCTATAATTAGGGTGACCAGATACAATGGAGGACTGAGTGCCTATGCCTTTCTCCATCGTATAGAAGAGGGAATTTGGGCAGGTGCAGTTCATCATGGAAGGGTTTCAAAAGCTGCACCTGCCCAAATTCCCTCTTCTATACAGGTGTTAATGGTATAAGCACTCTGTCCCAGTTTGCATCTGGTAACCCTATCTATAATCAGTATCACCCCTTTGCGAGGTAGGCCACCAGCGCCAAAGATTCAGGATCAATTCAGATATTATTTGTTTGTCTGAAGTATACCCACCCTGCCTTTCCAATGTAGAAGCAAATGCCCAAGGCGGCCTACAAAGAACATAAAAGTACAATTTAACAAACAGTGTTTTAAAAAATCCAAAAAGAAAAACATCAAAACATTTAACATTTCACACAAACACACAGAACGTTCAAAAACAGGGCAAAACTCAACACATCTCATCAGGTCATGGGAGGGCAGGAAACAATTGTCCAAGGGAGCAGTGAAGCTATAGCACTATTCCAGAGGGACCGAGGCAGTGATGTCATGCACCCACTATGCACCACTACGCGAGTACCAGTTCCTAGAAGTTGAGCTGGCCCTGCCCACTGGAAGCTGGCCCCGTCGGCTGGTTGGCTCAGGAGCTGCACATGCGTACTGCACGCCCGCAGCCGTTGCCTGCACTTTCTGTGAGGAGGCAGGCAGGCAGGCAGCGTGGTGGTGGCGGCAGCAGCGACAGCAGCGGAGCGAGAGGACCGGAGGCGGCGGCGGCAGCAGCAGCAGCAGCAGCAGCGAGGGAGACCCGGGAATAAGGCAGCAAGCGTGAGAAGGTAGGCTGCCTGGGGCTCCCCCTCCCTCTAGCCGTGCAGATCCAGCATCCTGGTTCCTCCTGCAGCCTCCCCCCAGCCCCAGCCCCCACGTGGTCTTTTTTGTTCACCTGTTCCCCCTCCTGCTCCTTGCCGGCCGGCCCGGCGCTCGGTCAGGCGCCCACGTTGTCACGTGGCCCGGTGGGTGCCCATTCCCCTCCTGCTCCTTGCCGGCTCCTTGCATTTAACATTAAAGTTAAATGGCTCCCTGTCTCAAAAGGGCTCACAATCTAGTACAGTCTAGCCTGCTATTTAACCAGGGAACAGTTGAAGCAAACTATGTATATCCACATCTCTAGAAAGCAAAGCAATAGAAGTTAAATCAACACTAACCACCAGCTGAAGTTCTTACAAACATGATCACCTCCATGGCCACAATCATGACCTCACTTTCGGCTATGACCTCACTTCCTGTCATGACCTCACTTCCGGCTATGACCTCACTTCCTGCCACGACCTCACTTCCGGCTTATGACGTCACTTCCGGTGGGCGGACCCCGACAAGTGCCAATCAAAAGTGAGTACCTGTTCCTAAATCATTTGGATGACACCACTGGACCAAGGGAAGACATCCAACCATCATCCAAATGCCTGACCCAATAGATATGTTTTGAGCCCTCTCTGAAAAGCTGTGAGGGGATGTGTAGTTTTTAATTCTTCTGGAAGGGAATTCCATTTTTGTGGAGCCGCTACAGAGAAGGCTTGCCCCCAGGCTGCCATTCCTTTCAGTTGGGATAAAGGGGGCACTTGAAGAAGAGCCCCTTTAGATTATCTAAGAGGATGGACTGGTATGTATGGGAGAAGGTGGTCCTTTAGGTAGGTTGGGCCGAAGTCATGAAGGACCTTAAAGGTCAATACCATCATTTTAAATTGAGATTGGAAACGAATGGGCAGCAGGTGAAGCTGCTGAAGGAGTGGTCCTATTGAGTCAAACCATCTAGCCCAGGGGTGTCAAACTCATTTCATACAATGGGCCGAATAGCATTCATGATGCCTGCTGAGGGCCAGCAGTGATGTCATTAAGCAGAAAATGATTTTATGAATCATGTCATGACTAGAAAAAAGCATTTTTTTCTCACTTAGGAACTCATTAGCTGCAAATAGAAGAGAAAATACTTAAATCTTCATCATATTTTCAAGATACCAGAGACCCCAATTATTATGTGGGCCACTCTTTCAGCAGAGACATCTTAGAAGCTGAGAGAAGCTTATGGTGGTCCTGGAGAGCTTGTGGGCCAGATAAAGAGCTTCTGCAGGCCACATCTGGCCCCCGGGCCTTATGTTTTACATCCCTAGTCTTGCCCCTGTAACCGCTCAGACTGCAGCATTTTGCAAAATGCAGCAAATATGCTAACCCAGAACTGGAGTCAAAATTTCTTATTAGGCAGCAGCGTCATGCAGCCGGAACACTGGGCGGGAGGAACGGGTGAGCGGCAGCCCGCCCGTTGCATTCCGGTCCGTTTCACCATCTTCCCCGCCCCCGCTCACCCGTTCCTCCCACCCAGCGTTCCGGCTGCGGGACGCCGCTGTTATTAGGTAAGGTAGCATTTCTAAGTGGGGCTTCATGCTCAAATGGGAAACCAGTGATTTCTCACAACCAACATAAGCTTGTGTAACTGGATGTGAAAAGTTGATTGGGTAGGTAGTGCAAACTATTTTGCAACATTACTTTAAAGTACTTCTCCCTTTCAATACTCTGCCCTGCTCACTATTGTAATGGCCAACATTTTTCAGGAACACATCAGTGAGTATAAGGGAGTGTCACCTTGAGCCTGGATAAATCTTGAGTGTGATACTGTGCAAGAGACCAGGTGGTTGGAGTCTGGAGCATTCTGGCATTTGTGGGAGGAACACCAATAGCCTAGCTTAAAACAACTACCATCCTGTTCTTAAAACAAGCCCACATTCCTTAACTGTCATATTGCAGATTAAAAAGCCAATTTCCTCCCCAAAATTCTTCTTGGGGCAAAGCAGTGCTTTAGGTGGGATGTTCACTCACTGGACCGAGCTGGCTTCAGCCCCATACCATCACCACCAACATCCCACTTATTTGGACCCCCCCCAAGCTGTTAGTTCCCCTTAGCATCTCTAGAGTGCTCTTTTGGAGTGTTCAGATACATAATCACAGTATGAACAACAGCCAGACTACAGGGAAGCATCACCTGTTGCCAAATTCTTTTGCTGACTGAGCTACTGTAGCATTAACAACAATATGACATGCAGCAATTCAAAGAAAACTAATTGCAATGTTATGCATGTTTCCTCAGAGATAAGCCCTGGTGAGTTCAGAGGGAGTTACTTAAGTGTGTTGCAATCCTGTGCGTGCTCACCTGCATGTAAGCACCAATAGAAATATTCTGGGACTTACACCTGAATACACATGCCTGCACAAAGAAATGTGTTGCCCCTTCCTTGCCTCCAGCAATCTTCTCACCCCCTGAAGACAACATAAAGAAGTGGATAAGAAGGAACCCTTCCTTTGCAAAGTGTCCCGTCACCAAAGTCCTTTTTAGTGCTCCTAGTTATCTAGAGGGGGGTGGGAGGGTGTGTGTGTGTGCTGTAGCTCCATGTCATGGGTCTTGATATACGACATTTGTGGTCCCTTCCTAGGTCTCACTAGGTCTAAGTCCTTTGGTGGCTTGTCATGATTACCTACAATAAAATTAGGACTCAGTAAGTAAATCCTATTGTGTTTGATGGGGCTTATTCTCAGGAAAGTGTGAATAGGATTGCAGCCTTAGGGCCCAATCAGTGGTGTCATCCTGGCGGAACAACCTGGTACGCCGTTCCGCCAGTTCCGCGGACGGGCCCAGGCCACGCCGCCTCTCCTGAGGACAGGCGAGCTGCTTTGGGCCCGCCCGCCCTCCCGCGCGTCCGAATAGCTCTGAAATGGAGCGATTAGAGGCGCAGGGAGGCGCAGGGAGGCATGGCTGCCCTCCGCCATAGGGGCGGAGGGCTGCCAATCATCCGGGTGTTCCGGTTCCTGGCGCGCCCGGATGATGTCTCTGGCCCCAATCCTATCCAACTTTCAAGTGCCTATGCCTTGCCAATGGAGTATGCCCTTACATCCTGTGCTGTGGTGGCAGCCACAAAGGGCATTTGTTCCCTTACATTGGCGCTGTATTGTGGCTGCATCGGCACTGGAAATTTGGATTGGGCCCTTAGTTGGCTATGGAGTAGCACTCATCTGGGGCTTTGACTCCAGTGGGCATGTTTACCTTATCTGTTCTGCAGATGTACTGTACCATCATTATCAATGGGAAGCTGAACTGGTTCATGAGCAAGCATAGGATCCCAAGCAATTTCCACTGCTTTTGTTCCCAGCTTGTCCAGTTTCCTCCCTTGCTCAGTAGCCTCCCAGGTTTGAGGTTATGATTACACTATGTCTGAGTTTGTGCTTTCTGGAGGCTCCTTCAAAGTGTGTCTGGGGAAGGCGGTGGCATTCAGCACAAATGGGACGTTCTCAGACTCATGTCTTGCTGCTGCCAAGGCTCTTGCCCATACCCAGCCATGCCCCCATCTGCCCCCTGCAGTTGCTGCTTCCTTCCTTCCCATCAGCTGGGAAGTGATGGAGCAATGAGGAAGATGAAAGCAGCTGCAGCTGTCCTTTTCCCTCCTGGTGTGAACCAGTTTAACATTCCAAGTTTAACACAGATTGGGATGGGCAACCCAATTTCAAAAGGGCCAGTACAAGAAAGTGGACAGACTGCTGTGGAGGCTGCTTCCACCTCCATCATCCAGGAAAGCTAAGGTCAGCTGCAATGCAAATGCAAACCCTCTGCCCCACCCCCATCATTTTGGCCTGAGCCAGTGAGCAGGGTGCTGCCATACTCACTTCCAGGTATAAAGGGCCCACAGCACTTGTGCCCCCCAAGCCCCACACCAAGCTGGTACTGACCCTGTTTGGAGCAGCACTCTGAGAGGCTGCCAGCCGTATGCCTCTCCTCTGTTTGCTTGATTAAGGGTGCAATCCTAAACTGGAGTTAGGCTGGCACGAGTCATTTCTGCCGGCCCAGGAGTGTGGCAAACACACAGCAAAGCACGTTTGGACCACCCTCAAAGTCAGGGAGACTGGCACATGGACATGCTCCGTCCTCTGAGAGTGGTCCAAACATGCTTTATGGCGCTTTTGTAACACCCTTGGGTGCTTTATGCAACACTTCATGGAACTTTTTGCAACACTCCTAGCACCAGGTTAGGATTGCACTGTAAACCTTTAAAAATGGTTTCTTTTGCAACGTGACATACAAATCCCATTGCTTCTCTGTGTTAGCATCGTGTGCAGCATTTGTGATAACTGCCACTATCACCGTGATGCTAGTTAGCGGTTAGAGGGGGATTCTTTCTCTTCCTTACACCCGCCAGTGCTGCGTCCCACACTAAGGTGCCATTGCTCTGCGGAACAGAAGGGAAGGCCGTGCAGTTTTGCACGGAAGGGAAGGCCGTGCAGAAGGGAAGGCCAGTACAGCAGCTTTGTCGTGTGGGGGAGGGAAGAACCAGTAGTAATTAATCTTGTTTCCATGAGCAAGTAACTCTTCCAAGTCCCTTCTCGGGCAACAAAGACGAATGCAGAGGGTGGGCAAGTGAATTTGCGAGGGGGATGGCAGAACCATTGTTCAGCCAAATGCAGGCAGACCTAGACTTGCTGCAGTGGCATTTTGATGATGTCCACTTTATTCCATTGCAGAGTTGTCGACAATGAAAGCGGCCCATGTGTACCGTGAGATACCGTCTGTGAGCAAACAGCGCCAAGTCCTGCTGGAAGCAACCAAGCGGCTGAGATGAGTGTTTGCCGCTATACGGAAGGGAGAAGAATAGCCCACCTTACAAAGAGCAAAATGTATGCTGGGGAAAAGCCCCTTTGTGGGTCCAGCCAGCGTGATGGGCAAGGGAAGTGGGGAATGAAACTGTGATAAGCAGGTGCACATCCTTGGTTTTGTGTCTTCTTCTCCAGCTCTCCGGGCTTCTTTTTCACCAACTGGGGAGGGATTCAGTTCAGGTCAGAAGTGGATGCTGGGGAAGGGAGGCCAGAGGTGGAGTGCTCAGTAATAAGCAATTGCAAGGGTTTGATACAATGTGCTGGATGCAGGTTTAAAAAGAGACTGTAATCAGCCCATCAACAGGACAGGATGGGAACCAAATTTAGACACAGCATTTCTGTAGTTCAGTGGTATTCAAACATTTTAGACCGGGACCCACTTTTTAGAATGGCACTCGTATTGGATCCACTGGAAATGATGTCATTAACGTGGAAGTGATGTCATAGACAAAAGTGACATGGTCAAGCAGAAAGTGCTGTCATTGTAACATAATAAAATGACACTCCTGAAATGGGAATTGGCATTCTTGGACTGCAGCAAATATACAATCCCTGAAATCCCTGACAAAAAACAAGATTAGGCCAAAATAGTATTATATGTAAAAGCACTGAACTAAAAACAATTTTAAAAAAAACCCTCATTTGAAAATTCAAACTATTAACATTCACAAAAGGAATATAACAAGAGTAAGGTCTACAGTTTCCAAGATGGCTGTTCCCAGCTTTCCACGACCCACCTGACATCAGGTTGTAACCCACCAAGTGGGTCTCAACCCACAGTTTGAATAACACTGCTGCAGTTCATACATTAGTACAGGGCAAGTAAGTGTAACATGGTTTGGTTTCTAAGTTCTGCCTTACAGATGTGCAAATCAGAATGACATATATGCTCTGATCTTATTTACCCAGACCAGCCTCTATTTTCCTGTACCTGCCTTTTGTTGGAAAGTAGGCATAATGCTACCTGAGGGGCACTAGGGGGCAGTGTATTATCCAGGAAGCAGATGACTCAGAGGCTACTTGACAGACCTTTCCTTTTATCTTCTTTGACCTGTGTGTGTGACCCCCCCCCCGTCTCAGTTCACCCTGGCAGCACTTCTCAAATTGCCACCATAGGTGTGATGATTGGCACATTGTACACCAGGCTAACATCAGGTATTTACCCTGTGACTGGTGGGTTGTGTCCGGGTTTCTATGGACTTCCTGGGAAGATTGTGCCAACGTAGAGTTGCCTGGGCTCTTCTTTCCTTCTTCCATGTGGTGCTGGATGGGTCTAGATATGGTAAGCAACAACGTTGCATTGTTAGAGTAGGCAGCAATCTTTTACTTTTGAGCACAAGCTTCATGCAAACCTTCCTAGCTAGCTAGACCCCCTTGTGCAATGATCTTCTGGTGCTTTCTCTCTGCCAACGAGTGCAAATTCAACTTAGGACCATAAGGGAACATGTGGGTACACTGAGAGTAGGTTGTAATTAATGGCCCGATCCTATCTCTCATTTATAGTAGGGCAAAAGGTGCAAAGAGCTGGCACAGGTCCAAGAAGACCCATTGCAGAGCGGGAGGTTTATGGAGGGGTTAAGGAGAAATAATTCCCCACTACCCTCTGAAACCTCCTAATCTGCCCACCCGCCCTGGGCTGAATACAATGCATGCCTTTTTGGCACAGCTGCACCAGTGCAGGGGGCAGGGGGAGGATACAACTGGATTCACAGATTGCAAATCAAATGAATACAGCAAAGCTCTCAGAACACATACTGTGCATATCACCGGACAAAGTGAGCCAAATCACCACCTACTACATATTGTGGTTAAAATATACCTGTTTGATTATATGAGCAAAGTATTCATATAGAAAGCAAAGCATTCATATAGAGCAAAGCACATAGATGCAAACACTATACAAACACATGCTGCATGAACCACACCTGTCTTTCTCCCTTTCACACAGTTAGAGGCTACTGGCCCCCTTTTCCCATCTACCAACTTGTCAGTGGTCATTTTCCTTTTGGGAAGCGACTGTACCTGGAAGCCTCAATTTGCAGTTGCATGCTCAGAACCTGCCCTAACGAAATGATGAATGAACGTGTGATCTTTACAATGCCGTAACTTAGTGAGTACACAATGGATAGCTGTCAAATGAGAAATGAAAGATATGCTTGGTGTGGGTGGAAAAATGGTTGCTAGTACTAGAATTCCTGTAATTCAAAGCAAAGCTTAAACTGCTACAACTCAGCCAATTTCCATTGCATTGTCCGATTTTATTGGGATTATACCAGGTAGATCCCCAATGCCAAATTTCATGGTGATAGAACAAATTGTCTTTTTAAAAAAACAAAAAACGAACGCAATTTTCAGCCTTTATTATGATTGAATGCTGAAAATGGCTGATGCCTTAACTATACGACTGCTCTTGCTGCTGGATAAGAACCCCAACCAGATTAATTTTTGAAATTAAGCATTCTGAAGTATTTTTAAAAGGAAATACACATGCTATGGTTAGTTTACTAACACCACATATATCAGCAAAGACTATATGCAGTAGTGTCATTCAGTAACAAGGAGACGGAACGCGAGGCGGGACTTACCCCTTGATTGACAGGGAGCCCGCGACGCGTCGCCGCCTGCCTTTCCGCCACGTGGACTCCTTCCGGGTGGCGCGCCCCTCCGCGGCTCTCCTAAGCACCCAGCGTGCCACCCAGGCAAGCAGGCACCCCCTCCGAAGCCAGGGGTGCCTGTGCGGCACTCGGCAAGGCGGCCACGCGTCAGAAACGGGCAGCCAATTAGGCGGTAAGTCCCGCCTCGCGTTCCATCTCCTTGTTACTGAATGACACTACTGACTATATGTCTGTGTGGCAGAGTGAGCTGGCATTCAGGCAGAGGCAGATCTAAGGGAGGGCAAAGCTCTAAGTTTTGCAGGAAGCCTTACCTTGCAGTGGAAATCACTCCTCTCCTGCACCGTTTTAGCCAATCCTCACAGGGAACAGCAACATCTTGGTGTTGCTTACTGGCTACAGCAGCAAGGGAGAGGAGGGATTTACATGACAGGGTAAACACTTCTTGCAACACTTAGAGCTTTGCCCTCCCTGTAGATCTGCCTCTGCATTTAGGCAGTGATCATCTCTGTGAGAAGAGACTAAAATGTTGGAGGATATGCAGTCCTTATAATATTAGGGTCTGGAGAGAATTTCAGTTTTTTTCTGGAAGGAAATTGTATGGGAGCAAAGATTATTGGGGCATGAAAGGGCAATAAATATGTAAGAAGTAAATACCTGGCAGAGCCCAGATCAGACAACCTGTCTTTCCCACCAGTAACCATCACTGGACAGACATGATGCCATGTTAATCAGCTATCAGCATCATAGAAAGTAGAAAACCTGGCAGGATAAAGTGATTCTCTCTCTCTCTCTCTC
>JAJKFI010000111.1:521522-580932 GCA_029204185.1 Lerista edwardsae | reverse complement strand
TATTATTATTATTATTATTATTATTATTATTATTATTATTATTATTATTATTATTATTATTACTGGAAGGTCCAAACTGAGTCTTAAGGCAGCTACACCTCTTTATTCACTCACCTGCCTCTTTCATATATAAAGCAGGGGTGGGACTTATTTTACATAAAAAGGTAGGACATCCCTAAGCTCTCCCTCTCCCTCAGCCGGGCTTCTCCCAGGCTCCATCACTGCTGGCACTTTTCCCACAACCTGGCTGGTTTCTAATATCAGAGAAAAGTACGGTACCTCCAGTGATGGACGGCATCACAGGAGGAAGGTTCTGCATACTTTTTTGATGATAAGATTTATATTTATATGTGAATAGGGCTGGGGAGTGAATAAAGAAATGCAGGTGCCTCTTTCATGCCTCTCTTAGCAGTCTGTTTTAATGTTTAAGGGCCAAATCCTATCCATTTTTCCAGTACTGGTGCAGAGATGGTGCAGTCAGGAGGCCTCATCAATGTAAGAGGATGTTTGTTCCCTACCAAAGGGCTGAATTGCGGCTGCATCGGTGCTGGAAAGTTGGATAGGACTGGGCCCTTAGTCTCTTCCTAGGTCTCCTACCTGTACATCTGGGTATGCAGAAGTAACATCCAGAAACTGAGAGCACAATCCACCACCAGCCTTCGGTCGATGCAAGCCACTCGGGTCGGCCAACCGCTGTGGCGAATGGGCCATCAAGCATGTTCCTGCCAGCGCTTCTGGCGCAGGGCCAACGCAGGCAGCTGCATCAACCCTGCAATGCTGGAGCCAGCCCCCGGTAAGCTGCTCCTGTGCCAGCCGACTTCCGCTGGTGTAGGGGCTATTCTGGGCAGGGGGAAGGCAGGAGGGAGAGCGGAATGGGGTGGGGGAGGGTGTTCCAGCAGGCAGGGCGTCCCAGGGAGGGGGTGGAGCCTTGATCCATTAGGCTGCGTCTAACCCCCCCTGGCCGCGTGGCCCAGATTCAGGCCACCGCAAGGTGGTCGGACTTGTACCTGCTAAACGTTCATCCTCTTGCCTGTGGAAGCTCCCAACCTGCGTTGGATACAGTATGATCATCTAAAGTGGCTCTCCTTCTAGTGCCCCCTGTCCCAAGTTAAAGGGATGGCAGCTTGGGGACGAGCAGTGATGTCATCTGGTAATGAAGATCGGGAACATTGGGTGGGACTTACGCATGATTGGCAGCCCGTCCATTCCGTTCTGCGGCTGCCTTGGCCTCGGGGGGGCTGCCCCTGGTTGGCACGCCCCACCGCTGCTCGCCCAGACACCCGGCACGCCCCCCACCCGTCCTCCCCGGCGAGCAGGTGCCCCGCCAAGGCCAGGGCAGCCGCGGAACGGAATGGACAGGCAGCCAATCACGCGTAAGTCCCACCCAGCGTTCCCGATCTTCATTACCAGATGACATCACTGGGGATGAGCATTCCCTCTAACGGCTCTACAAATACGGAATTCTCTTCCAGAAGAACTAACAACTACAGACTCCCTCGTGGCTTTTTGGAGAGGGCTCGAATCATACCTATTTCGTCTGGCCTTTGGATGATGGTTGACTGTCTACTCTCTATCCCTTTGGAATGCTGTCATAGTTTGTTTACTCCCCTGGTCCCCATAGTTTGTTTACTTCCTTCCCACCCTCCAAAGGGCCTGATGAGGAGAATTGGGTCTAGCTTCTTTCTTGAACATTCTCTGTATTCCCATCACATTAACTGTTTCATGTTTCATGTTTTGTTTTGATTTTTATGGTTTTTTTACTTATTGTGGTTACATTGTACTTTGTTCTCTGTAAACCGCCTTGGGCATTTGCTTCGGCATGGGAAAGGTGGGGTATAAGTTCTTCAAATAAAATATATAAATACAGCTCAGGCCAGCTGTCCTGCCTGTTCCAGCGCAGGTTGGGATTGCACCCTGAGAATCAGAAGACTGCAGCCTAAGATACTGTATGTTTCCTGGAAAGATTGGGTTTGTGTATGAATAAGACCTGGCAGCTTTGAGAATTGTGCAGCTTGTAACCCAGCTGACTTTTCCACACTAGAAGACATCTGTGTTTATACTGTGCTTCCTCCATTTACGTGGGAAGAGCTCCCAAAGAGTCCTACAGCCTTCATTCCACTTCACTGCACAGAACACCCATCAGTGGAAGGAGGCCAATCAAATGGACTCCAAATCCATCCTATGCAGACATGTCATGTAGCAGGTACGCGGGGGTACATGAGTACCCGTTCCTAGGATTAGGGCTGGCCCCGCCCATTCGCCCGCCCACTCGTCGACTCTGTCGGCGCTCCACTCCGCCCCCTGCAACATTTGAATTGCCTGCACGTTTGAGTTGCCTGCACGTTCTCAGAGCCAGGCAGGTAGGCAGGCAGGCAGCGGAGCGAGGGAGACCGACAGCAGCAGCAGTGTGAGCAGGTAGGCTGCCTGGGGCTCCCTCCCGAGGAGGCGCGGCGGTTCCTTGGGGGGAATCGGTAGCCCGCGCAGTGGCCCCGGGGAAGGCCCGGGACTCCCGGGCCTTCTCCCGGGCTGCCGCGCAGCCTACCAAGGAGGCGCAGCGGTTCCTGGGGGCGGTTCCTGGGTTCCGGCTATGACCTCACTTCCGGTGGGCGGGCCCCGACACAAGTGCCAATCAAAAGTGAGTACCTGAAGCTAAATCATTTAGATGCCATTACTGATCCTATGGTTTCACAATTCGGGGGACAGTACCTGCAAACTCACCTACACCTCCTGCCTCTTCACACCTTTCACTGCCTCCCAGGTGGTGCTTCTGGGCTCTTGCTGCAGCAAGGGTCCAGGAGATGTATGATGTGCTTGCCCTTGGAGGCTCAATTTCGTTCTTCTTTAGTCTTAATCTTATGGCAATATGCACAGATGTATGCAAATATGGTTAAGATGAGTTAAGGCTAACATTTCCTCTCTTCTTTCAGATTGTAACAAGGCAGAAAATGTGCTTCTTCGTGTTCTCACCTGTGTTCTCTCCTAGATAAGCCAATCTTATGCTTAGATGTGATTATTTTAGACGCTTTTCCTTTACTGCGTTCTAATAACAAATCTCCTGCTATTTCTGTGCTGTTTCTATATGACTGTCAGTATGCAGAGTGCTTTGCCCTTTTTATTTTATTCCCCCCACAACCCAGTTACGTATCTCACCAGTATTCCCATTTACAAATAAATGCAGACTGAAGTGCAAGGAACTGAAGTGCAGACATTCTGGAAGGAAAGTGGCATCCTGGCCCAGTGATAGAACTTATAATCTAATCTGCATGCAAAAGGGCCAGCTATAGGGTCATTTGGTAGCAGGGCCGGCCTTAAGCCAATGTGACCAATGTCGCCACATTGGGCCACACACCTGGGCGGCCCCACACCAGCACAGAGAGCATATCACCTGCAGCAGCAACAGCAGCAAGGAACGCTTTGGGTTGTAAGTCAATGGGGTGAGCACTGTACCTTGGGCCCTCTCACCTGCCCCTGCCTCCAAATGGCCAAAATGGGCCTCCTGGAAGCCGTTAGCAATGACGTCATCAAGTTACCACCAACTATTTCCAGATGCCACTGTTTGCATGCAGCACCACAAGTGTTCTTTTAGGTGAGTGGGGGGCCCCATGGGAAGGGTAGGGGCCCCTGCAGGAATGCCTCACATTGGGCCCCACCATTCCTGGAGCTGGCCCTGTTTGGTAGAAAAGCTGGGAAGAACGACCCCTGCCCTGTTCCAGCCAGAGTAGACAGCACCGGGCTAGAGGGACAAATGATCTGACTCAGTGCAAAGCAAGTCTTATGATAGTTTTTCCTGGCAGTCTGCTATTGATAGTCATCCCGGGAGGTGACACATTCTTCACTGCATACTGTGATCTGTCCATTTTTAGCACTGTTTCTGTTTTTCACATAAAAGGCTGTTCCTCGTTTAAAGAATTAAAACTTTTTTTTTTTTTGCAGCTCGTCTCACACTGTCCCTGTTCCTGGCCATATTCCCAGCCCACTTCCTACATCATCAAAGCCTTTTCCATTAAAAATTAAATGCTTTATCTGAACGGTTCATGCTTTTTGCAGAAGCTAAACTCAACAATCCCCACTGCTTACACCTCGCAGACTCCCCATCACCACCTTTGGCACTCTTTATTAAATTAAATGCAATTGAAACATTGTGGTGTTCGCCTTTGGGAAATCACTTTTCTTGTGGAGGTATTCCGGTCTACTTCTGAACACATGCATAGCATGTTACCTTGTGAATCCCCTATTAAACATTAACTGAAGCATAAGGAAAAGCATGTCATCATGATTTGCAGGGGTGATGGTGGTGGTATTGGAAAAGAGAAAGGAATCCTATCAGCTACGTGTATGCAAACCTAACATGTATGCAAATAGCTGTGTGAAATTGCAATCAGACTACCACAAAAATCACATGAAAAGAGCAACACCATGGGAAAAAGTAACATTTGTTTGGGTACTAGGACTGCTCACAGGCAGTTGCCCCAGTCCAAAAGAAGTTATTCATGCTTAGGTACTGCTGAAGTTAGGGTTAAACTGCACAATGTATAGTGGTGCTGCTAGAGGGTCAGAGGATTTTGACCGCACCAGGTGACGCACCCAGGGTGGAGGTGACACCGCCACTGGCCAACATTGTGAAAAACTTGGTATTTTCAAATAATACCACCATGTTCTATATAATATCATTTGAAGCAGAATTTAATGCAGAATGCAATTAAGTAAACAGCGTTGAATTATCTGTATTCCATCAAAAGTTATGCCCAAATAACCAGAAAAGGAAACCAGAAAAGGAAAGCCTTCAGTAACAAAAGGTGGATTTCTTTAATTTAAGACTAAGGGCGCAATCCTAACCTGGAGTTAGGCTGGCACAGTGTTAGGCCAGCAAAGTTTGGCTGGCACAAGGGACACCATAATGTATGTTTGGACCACTCTTGGAGTCAGAGGCCAGCACACAGACGTGCGCCATCCTCCCAGACTGCGAGAGTGGTTCAAACATGGTTTACTGTGGCCCTTGTGCTGGCCAAACTTTGCTGGCCTAATTCCAGGTTAGGATTGTGCTGATTGCTCCTAGAGCCAATGAGGTATTGTTATGACACAGCAGAGAACCAATCAAGTGTCAGTATGAATCATCTCATACTAGCTAATACTATATAACTCTTATTCAGTTGTATGAGTGTCATCAAGGTGGCCACTGGTTTTTTGTTTGTTACTGATTTGTCAGGTGACCTGTACTGTTATGTATTAATGTTAGTGGGGGGTTATACCAACCCAAGTGATGCCACTGCATTTAAGTAGTGTGTATGATATTGCAATTGTTACTGTATATTCTGGTACGGGGAGGAGTCCATCATGGGGGTGGCACAAGGAGCTCTCGCAGCTGGTGATGCAAACGCTAGTGAAGCCCCTGACTATATACGAAGTTTTCATTCATACTAACTGCTAACTGCATAACATGCTAACACTTTTAAAAAGTAGTTGCTCCCCTATGGATCGGGGAGCTCTAACCCTATCCTCCACCGTAGTCCTGAACTGCAAGGAGTCCAGCTGCTGATTTTAGAAGAAAAGTGGTGTCTACTCACTAATGATGGACTTAACATTGCAGATAGTTGAGCCTTTATTCAGCACTAACTTACCGCATTGACTTCAGTGGCACTTGTGTGAGTTATTTGCTCTGGATTGGCACTTCAGAGTGCACATACATTCTCTGCTTCTCATACCTGTCACCTTGTGAATGATGAAAAGAAAGACAGCATGCTGATGATGCTGAATCTGTTGTTGTTCAGTCACTAAGTCATGTCCGACTCTTTGCGACCCCATGGACCACAGCACGCCAGGCCTCCCTGTCCTCCACTAGCTTCCGGAGTTCGCCCAATTTCATGTTCATCGCTTCAGTGACACTATCTAACCATCTCATCCTCTGCCACCCCCTTCTCCTTTTGCCTTCCATCTTTCCCAGCATGAGGGTCTTTTCTAAAGAGTCCTCTCTTCTCATGAGGTGGCCGAAGTATTTGAGCTTCAGCTTCAGGATTTGTCCTTCCAGATCTGCTTGCAGTCCAAGGGACTCTCAAGAGTCTTCTCCAACACCATAATTCAAAAGCATCTATGCTGAACCTACAAGGTACTAGGTCCTTCTATTCTTGGGGAAAGGTTGGAAAAGCAGCCTAAAAGCTTGTGGCCAAGGAGCTATCCACTAGTTGGTCAATACATGAAATCCAGGCCCTACATGCTCCCTCTACTTCTTGGCCCTCACTGCCTGAGTAGGGGTACCCGTCAGAATGCTCCTGTGGCATTCCTTTGGAGACCCATCTCTTGCTCCTTACCACCCTTCTGCTTCCATTACTGGGTGCCTCTGACCACTTTTTCCCTCAAGCTTTTTTCTCTTTCCTTAGCCAGAGTCCAGTTGGCTCTGCCTTATGTGCTGCACTTCAAAGCTGCCTTTCAAGACCCCTATGCCGCCAGTCAAGAACGTCCTATTAAAATACAAACTGTATGCAGTCCATTTTACACCTATATCAATCTGAGGGATGCCTCTCCTTTCACTGCACAGCGCAGTTGAAAGGGTACCATCTTTAAAAAAAATACTCAAAAATCTCAACAGGTACAAGGCAATTAGGCAAAAAAGGCAGAGAGAAGAAATAGCCAAGAGACATCAGGGCTAGGGAATGCTGAGAGTGCTTAGGGCTCTTCCATTTAGAAAGGAGATGGTTGAGGCGGGACACATAGGGATAAAAAATGGTAAACGATTGCAGGAGGAAAGCCATTAAGGAGCTGTCATTTACTCTCTCGGAAATGCAAGAAATGGAGAACACCTGGATTAATTAACAGGCAGAAGATATATAACGGATGAAAATACATTTCACACTGCACTAGATTGACCTATGAAATTTATTCCCGTGGCTAGAGCAGCAGTTTTTAAATAGTAAGCAATTGCTTATTTCACAGTAAAATTTGCATATTTCACAGCAGACTTTGTTTAAAAGTACCTATCTCATAATAGAACAAAGGGTAATGTAGTAAAATAGCCTTGAGGCACTGCCAGGTGACAATGAGGGGAGGAAAAATATCCATAAATGTCTTGTATTAAACAACAACAACAACAACAACAGAGCCTTTTTGAAAGAAAAAAATGTTACCTATTATTTACATAGTACTTTAAACCTGCAAAGTAATTCACAAAACAGGCCTCCCCCCTCCCATATCTGTGGGTCCTATATCCAAGGTTTCACTTAATTGTGTTTCTCAGATTCCCCTATTAGGCTCAAGACTCACCTCTCTTCTTTGCAAAGGAGAGATTTTTCTTCTCTCTCTTGGGAAGCTCCAAATTGGAGACCCCTGTGTGACAAAAAACCCTCCCCATTCCGAGCAGCACGTACCATTCCACTGCAGTCTTTGCCTGATCTGGGCATAGAGATGCTCTGGGCAGTCATGTTTATGGCACGATGTCCCAGCAGGCTTTGCACCAGGAAGACACAATAGTACAACTGCCCAGAGCTTCCCTATGCCCAAATTGGGCAAAAACTGCAGCGATGGAGCAGCGGAATGGTACACGCTGATCACAGGAGGAGGGATTTGGGCAAATGCCAGATCTGGTCCATAGGTAAGGACCAGACCTAGGCTCATAGCTGCTAGAGGACTTCCTGTTGGTGTTCTTACAATTGCTTCTTGTAGCATTCCTCTAGCAGCTATAATCTAGGTCGGCTATTTTCGACCAGTGTACTGAGGCACATTGGTGTGCCGTGAATAGGCCTCAGGTGTGCCGCAGGAGTTTTGGGGAGGGTCATTTATTATTAGGGCTTTGGGGTATGTAAGCCCCCTATTGGCAGCAGTGTGCCTTCTCAGTTGTCAAAAAGCTGGTGGTGTGCCCTGACAATTTTAGCACTTTGTCAGTGTGCTGTGAGATGAAAAAGGTTTAAATCACTGATCTAGAGCTATTGACACTCATGAGCTATCTACCTAACAAAGGAATGAACACAGTTCTTAAGAACATGCATCAAAATCCATATGTGTATTTGTGGTGGAACCAAAAATACATCTGTAGAAGACTGGTGGGAAATGGAGGAGGGCATTGTTTGGAGCAAAAAAATAAATAAATGTCCAGATCACTTATGGACTAGAACAAAGAAGGCCTGCAAGGGGCACCAGAGTTTTCTCTTTGTCTTTTTGGGAGGTTTTGATCCCACACGCCCCCTTGCCACGACCATTGTCACTGTTGTCACCTCTCCCTCCTTGGCATTCCACTGCTACTACAAGCACTCTTCTTCCAAGTTCTTTTCTCAAATAGACAGGGCAGGCGGACCCTATGGAGAAAGTCTTCCTCTTCTGCTCCCAAGCTCCTCCCACTCAGCCAATTTTGAAGAAGAGAGCTGGGAAGAGGACAAAGTTGGCTGGTGATGTGGCAGTCCTTTTCCCAATCATTTTCCTTCCCACAAGGAAAGAAGAGCGATCAGGATCACAGTGGCTTCTTACTTCCTCCTCCAGACCTGCCATAGCAATCATCTCATTGGCTTTCCGCATTGGTGACAGTTCACTGGAAAAAGGTGGAGAACAGGAAACACCCTCTGTTCACTTGCCACTTCCTGCCCAATCTGTTTCTCACAGCAGCCGCTTACCCGACCTCATGAGTAGGGCAGTCTTGACCTTTTAAAGTGCTTTGTTTTTGGATTCACTTCAGCTGAATCTCACAAGATCTCACAAAAACTCCAAAAAGAGGGCAATAAGTTTACACCAACATCTCCAAAGACAGGGCTGCCATATTCTAGCTCCTCCATCCAAGCAGCTTAATTATGCGATGTTGTTTTAGTCATTAGACCAAACCAGCACATTAATTGTTGAATTGTTTACCAGTCGCTTTGTGTCTGCTCTTGGCAACTACCTCAAAACGTTGGGACAGGATCAGAGGAAGCATATTTTTACCTGACCATTTTGTTCACGCCAAGATTAGCATATGCTTTCTTCTCCGACAACTGCAACGCTGGCCATGGAGAGATATAGCACGCAACTGTATCCGACAGTGCCTCCCGTTCTGTCTTTCCCGCAGTACGTAGCACTGCATCTGCTTAGTGAATGTGCAAGCAGAAGTTCCAAGTCCTGGGAGGGAGTGGTCCTCATTGTGCTCCCAACAGTTGGTTGCTGAAAAACAGATATACAGTGAACTCTCGATTTAACAGACAAATGGAAGAGGTGTCTGTTAACACCAGAAGTCTGTGAAATCCGGATGCATTTAAAACAATACAAGCATTCTTGCGCAACACATATATGACTAGTTTATAAAGAAGCAGATGGTTTCTCTTATTTCCAAAGACTGTTAATCGAGGGTTCACAATAGTCCCTCCTTTCATCCTTGTTAGAAACAAAAATGGAAAATCTCCAGTCTACTGCACTAGGATTTGGACAACCGTCCTGTGCAGAAGTTTTCCTAGTCACAGATTTTCAAGCTACAAATGTTCAAGATACAAATGCTGGTAGGGGAGGTTGGTTGGCTGGTTGTCCTGGCTTGCAGGCTTTGGCACAGGCTGGCAAGCAGCAGCTAGGCCAGCAAGAACACCAGCAAAACAGACAGTCCGGTGCGGATAGAATTTCAATTCGCGAAAATATTCACTAAAGCTCTCTCAACTGTTTTTGACAGTAGGAGGTGTGCGTATTGGCAGGAAAAAGAATCCGTAAAAATCAGACCACCACAAGTGGGTCATTTCCAAGATGGCAGCTTCAAACTGGGCAAAAAAGGGCCAAAATTGGGTACAAAATGACTCAAGAACAGAGCCCTGGAATGTGTTCTCAAGGAGGAGAGCTTCTGTATACACATCTACCTGGGAATACATGCCATTGGTTTCGATGGCAGTTCAATTTCTCTTGGCATCACACAATGACATCACACTGTCTCTTAGGCTCAGATTTAACCTCTTTGAACTTTTAAGCTGGTCTTTGGTATGCTACATTCAGCAGCATCAAATACCACTTTTATCATTGAGATAACATTCGCAAGCAATGGCTCAACAATTGTCAATTGATCATTCAACTGACTGCCTATTATTTGGCTGTAGTCAAATATTTCATGAAGCCTATGCAGGTGGCAGATTACCTTTTAAAAATTTCACTAAAATGATGTTTATTACTAAGGGCAGACAAGAGGGTTGCTTGCCTGTTAAGTTCTGGGGCAGCCAGGAGCAAGCTTAGCAGTATAGCAATGTTTTGTTTTTTTTTCTGGTTACCTGCAATAGTTACATGGATCTTCAAATAGGGAAAGGAGCAGGAACACAAGCAATCAGCAGTGGCAGCCATCAGTCTATGACAGTGGTCTGGGAACAGGGGTAAATTACCCCAAATGGGGTAAAAATGAAATTCCTGGGGGTAATGGATGAGACACAGCCGGGCATGCATATATGACAAAATCAAATCTAACTCAGCAGGTTAGATATTTACAATAAGAGTAAGATTAAAAAATATTTAAATAACTTTCCTAACTTTCCCAAACCCTTTATAACTTCATATTTACATAGCATTAATTAAGCTCATTAATTAATCAAATAAAAAGCCATGGGTTCCAATATGTAATTTTTTTTCTTTTCTTCTGGCGGGGGGGGGGGGTTAACGTCGGCGTATCTAAATATATTTTGGGGTAAAAGGTGAAAAGGTTCCCTGACCCCTGGTCTATGAGGACCACAATGGCTAAAAAGAAAAAGAAAAAGGTGACACCAGTGTGCCTGGTGCAGTGCTGCTTACTTAAACAACCATCTTTAAAAAGGGACTTTTTATTTTTTGCCAGTTTCCGTCATTTCTTTTCTAACCTTATGTCATTTTTCAGAATTCTGGTTCAGGATAAAAGAAAATATCAGTTTTGTGATATGTTCACATTTCTAGAAAACCTTTTAATAATTAAGCCCAATCCTTACTTGGGTGGAAGCACACCGGCTAGCTGGCCCATGGTAGCAGACAGCTGGAGCTCACCACCGGGCAATGGCTGCCGTAAAGCACATTTGGACCACTCTTGGAGTCAGGGAGATGTCACATGTCTGTGTGCTGGCCTCTCTGGCTCCGAGAGTGGTCCAAACATACTTTACGGTGTCCCTTATGCCGGTCAAACTTTGCTGGCCTAACTCCAGGTTAGGATTGCGCCCACAGTTCATTAATTTGTTGTTGTCATTAGCAGAACTATCAAACCTGTTGAAAAACAGGAGTTCAGAATTACAGGTACTTGTATTAAAAAAAAAAGTTGTTCATATACCACTTCATCAAACATTATAGTTGATCACTGAAGCCCTTCTCCCCACCCACTATAACTTTTTAAAAATCATGACACTGAGAGCGGCGCTTCTGTGCTTTTGGGTATTGTGATTAAAGAAATGTGCTCTGTATCAAATACATATCTGTTCATGAACCTTGTCCCTTCTGTCTCCTCCTCCCCCTCCCCCCCCAGTAAGCTTTGCACATAGTGAACTTAGCACATCAAGTAAAAATTAAAACTGCTAACTGAACAAATGACCTTTTGCTAGAGGAAGTTAGATCACAAACCGCAGACCCAGACTGGTCCAGACTTTTGCTGAAACAGTAAACATGTGTAACCTATGTAATGCAAAATGCTGAACTGTTATGTACTGTACTAAGTATGGTAAAATGCTGAAGATAATCATTACTTGTGGGAGGTGTGCAACTTCAATATAAAGAGGAACTTATCAACTGTACAGTGTCTCTGAAAGCTTTGAGAGAACTTGCCCTTTCAGACACCCAGCTGCGCAGCTGAAATAAAAGCTTCTTGACTTTTGCAAAGATCCGAGTCTGTTTTCATGAATAGGGGTGCCTAACAGGGGTGCCTAACAACACTACATGTAGTTTGTAGTTCCACCCATAGGCTGCAATCCTATAGATGCTTTCATGGGAGTAAGCCCCACTGAATACAATGCAACTTACCTCTCAATAGGTATGCATAGGATGGTGCTGATAGTCTAATATAGTACAACAAGGTGATGTTTATGTTCTTATGCCAAACGAAACCAAAATATATACCATAAGTCTAGCACTTGGCCCACTGGCCTGAGGTTTTTTTTAACAAAGTTGTGAACTATCTGTAGCTAACAGTAAAGCTGGTCACAGAGCCTAGCCTCATAGTCATAGCATTCCTTAATGCCTGTGTGGTGGGTGCAGTAAATATGAATGAAGCTTTCTAAAACCACTTTGTTGCTGCATCCTGTATATTCTGTATCAGCCTAAGGCAGTGGTTCTCAAACATTTTAGACTGGGACCCACTTTTTAGAATGGCACTCATGTTGGGATCAACAGGAAGTGATATCATTAACCTGGAAGTGATTTCATAGCCAGAAGTGGCATCATCAAGCAGGAAATGTCATCATTGTTACATAATAAAATGACACACTTGAAATGCAAACTGGCATACTTGGTCTGCAGCAATTGCACAACCATGAAATATCCCTGACAGAAAGCAAGATTAGGACAAAATATTATGTAAAAGCACTGAGCTAAAAACAAAGGGGACGTGGTGGCGCTGCGGGTTAAACCGCTGCTGCTGGGCTTTCCGACCAGAAGGTTGGGAGTTCAAGACTGAGTGACGGAGTGAGCTCCCGTTGCTTGTCCCAGCTCCTGCCAACCTGGCAGTTCGAAAGCACCTAAATGCAAGTAGATAAATAGGGACCACTTTGGTGGGAAGGTAACGGTGTTCTGTGTGCTACAGCGTATAGCCATGCCGGCCCATGACCACAGAAGCTTGTCCTCAGACAAAACGCCGGCTCTACAGGCTTAGAAACAGAGATGAGCACCACCCCCTACAGTCGATCGTGACTAGACCATTCGGTCGTGGGGAAACCTTTACCTTTAAAAACAAAATTTAAAAAAACTCACTTGAAAATTCAAACTGTTAACACTCGCAAAAGGATTATGGTAAGGTCTGCAGCTCCCAAAATGCTGTTCACAGCTTTCCACGACCCACCTGACATCAGACCCACAGTTTGAGAAACACTGGCCTAAGGGTATTGGCCAGTTCTGCAAACAGGATTAGGCAGGCCATAATGGTTGGTGTTTGCTTGGCATCTCACTGGTTGTTAAGAAACTATGCCTACCTGGCCGTGAAATCCTTTCTCGCAGGTTCCCAGAAGGGAGAGCAATGGGTAAGGGCCAGGCCAGCAGATTCTTCCTCATACCTTTTAATAAAACATGAATTAGATGCCGACGCACATTAGATTCACTTGTCCGGTGACAGAAAATCAAAGCCTTCTCCCATCCTTCTGCAAGCCTGCCGCTGATGGATGTATAGGGAGCTGTGCTGGCCAGTGCAAGAGAAAGAGTCTATACACACTGAAACAGCTCTTTAATTTCTTAATTTAATATCTGACACGTAAAGATTCTCATTAAGCCAGTCAATGAAGCCTGGAAATACAATTTTCGTGCAAACTGTCGCTATCATAACTTACACGAAACTTCAGATGGTGCCCTGTAAGCAGTGTGATTAAATCCATTCATCTTTGCTGTCAGCCACCCACTCTTGGGTATTGCACAGAGGGGCGCTCTGGCTGGGACCAGGCAGCTCAGCCTCCATTCCTCGGGGAAGGCCACAGGGAGCCTGGAGTTATCTCTGAAACTGCCTCCACCAGAGGAAGCAAGGGAAAGTTGTAGCAAGCAGATGTGTCATGCAGAGAAAGAGATGGCTGGTTAATTTGGATGGGACTTGCCAAGCACAGTATCAACCTGTCCCTCAGGGATGATGACAGGCCTGGAGCTGGGCCAGTTCTTCCACTACCTGGACTATCCAGTTATCCAGAACAGCTCTTCAGCAGCAGGCAGGGGTAGTACGACCTGGAGCACCACCTCACAGTGGCGTTGCGAAAGCCATCCCTGCCACAGTGCTGTAGAACTTTTTTTTTAAGCTCCATATTGACTTTCTCATGCACTTTCATAAAACCTGGAAGTGCGAGTCTTCCAGATGTATTTAAAGGGGTGGTGCACTTTGTCCCTATAAACAAAACAGACCTGCACTTCTGGCTATAAGGGCACTGTAAGAGGAGCAACGTAAGGATCATTGCAGCTGACATCAATGATGCAAGATGCTGGAGGGAAGTGGTGGCAGACTTGGAATGAAGCATATCCCGAATCTGCTGCCCCCTTGGGCCCCTCGAAATCTGCCACCTTCCAGATGCCAGAAAATCCATTGCTGCTGAAATCTGCTTTACCAGGCCTTGTGGTTGGTTGGGTAGCAGCAGTTCAATCAGCCTAGCTTGGGAGCTAGGAGGCATGCACTAAAGCAGGGGTCTTCAAACTTTCAGCTGCCAGAGCCACAGTCTTGCTCTTAAAAGAAGGTGGAACAGGTCACATACATTCTGTATGTCCAAATTTTATACACATAAGAATTGTCACAAGAAGAGAAAAATATTTGTACTATTTGCCTCCATTCCTCCATTACATTTGCCTCCATTCCTGCTCTCTCTCTCTCTCTCTCTCTCTCTCTCTCTCTCTCTCTCTCTCTGGCTTTCAGTAACAGCAACTCAGCCAGCAATAGCTTCATCAAGCAGAAGGAATGAAGTGCCTGGTGGTGGATAGGGAAAGAAGAGGAGGGACTTGCAGGAAGGAGCACATTATAGTGCCACTGGGCTCAGTGGGCAGGTCAAAAGGTGTTGATATGGCTCGCAAATCCCTGTTCCTCTGCTTGGGGATCCACCACCGGCTATGTTGCTCCATAATTTTGCCAGCCCTCTTCTGTGCCTTGAGGCATCATGAGGATATTCACTGTATTAGCAGCAGGCAAACCAGAACAGACCAGGCAAGCATCAAAGAGACAAACAAACAATGGAAGAACCCTCACACACATTGAGAGCACAATCCTAATCTGGAGCTAGGCTGGCACAGTTGGGTCAGCAAAGTTTAGCTGCCACAAGGGACACCATAAAGTATGTCTGGACCACTCTCAGAGTTAGAGAGGCCAGCACACAGACTGTGTCATCCTCCCTGACTCTAAGTGTGGTCTAAATGCACTTTACAGGGGCCCTTGGGCCGTCCAAACTTTGCTGACCTAATTGTGCCGGCCTAACTCCAGGTTAGGATTGCACCCACAATCGAAGCGCAATACATTTAAGCAGGCATGAATATGTCTTCAGTGCAAAATGGCAAGTACTGAATATTTCAAAATCCAGAAATGTCCTCAAAATCCTACTATAACCCCCAAAATGGTATGATTTTGAATGGTATGACCAAAATGGTATGAAGAATCACAGCAGTCCAAGACAAAGAAAACACTCTGGTACAGCAGTTCCTAAACTTACCATGGTCATGGCATCCTTCTTTGTGGCAGCCTTTTCTTTCCAGCTCTCCCAAGTGCCACCATCTTGGACTTCACAAGATCTCGTACAATCCAAGATGGCAGCATCCAGGAGAGCCAGGAAGAAGAGGCTGTCATGGCCATCCTGCAGCGCTCCTTTAAGTTCGCTGCAAGGGCCCTCAGGTGCCCCAGCCCACAGTTTGGGAACCACTGCTCTAGTGTATCCTCACAGAAACTGCTCTGGTCTGACCAGTCCAGGTCCTCCTGCTATCTTCTATAGTGACTGCTGGGAGGCTGAAGTCAGTCCAACTGAAAGAGCTCTTTCTGGATGTCGGGAGCAAGCTTCCTTAGTTTACACCATCCACAAAAGCCTGCTTAACTACTCAAATTCTGTATGCTTTGGATCCTACAATACCCTACCTTGTCAAATTCTACTACTCAACCAGTGGTATAAGTGTTGGCTCCCACAAGCCACAGAAACTAAAGCAACCCCGTGAGGGAGATGTTTTATAGAGAGCTGTTTTTTCTGGCACCTGGGCATCAGCAGTCTTTTCCCAAAGACACTAATTAGGCAAATTAATTCCTACTGAGCCCAAGCTCTTCTCTGCCTTAGGGAAAGCTGCTTATTCCCGCGCTGGCTAAATCCCACATAGCAGGGGTGGGTGGGGTGGGATTAATGTCAAGGAAATGCTTTCCAAGGGGAGCCCCCAACACATTTTAAAAATATGCATGGAGTGCTTCAGCCTGGTATTGGAAGTCAAAAACTTACACCCTCTCTAGGCACTCGTTCGTCTTTGGTCTAGAGATGCCAAATGACCCTTCATCATGTCAGAACCCACTGGGACTTCCTCTTGCCAGTTCATTTCAATAGGGTTTGCACTACTGAAGCAGTATACAGTGACTGGCAGTACAATCCTACGCATGTCTCCTCAGGGGTCCTATTATATTCAATGGGGCATACCTCCAGGAAGCTGTGCATAGGGTTGTGGCTTCAGAGGATTAGCTCCAGCAAGAAACACGAGGAGCTCATTCTCTCTTTAAGGTTAAAAATTCACTGGATCCAGGGCTGGGTCTAAATATGGGAAGAAAGGCGGTTCAACGAGATTTGCCTCTAGGTTTACTGCTAGAACTAGATGCCGCTCTGGATCATTCTGGCTAAAGCAGGCCATTGTTGAATTGCATGAACAAGTTGTATCAGGAATGAAATGGGGCGTGTCTGTAACATTTTCATCCTGTTTCCTACCATACCACTGAGATGTTTGCTTGCCGCAAGAAAACAAAAAGAGGTGGCAATTGCTGCTGGTAGGGCAAAATAAATGACTCCCAATGAGTGGGCTGAACGTTTGACCAAGAAATCTTGCACGGGTGTCACATGACTGTGAACATGTGGCATAGCTAGTGGGAGGCGTGCCAACCTGGATTCCACCACAGAACATCATGTGGGTGGTGTACGGGCAGGCCGTCCAAGATGGCGGCTGCCACCTCTTTCTGCTTTGTGAGGAAGCCACTTGGCACAGTTAGGAAGGAAATCTATGCTACCATGTGACAAAATTCATGCAGGGTGATGAACATTTTAAGGAGGGACCTGGATAATGACTTCCAGTATCTATATATATAAAAACGGACGTGGGTATGTTTGTGTGTATGTATGTATGTATGCGGGTGTGTATGTATGTACGTTATGCATAGGCTCGGGAACGCCTGGACCGATCCGCACGAAACTTGGCAGGAATACACCTTGCAGCCTGGAAAGAAACACTGTGGGGAGTCAGACTCCCACCTACAGCCCCCGGGGGGGAGGGACAGCGATGGGATTGTATTGGAGTGAAAGTGTGCTGCCACCCTGTGGTCACAAAGGATTCTGCAGGTCATGAGCTGGGATTGCACTCACTGATACACAGTAAGAGACCTCAGAAACGAAAGTGAAACTGCTTTGCACTGCCTGAGTTCCCCAGGCTGGAAAGAGCATGATCCAGAGAGTTCCAACACCCAGTCGGATCTGAGAGGGACCTATTTCCAGAGGGCTAACTGGCTACCTCTTCCTGTTTCTCACACGTCGGTGCTATCCTACCACAGGACCTGCAGACAGTGTTCAGTGAGTGTGACAATTTCATTATGCTCCTTTGCTTGATTCTGTCCCTGTATTCATTCCTTCTCCTAATAGAAGCTGGGGATACTTTGTCCCCCGGGCAACGCCGGGTAACAAAAGGCTAGTAATTATATAATTAAATGATAAGGGTGCTGCTTGCTACACAGGCAGAAACCTGCAGGTCAGCAGAGGCACCGGCTACCAGTTTGGTTCTAACTGGGAGGTTGGAGCAATTGTTAGTGCCATCCATGATTTTGGAGCAATGGCAGTGCTGGACATCCTGCTTCCCCCCATTTCTGCTTTATGAGATTTGAAGTCTGTTCAGATCTTTCTTTGCTGGAGCTAGAAATACAGATGTTGCCTAAAGCCAATGAATCCTGTGGTGAAGACAGATGTGAGCGTGTAAGAGCAATCACAGTGGCTTCTTCAATGCACTTTTGCAATTTGAATTGCAGATGTGCATTCCCGCATTTTAAACCCTGGACCAATTGCCAGTCTTACCCCTCCCCTTATGCACAAGGCAAGCTGGCTGTGTTGTAGTTTTTGCTGGATGGCTGTATGTTTATACAGTACAACCTTTAAAAAGAAGAATATTTTAGCACCTTGTGGATTAGTTAGTGAAAGCTGATGCCACAGTAAATGCTAGTCATCATGTAACAGAAGTTGCAGGGCTGCTGCAAGAGTTTGAGAAAGGGAGGCATGTCAGTGATGCCAGGCTATCATTGATGGTGTCAGGGTGGTGCTCACTAATGGTGCTATCCTATAGGTGCCTTCTGCTACCTGTTTTTCCCCCTCTGGTTCAAGCTGACCATACTATCTATACGCAGAACCAATTTTAAAGCTTCCCTTGGGGCAGGAAAAAAGACACACTTTACTAATTATAGTAAGTGTACTAAGTATAGTAAGTGCTCTTTCAGACAACACTTACTGAACTAAAAAAGTTGCCTGTGCGATGCATGAATGACAGGGATTGGGGGACTAGAAGGATAACTGTATGCAAGTACATAACAGTTTTAAATGTTCTAAGTGCTTCATGTATATTATCTTGTTACGATGCTTACAACAATCACCTGGGTGGTTTGAAATCTATCCTACATTTATTTTATTTTTTTGTTATCCAGGTGAATTTAGATAGGCAGTGTTATTCAGACTGCAATCCTAACCTGGATTTAGGCTGGCACTGTTAGGCTAGCAAAGTTTGGCAAAGGGACACCGTAAAGTTTGTCTGGATCATCTCGGAGTCAGGGAAGATGGTGCACAGCTGTGGGCTAGCCTCTCTGACTCTGAGAGTGGTCCACTCCAAACATACTTTACAGTGCTTGTGCCAGCCAAACTTTGCTAGCCTAACTGTGCCAGCCTAACTCCAGGTTAGAATTGCACCCTCAGTCTGTAGGCTCTTTAAGGTTTGCACTGATTTTAATTATTTAGCACATACAGGTAAGTTTTAATATGTAGCCCAATCCCACCCACCCCCTCCATATCCAGCTCTCATGAAAATGGCTCAATCCCCTTTCTGGCTCCACATTTCTCTGTGTTTACGCCCTTCCGTTGCAGCAGAAATTGCTCTCCTCAAGCTGAACGCCTGTGGACTGGATTTATGCAAAATGCCTCCATTTCAGAAGCGCTTCTAGCCCCACAATTTAGCTTTGCTTTGTTCGTGTTTTTGTAAGAACCAAGTGTTTTTTTTGCCCTCAGCTGTCCTGCTAATAGCTTTGCGATGCCATTGTTTAAGGTAATTGTCCACAGGTATTTGTTGATATGTCAGCCAGACTTCTTACACAGTCATTGCAGCCTGAGGCCAGCGCACCGGAACCTCGATGTGAAATCGGCTAGCAAACACCCCGCCACCAGGAAGGATGAGGCAAGGCAGAAACAGCAGAACTAATAAAGATATTCGTACAGGCAGAGGACTTTAAATGTGCCTACAAAAAACATATTCATGGAAGGTAATTTTATGAGCAGTTATCAGCCATGATACCCAATGGAACCTTTAGATTCGGAAGCAGTATCCATCCATATCAGATGACTTTGGGACAAACAAGGTGGGGTAGGCTTTTGCCTTCATGCCACACTTCTCAGTTCCATGGAGGCAGTGTTGGTTCCAGGCTGTGAGGGGAAAGCCCTGCACATGACACTCTCCACCTGCCCTGTGACAGAGTGTGGGGAGCCATAGCTGCCGCTAGTGCTGAGGGTTGAGGGGTTGATCAAACCAAGCGAGGCCCTCAGCCAATCCCTGACTTAGACAACCCCTGATGCTCTCCCTGCCCGGAGGAATTAGCTGAACAGGATAGTGGACTAGATCAGGGATGTCAGATTCATTTCATATAGTGGGCTGAATAGCATTCATGGCACCTGCTGAGGGCTGTAACTGACATCATTAAGCAGGAAGTGATGTCATTAAGCAGATGATGGCTAGGAATGAGCACTTTGTTCTCACCTAGAAACTCATTAGTTGCAAATGACAGAACAAGTGCAAATTTTGATCATATTTTTGAGATATGGGAGCTGAGAAGTGGTCTGCCAAGCGAAGCCTCAGCAGAAGTGGTGCTGTTGAAAGAACAGTGCTGGGACAGCCCAATTATCATGGTAGGGGTGGATAAAGAACTTCTAGGGGCCACATCCGGCCCAGGGGCCTTATGTTTGACATCTAGGTTGGACTGGATGGTCTGACTACAGTCTGATCTAGCAGGATTATGCTTATGACATGAAGGGTGTCATGGAGATTCAGAGGTGATGAATCAGATTCAGAGGGTGTCATGAGCTAAGCTAAAAACAGCAGAGAGAGACCGAGAGAGAGATGATCTACGAGATTATCACCATTCACCAGGAGGTGCTCCCATGTGGTCTTTGCACAGCTCCCTTCTGTTCATCTCACTGGGACTTGCACATGAGAAATTCCTGGTGGGTTGTGACCTGTGTGAATTAGTGGGAGCAGTCTCAGTCCCAGGTTCTCAGGGCACTCTGGTGCATACGGACTCTGGCGCATTGCGCTCCACTAGTGGCTGCTGATTGCTCCTGAAATGAGTGGCCAAAACCACCACCTTTTTGCAGCCAGGGAAGTTAAAGGAGGGGTTGAAACACGAGCAGAAACATGAACCTCTCCCTTTTTGCCCTCTGGGGAGATTAAAAAGAGGCAGTTTGGACAGCTGTTCTCTGTGCTGCTGGGGCGCGCGCCGGAATGTTAGCAGTACTAAGAGACCATTCTCTTTTGCTTTCTTTGAGTAGGGAAAGTAAAGGAGAGTGGCCTCTGCTTTTGCAGTGGAGATTTTGCCCTAGGGAGGAGCAACCAGGCCTGGAGAAAAAGGGAGCCATTCTGTTATGTCTTCCACCCTCCAACAATTGGGATTCCTCAGAGCCCTCTGGTATCATCACAGGGACCTCTGAAGCAGCCCAGGTCCCAGTGAAAGAGTGGAAGAAAGTCACAATGACATGAATTACTGAGGTGGCCCAATTTCACCACCACTGCCAGCTTCAGGAGTCAGCTGAATGGGGCCCTGGGGCCTGACCCAACTCCTGACAGTACCCATGAGAGGAAGATGGGGGCATTCGGATTCGCTGACCCCAAATGGCATGACTGTTGCCTGGAAAGAAATCTGTTTTCTATCAAAGATAAACTGAGGCATCTAAAAATAGCCACCCCAGCTAAGTGGGGAAAAGGCAAGGATGTAAGCAAAAGTCCTAAAACTAGAGTAAAATGGCAAAGCAATACTGGCACATGGGCCCAAGGAGGGGTAGGAATTTTACTTGAGCCCAGGGGTACAGGGAGGCTTCACCTGTCCTGCAAGCCCATCAGCATGAGCACAATAATTAGGCTAAGTTGTAGATCATGCTTGAGAATACTTGCACCTTTATCCCATAAGAGGTATCCCACCTCTTGGCATAAGCATCCTCATGGCGCAATCCTATACTGTGCTGGAATGGCGAGGCTGGCCGGCCAACGCCATATCCGAAGTATATGGGGAGGCTGGAGCCTCCCCACGGCAAGGGTGTGCGCGCTTCCCCACTGTAGGGGAGGCTCCAGCCTCCCCTATGCGCTCCTAAATAGCGGGCACAGATCCAAGGAGACCGTGCAGCCCGAATCGGGGCCATGCAGCCTCCCAAATGGGCTTAGGATACGGCCATATGACCACTTCACAAGCCCACCCAAGTCCTGCCTTCCCCCCGCCCACATTCTCCCTCTCTCGCCCAATCCCCATGCCACTCTGTCATGGAGCCTCCCTTGCGCCGGCCGGCTTCAGCTGACAGTAGGGAGGCGCTGCGCGGGTGCAGCAGGACAGTGCCGGTCCAGTTGCAGGCAGCGCCGGTCCAGTTGCCTTAGCGCCAATGCGGGGGTGCTGATCAGCACATTCAGAACACCCGCATCAGTGCTAAGTGTGCAGCATCGGCGTGGTCCGTAGGATTGCGCTGTCACATGGAAGCTGCTTGAACCATTCACTAATGGAACTATGCTGTATCTCTAAACTGAGACACGATAGGGCAAAACTGATGCCATTTTTGGAATCAGAACCCCAAATTCTTATTAAACTACCATAAATTTTGAAAAAAAGTTTTGTTCTGACCTTCAATTTTGGAAGCCTATTGTATAGAGGTTTTGAGGGCCATTTCACACATCATGCTAATCATCCACGGTCTATGTATATCAGTAGGAACTGTCTATGAAGTTCCAGAACACCAAATCAGCTGAAAGATTGGCCCTCCAACCCCATGCTACCTAACTTGGTGGTGGCTTTGCAGGGTCTCAGGCAGAGTCCCTGTCCCTGCTACCTGAGACCTTTTTAATCAGAGATTTCAAGGATAAAACTCAGAATTGTCCATATACAAACCATGTGGCTTTTCTATGGCACTTCCAAAGTACTTGAACACAAAAAGCTGCTTTGTTCTGAGTCAGGGCACCTGTCCATTGAGCCCATTACAGTGAATTCTGGCAATGGGTTTCCATGATCCGAGGTTGGAATCTCTCCCAGCTCTGCTACTTGAGAGCCTTTTAACTGGAGAGGCCAAGGATCAAATTCAGGATCTGCTGCACACACAGAGCAAGCTGAGCTGTGGTCTTTCTCTACTACAGAAGTACATTATGTATAGCCAGTGATGTCATGCAGGGGGTACGCAGGGGTACGCAAGTACTGGTTCCTAGGATTACGGCTGGCCCCACCCATTCACCCGCCCACTCGTTGACTCCGCCCCCTGCAACATTTGAATTTCCTGCACTTTGAGTTGCCTGCACATTCTCAGAGCCAGGCAGGCAGCGAGCGGAGCCTTGCCTTGCCTTGCCACTGAAAAATGAGCTGCTCAGGGGTTGCTCTCAAATACTTTTGGAACTGTTAGGTCACTTTAACATGATGCCAGGCCTCCTTAACATGTTCTAGGGGTGCTGTGGAATACTGTTGCAACTGTTGGGTCAGTTTAAAATTGTCTGAGGCCTCAAAAAGGGCTGTTTTCATGTCACTTCCTGCCACGTCATCACTTCCGGCTTATGACGTCACTTCCGGTGGGCGGGTCCCAACATGTGCCAATCAAAAGTGAGTACCTGTTCTTAAATCATTTAGATGACACCACTGTGTATAGCCATCATGGATGATGAATGCGACAAAGGCCGAAGGGTCCATTGGATTCCATGCTGAATTACCATTCTTTGCTAAGCATGGCTGTCTGCTCAGAAGACTTGAAGATGTTAATCTGCCTCTTTCCTGCCTTCTTTAGCATCCAAGATGTCAAAGGAAAAACAGGAGTTCCAAATCAGAAGAGATCCTATTCCAAAGCTTTCTTGAACCCATTGGCTGCAAGCCCTGGACAGCCAGTCATGGTTATATTTCTATTAATTTGCAGAACACGGTGACAGTGACAACTGGTACATTAAACTAATGCCCTGTATCTGCTGGGGTACCTGTAACGGTGGATACTGGGGATGCCTTTTTTAAAAATAGGGGAGCGTCATCATTTTGCTCCAACAAGGTAAAAAAGAGATTTGTTTACTGTTCCCCTATCTTTTTTAATAGGCATCCCAGTATCCCTAGTATCCATGGATAACTGAAACCCTGGATACTGAATCAGTGGATACTGGGGCACACCTGTACTGAAAACATTTTTGGTCCTGTAAGATATAACTTAATTCACTAGAGAGGCTACTGCTGGGAAATATTTACCTTAATTACTTCTGGGCAGCCTTACTAAAAACATCTCAGTAGTCATTCTTATGGCCCATCTGCTGCCTTCAGCAGTACTGAATCCCAACCTTGTGAAAGCTTTTTCCATCTTGGACCTCCAAGGACTTCTTTGCTTCTTCTGCAGTCTCTCTGATCAGCCCTTGTTTTCACTGATGATGTCGGGCTCACAGAATTTCTGTCTGTACACATTTCTGAAACACAGTAAGCTGAACATTTTCCAAAAACAGTTTAAGTTTTCAGTGGACAAAGACCATTCAATACCTCCTGCAAAAGAGTGCTTACATGCTATCTGTTCCAATGCCGTAATGCAGAAAGTGCAATTTCAGTGCAGTCAAGACAGGTGAAATGTAGATTGATGCTCTAAGAGAAGCTTTAGTGTAGTCTGAAGGCCAGCTTCAGCATCAGGTAGACCACAGGACTAAAGACTGGCTCCCTCCATACATTGCAATGAACACCCTTGCTTAAAAATACACAACAGGGCGGGCAGAATTGTTTAAATCTGGGAGGCTAAAAAGTTCTATATTTCTCTGCTGAGTAAAAATTCCTCCTGCCTCTGTGTACAGATTCAAGTGGACCCATTTTGTTGCTGACCATGCAGGGGAAACACATTGCCAACATTGCAATGAGATTGCATCCTATTATTTTATGCTAAAGGAGGTCTTCCTTTAAGAAGCCAGTCCATAGTTCAGTGGCAGAGCACAGGTATTGCATGCTGAAATTCCAAAGTTCAGTCCCTGGTAAAGTGGTATATCAATCTCCAAGTAAGCTGGAAAAAGACCAGTGGTGGAAACCCTATAGAGCTATTGCCAGTCTGTGCGGACCACTAGCTCCCAACCTGTGATCCATGGATCAGAGGTGGTCTGCAGGACCTTGAGAAGTAGTTTGCAAGGTCTCAGATTATTTCCAGCATCTTGCTGAGCGAGCACTCCCCTATGGACTACTAGAGAGGGTGGACTATGAACCGCCTGCATCTGCAGCCAGCAGTGAAGTGCAGGCTGCAGCTGTGAGCAGTCCATTTTCTCCCACCTCTAGTAATTGGGGGGAGCGCTTGCTTAGGAGACACTTCCACATGGACCACCAGAGAGGTCGGACAACAGGGTGCTTGCCGCTGCAGCCGGCAACAAAAGCAGCAACCCAAAAACCTTCTCTGTAAATAACAACACTCTAATAAATCTCTATTTATTGCGTAGTGGCGCTGCGGGTTAAACCGCTGCTGCTGGGCTTTCTGACCAGAAGGTTGGGAGTTCAAAACTGCGTAACGGAGTGAGCTCCCATTGCTTATCCCAGCTCCTGCCAACCTAACAGTTCAAAAGCACCTAAATGCAAGTAGATAAATACTTCCCACTTCGGTGGGAAGGTAACGGCGTTCTGTGCACAACGGCGGATAGTCATGCCAGCCACATGACCACGGAAGCTTGTCCTCGGACAAAACGCTAGCTCTACAGGCTTAGAAACAGAGATGAGCACCGCCCCCTACAGTCAGTCATGACTAGACCATTCAGTCATGGGGAAACCTTTACCTTTTAATAAATCTCTAATACATTTTAATTATTATAAATTTAATTGAATTTTTTGTTTGCAGGGGTTTGGGGGCGTGGGGATGGGCTGCATGTGATTCATGGTTATTCCAATTTTTGCCTCAGTGGTTTGTGGGCTCTTAAAGATTGGAAACCACTGATGGAGACAGTATCTAAGATGGCAATAGTCTGACTCACACAAGGCACCTTCACAAATCCAATGCTAGAATGTCTAAATCCGTGGTTCTCAAACTTTTTAGCACCGTAATCCACTTTTGAGAATGACAGCCTGTCCAGGACCCACCAGAAGTGATATCATAGCTAGAAGTGCCGTCATTGTGACACCAGAGCCTGCTGCTTTCCTGAGGCTGCAGCAATAAGTTGAGTTATTTCTCTGCTATTTTCCAATAGCAACGTGAATCAGAAAGAAAAAACCTATTTACAACCTTGAGACAAGCAAAATAACCACACAGCCCTCCTCCTTTCCAGTGTCCCATGTTCCCATATTTTCAGTGATGGCTGTACTAGGTGCTACGTGACCCACCTGAAATTGACTTGCGACCCACCTGGTGGGTCCTGACCCACACTTCGAGAAACACTGGTCTAAATCATATAAAGGTAAAGGTATCCCCATGACTGAATGGTCTAGTCGTGACCGACTGTAGGGGGCGGTGCTCATCTCCGTTTCAAAGCCTGTAGAGCCGGCGTTTTTGTCCAAGGACAAGCTTCCATGGTCATGTGGCCGGCATGACTATATGCCGTAGCGCACGGAATGCCGTTCCCTTCCCACCGAAGTGGACCCTATTTATCTACTTGCATTTAGATGCTTTTGAACTGCTAGGTTGGCAGGAGCTGGGACAAGCAACGGGAGCTCACTCCATTGCGCAGTCTTGAACTCCCAACCTTCTGGTCGGAAAGCCCAGCAGCAGCGGTTTAACCCACTGCACCACCACGTAATCATATACTATGGGGCAAATCACCTTGGTGTCCTTGTCCAAGGAGTTCAGTGCCCCAGGGTACATTTGTAAGCCTCACGTGCATTTCGCCTTTGATTCTCTGAATGCAGCTGGATTGCAGCAGCCTCACTCCCCACAGAAGAGTTTGGACAATAGAACATCAGGACACAATAGGCCTGCGCGTTGTCTGCTGATTACGATAGACACTCTCCCTCCTGTCTTTCTTCGCTGTGTTATCTGGAGACATTGAGCTGGCAGATCCTGCCTGCGCCAGCACATCTTGCCTGCGCCGGCACATCCTGACGTCGGTGCGGCTTGGAAGAGCGCGTCGTGTGTTTGATGTCAGGATTACTGGCTGAGTTATTGTAAATGCTAAAATGAAATAAGAAGATTAGGAAAGAAAAGTGCAGCTTGGCAGCGAAGATTGCCTTTTGCTCTATTTGCAGCAGATGATCGGCCATGCAGGTATTTAGGGAAGTGTCAATCATAATCCTGCGTGCCAGAGGAGCATGGAATGGGTTAAAAAGAGACTACTGCACAGAGAGCCAGCCTTGCCCAAACCATCAGTGTGCAGAGAATCGGGGAACAACTAGCCACTCACAAGAAAGCCTCTCAATAGGACCAAATGCATATTCATTGGGTTTAAAGGCAGGGTATGTTCATCTTTCATTATCTCTTTTGACAGCTCCTTGGAGAACCAATCCATCCTCACCCTCTCCCCAAATAGACAAGGTCTTGTTTCTAAATCAATCTCCTGTGAGCATGACGGAAGTTCTCCTACAAGTATCCTACTCCTAGGAGAATTATACACTTCTTCAGGAAATGAGAACAGGGTAATCTCGTGCCCTCAATGTCAGGGCAAGACTCTGGTGCGGACAGCTTTGTAAGTGTGTCCCTTGTTGCAAGGTGTCCAAAGTGCAGAGCATACACATTTCACCCAGGGGGCAGATCAAAATGTTGTATCATGCTGTGGCTGTCTGCATCATTTTAATCTTGGAGCTCTTCTTTACCTCATATACAAAACCTTTGCTTTTTCTTTTCATTACGAATTTGTACACAGCTGTAGTTGGGCTTCTATTTGTTCAGATTCATGTTTTGTCATGTATGTTAAGTAATGGATCAGGGGGGTATGTACGTTAAATAAAGCTACAAGAAGTTGTGAAAAATGTGCACACAACTACAGGCAACATTTTCAGTTCCTTTTCTCTGGTCTTGGGTAATTGACTTACACAGAAAATTCATCTGCCATGAACTGACCAATTGAGGACAGTTACATTTACCCAGCCAATTGTCAGTTGCTCATTTCAGTTTGTCCTATGCATATTTTATTCACAGTCATAGCGCATCATGGGCTCTGTAGTCTCAAGGCTGCATAAACAATTATTCTCACACATGGATATTTTGCTCATAAGAATAAACATGATTTTGCCTAGAAGACTGAAAATTTAGCAAGAATGCAGACAGTTTTGCTTCTCATGCAAGAATGAAGTTGGTTTGCTGCATTACGATTAAAATATTGCAAGGACAGGAACCATGACAGTATGCAATGTTAATTCATGAAAATATGTCTCATAGAGGGATTCAGCAAAAGCACAACAGATTTTGGAATGCATGCCAGAGTCTTTGGAGCAATGACAGAATCACCAAATCTAACCTGAATTTGTTGTTCGAGCATTGTGTGCAATGCTCATGTGTGTGCACGCACATGCGCATATGGTTACAATAACTCTGCTGCTCAGAGAGCATAGGATCATGACTATATTTGTGAAAATATTGCCTTAGTGAGATCAGAGAAAAAATCTGCCCATCTTTGTGGGGTAAAAATGTGTATTCAATTTTAATTCAGAAAAAAGTGTACTCTAGTTTCGAGAAATTAGGGAAATATTGTTCAATCTGGAGTTTATTTGTGCCTGGTACTTTTTAGGGTGCAATCCTAAACTGAGTTAGGCTGGCATAAACTAAGCCAGCAAAGTTTGGCCAGCACAAGGGCCACTGTAAAGTATGTTTGGACCACTCTCTGAGTCAGAGAGGCCAGCACACAGATGTGAACCATCCTCCCCAACTCTGAGAGTGGTCCAAACACTCTTTACTGTGTCCCTTATGCTGGCCAAACTTTGCTGGCTTAGTTTATGCCGGCCTAACTCCAGTTTAGGATTGTGCTCTAAGAGTTGGTTTCTTTTTTTTTCCCAAGTCCAAACAATAAAACCAGTTTATTTGGCAAAACAATATTCAACATTTCCCCCACAACTTCTGGGGTGGTAGTGATGGTAACAGAGAAAAAACGGGTTTCCCCATGTCTTCCATTCATTCACAAATGCCTCCTTGTAAATTTAGATTGCTTAAATTTTGGCTCCTGGACCCCAGCAAACAACTCCAGTACTAAAGGTTGTTGTTGTTGTTCAGTCACTAAGTCGTGTCCGACGCTTCGCGACCCCATGGACAACAGCAGTGGTGTCATTCAAATGATTTAGGAACAGGAACTCACTTTTGATTGGCACTTGTCGGGAACCCGGAACCAGCCACGGAGCCCGTTAGGATCCGGAACGCCCGTTCTGGTCCGTTCCCCCTGAATGACATCACTGGACCACAGCACGCCAGGCCTCTCTGTCCTCCACTAGCTTCCGGAGTTCGCCCAATTTGATGTTCATCGCTTCGGTGACACTATCTAACCATCTCATCCTCTGCCACCCCCTTCTCCTTTTGCCTTCTATCTTTCCCAGCATGAAGGTCTTTTATAGAGAGTCCTCTCTTCTCATGAGGTGGCCAAAGTATTTGAGGATTCAAAGGATTGAGCTTCAGGATTTGTCCTTCCAGGGAGCAGTCAGGCTTGACTTCCTGTAGGATTGACCGATTGGATCTCCTTGCAGTCCAGGGGTCTCTCAAGAGCAGAGAGACCATAATTCAAAAGCATCTATTCTTTGGCGCTCTGCCTTTCTTACGGTCCAGCTCTCACAGCTATACATTGCTACTGGGAAAACCATCGCTTTGACTATGCGAACCTTTGTTGGCAGGGTGATGTCTCAGCTTTTTATTAAGTTGTCTAGGTTCGCCATAGCTTTCCTCCCCAGAAGTAAACGTCTTTTAATTTCATGGCTGCAGTCACCACCTGCGGTGATCTTGGAGCCCAGGAAAATAAAGTCTAAAGGTCTACCTGTACTAAAGTCTACCTGTACTAAAGGTAGCTAGAGTTAAAAAGAAAAGAGCTCTGGATAGGGTTGTGGAGCAAACGCTAGCAGTGGTATTGAAGCTTGCAAATACTGTAGGCATCAAGAGAAGCAGCCTCTCTAGGCAGACAGAGCGATCCAGCCAGCTGGCAAAATGCCAGAATACTGCTTGGAGGTGATATTACAGCAGGAGGAAGAATACAGCAGGAGGTTTGAATACAGCACAAGGGACATTGTAAAGTATGTTTGGACCACTCAGAGAGGCCAGCACACAGATGTGAGTCATCCTCCCTGACTCCGAGAGTGCTCCAAACGCTCTTTATGGTGGCCCTTGCGCTGGCCAAACTTTGCTGGCTTAACTTATGCCGGCCTAACTCCAGTTTAGGATTGCACTCACAGTCTGGACTGCGGTGAAGGAGGCAGCTCAGCAAGCAGTTCTTGCACTCTTCTCAGGGACCATTCCTCTCTGCTGTGAATAAATGAGACATCAGACATGCTGGGTCTTGCCTGCACCGCCTCCTCACCAGTACCTGTCTCACTACCATTATCTCTTACATCTGTTCCCAATCAAAGTGTAATTTAAATCAGATCAGGGAGGACATTTTCCTTCTCCTGCTACCAACTGCCATTGTTTTTTAGTGCGGTGCAGCAGCCATCAGGAATGGCTGCTAAGTGACTGCGAGCCCGCACCAGCTCCACTTAAACACATGTGGGCAAACCCACAAGCAAACCCAGCTCATTTCCTTGCTGCAGAAGAATGGAGTTGATTACATTTAAATGACAAAGCATTAAGAGTGCTCAAGGATTTCTAGGAATGGGAACAGGAGCCACCTGCTGAGCACAGCAAGAAGGCAGGCAAATGGTTGGGAGCTGCTTTCCCACCCACGCCCACCCCCAAAGAGGGTGGCTTGAAGGGCTTCTAGCTGGGCCAGGGAACCAAGGGAGAAAACTCCACCAGCTTTTGCTGTAAGAAATTTCAATTTCGCATAGTGCTGCAGAGGAATATGCTGCCTCCCTGATCAAGGAAGGTTTGGCACAGCATAAACAGGCACACATCATATTATAGGAAGGGGAATTGTGCCAGGTTTTCTGGCCTTGTCAATGTGCATTTTGCTAACATGGTGTGCTGGTGGCTCCCCATTCAGAGCCATAGTTCACCTTTGATTATCCCAGAAGCTTGCGCCGGGAAGCCAATTCCACTGCCCATCCACCCAGCAGGCTATAGGCCTGGATTTCTGGGTATTTGGAGGTGAAACGTAGGGGCTGCAGCGCGGAACGGGAAGCTTTTACCACCACCACACTGCATCCAGAAGGTCATTCAAGGACACTGGATCTGCCCTGCGGTTTGGTGGCCCAAATATTAGGAGACCAATCCGATCCAACTTTCTAGAGCCGGTGAAGCCTCAGTGCAGACCCAAAGTACGGAAACAAACACTCCCTTACCTTGAAGATGCCTCCGTGACTGCCCCCCTCACCTGCCCCCCTCACCGCAAGATGCAGTGTCTGCCCCATTAGCACAGCTGCATCAGTGCTGAAAAATTGGGTAGGATTGGGTTCTGAGTCTTCTCTCTTTTTGTGTTATAAAGCCACTTTAATTCACCAGTTGCAAGGGGTAGCAAAAATTTATTGGTCTTAGGGCCCAATCCTATTTGACTTTCCAGCACCGATGCAGCAGTGGCAATGGGGCATGTGCTGCATCCTGAGGTTGTGGGGACAATCATGGAGACCTCCTCAAGGCAAGGGAATGTTTGTTCTCTTATCTCAGGGTTGCACCGTGGCTGCATCTGTACAGGAAAGTTGAATAGGACTGGGCCCTCAGAGTGCAGGTCTAAGGCGTTCTTAGGCCGGCACAAGTCCTTTGTGACAGCCCAGTGTTGTCACAAACACGCCATGAGGCACGTTTGCGCCAACTCAGGAGTCAGCTGGTCCAATGCAGGGGTATTACTTGGGGTTAGGAGAATTACTTACTCCCTTACTCCAAGTTGAGCCGCATGCAGCCCCAACGCCATGCTGGATATGGGGCAGGCCATCTGGGATTGGGCTGCCCGAGTCGTACCCTCTGCCCAGGGCTCTCTGGCAGTTGCAGTTCTGTGAAGATGACCAGGAATCTCTAGCAAAGAATTCATAGTACTTTCAACAAACTACAATTCCCAAGATTCCTTAGGGAAAGCCATAGCAACTAAACAGGTAAGATACTAATATTAATATGCAGTGTTGTAGCTACAAGATATAGGTATTTAGGGCAAGCTATTAGTACTTTCATGATTTTTCAGTCTGCATGTACTAGTAACTAGCATCATCTAGCAATTCCAAAACTCATTTCCAAGACTTTCCAGGATCCTATATTACATACACTGTACATACTTAGAAAAATAGGTGCAACTTCCAGAAAGCACTGGAGCTTCCAGTATTTACCACCACTATACTGCCAAATAAATTTAAGATAGAAAAAACAGATAGAACAGTCTAGAAGTGATCGTTTACATCCTTTTGCTATTTTTAAGTCGTTGCCGTACGATTACAGCACAATCCAATGTATGTCTTCTATGAAGTTCCACTGAATTCAGGGGCTTACTTCTTGGTAAGTGGTGTATTGCAGCCTTAAGACACAATCCTATACTTGTCTACTAAATCCCATGGTCTTCAATTGGGCTTACTCTCAGGAAAGTGTTCATAGGATTTCAGAGACTTCAGTTCTTACCTTCAGAAACAGAAAAAGCCAGCTTGGCTGCTCAAACCTGGGAGCTAGAAAGAACTGGAACCCTCCTATTTTGCTTCTGCCAGAATGACTAGAGGCTCTGTTTATTTGTGTGTGTGGGAGGGAGAACAGCAATCCACACCTCCCCTGCCTGATTCAGTACCCCTCCTTTTCTCATTCACACCGCTTTGGGGAGGAGGAGAAGGTAGCAAGAATGCAGCATGTACATTTTAAAAATCCTGCAACCTGCTATGTTCAGAAAAGCCTAGCTAAATCCACCTGGCTAAATCAGCAGGATGAGAGGGGAGAATATGATATCCCTGTAGCCATCAGTTATATAATGTGTCCTCTATCCCTACCCTCTCAAATACTTGGATGAATGGGAACAAAGTCTGTCCTCCTGCTGTTAACTAGTTATTTTTTGAACTCTGGGCCAGGTCCCATTTCTGAGCCCCACTGTTCCACCAAACAAGTTAATTGAGCAACGGTAGTGGGCATGCTGACCAATGTCATATGTCTCCAATTTTTGGCTCCCCCACCAGCAGTATTCAGTGACTGCCAATAAAGGATTCTGATTCAGTGATTGAAGATGCTGAACTCAGAGGCATAATTAGGACGGAGCCTGAGGGCCACATGATCTGGGCACTATGCCAAGGTGGGCACATGACTGCCCCTCAGGCTGTACCCTAATTATGGAGGAGGCACTGGCACCTTCATCCCCCCCCCCAGTTCCTTCTCCTTCAAAGAGGAGCCGACATAAGAGGAGGAGGAGACTGAACAGGGTGTGCAAAGCTGCCAGTGCCACCTCCTCTGGGGAGATCCCAGAAGTGAGTGCCTTGTGCCACTTGCCATGCAAGGCTGTCCCTCCAGGGTTCTTGCCAGAGGAGAGAGCACTCATTGTGCCAGCTTCATGCCCCTGTTCCTTCTCCTGTAGAGGAGGAAAGAGAAGGAGGAATGGGGGCGTGAAGCCACAGCAGCGAGCGCTCCCTCTTCTGGGGAGAATACTATAGCAGAGCATCATGCCTCTGGCTAATCTGTGTTAGGCTGCAGGCACAGTAACAATGAGAGCTGGTACTGGGATTCCACCCTGCCAAGTCAGATGCTCTAAACTTCTGAGTAAGCTGGCCTGGCATTTTAAAAGCATGCTTAATTATTTCATACTAAAAATAAAACATTACACAATGTTAGCACTGTTTTTAATAACTCTCATTAAATCACATATCTTTGTAATATAGACATTGGGATGTACATATTATCGCACAATATTAAGCGACCTTTGTTGCACACAGGACAGGTGGCACTATGGTCCTACACTATTTGCACTTTATCCCCCCTCCACACTGAATAACCTCAGGCAACCTACAGACTTCTGTGGCAAGGTGATTTTCAGGTTGGCTTGAGCTGGAGCCTCCCCTTTGAGAAATTAAGGACAATTTTGGCCTCTTTCACCTTTTATCGTGAGCTTATGGCCAGTAATGGGGTCATCTCACTGAAAAGGTACGGGTACCTCTTTTCTCCCTCTTTTCTCCCTCCCATAGTCAGCCTCCCGCCTGCCAGCCCGCCCATTCGCTGTCATGAGGACTTTGTTGCCACACACTAATTAATGAGCAATAATTGCATGTAAACATGTTCCCAGCTGTGAATGTTTGGTGGGAATTGAAACTTCAGAGTCCAAGTAATGGAGCCTAGCAACTGTTGCTATGGCTAGATTGTTCTCTGCCTGAAAGGCTATTGCTAAGCAGAGCCAATAGGAGTTTGGGGCAGCCACTCCAGCAATGACATGGGGGTTCAGCAGTCATTTAATGGTGCCCTAAGTGTACTATACCATGTTATCCCTCCTTTGCTAATTAAGGATCATTGTCCAATTCCCCCCTCCCCCCACACACAGAGCACAGAATTGTAGAAGGGCTTCTATCCCAAATGAGGAGAAAATTCTGAGACTGCTCCACAGAAGTTTTTGCACCTTTCTGGAATCTGGAGTGGTGGGGAAAGGATACCATGGCAAGACAAATTGCAGAAGGATAAACAGTCAAGTGTGTACTTGCAGGGCTTGGGAGACCTTCAAATGTTATACAGTACTACTGAAGTGAGATGACCTTGAGACTTGAATTCCTGTGTTAGGAAGTGGTCTGAGCTTCCATGCCTTTTACTTATGCCCAGTGTGTGATCCTCTCCATTCTACCAGGCTCTCCACTCTGGCTCTACAACGTTGACATCCTTGGAGCGCAATCCACCCCACCCCTTTGGCCACGTGTGTCGGCCAAGCACTGTTGCGAACGTGCTGTAAAGCATGTATGCGCCAGCACTTCTGGCGCAGGGCCAACGCAGGCAACTGCATTGGCCCTGCAACGCCAGAGCAAGCCCCAGGTACGCCACTCCTGCGCCAGCTGAGTTCGGGGTGGGGCAGGGGGAGGGTTTTCTGGTGGGAGGGCCGCCCCAGGGAGGGGGATAGAGTTTGGGTGCAGCCGTTAGGCAACATCCAAACCTCTGCCCCATGCCGCGTGGCCCTAATTCAGGCCGCTGCTGTGTGCTTGGACTTGCGCCTGCTAAACAACAGGTGAAGATCCAAGAACCCCTATCGGGGTGGCTGGCACCTACCCGGGGGTAAGGGGACTTTTGTCCCTTTGCCCCATGGAGGTTCCAGCCTGCTCCCAACCTGCACTGGATACAGTGCAGGCCAGTCGGCCTACCTGTTCCAGTGCAGGTAAGGATTGTGCCTACCTGATAGCCAGCCTCAGCTTGCCCAGCCTCAATTGCACTACACACACACACACACACACACACACACACACACACACACTGAGATGAGATGTTTCTTTTCACTGGTAGGATACTATTTCCTTGGCACCTTGGGCTGGGAGAACTCCTCAGCCAGGAAGGCCGTGTGTGTGTGTGTGTGTGTGTGTGTGTGTGTGTGTGTGTGTGTAAATTTTTTTTAATGTTTCGGATATGATAGGTTGCCAGGGAGAAGAGCAGTATGTGGAAAGAGGCATTTCCATATGTGGGCAATACACATGATGCAGAACACAGGTTCTCAACAGGAGGAGGGTATCTCTTTTAGCACTAAGTTTCTATGAGGCTTCATGCTGAGCACTGTTTTCATTTGGTTCCTTCACTAGCCATGCTCACTTGCCCAAAGATCATCTCCCTCGCCAGGCTGCTCTGCTTCCCTTCTGACTCTCACATAGCCCAAGTATTGCTAGAGTGTGTGTTGCTATGCGCTCGCAGGGTGGGGTGGCAAGCAGGCTGCAGAGAAAGATTGCATTATGTCGCATAGCATTGCAGCGCCACCAAGCATCGATCTGCAGTGGCAGCAAGCATATCATTGTGATAGTAGCTGGAGGGGAGGGGGTATGCAAGTGAAGTCAAGGGATCTGGGGGCTGTGCTCTTCCTGCGGCTTGCTCACATGTCTCCCAGCACCCTTCCCCCCCTTGCCAGGGAAGTGTGTGCAAAGTGTGAAATAATGAGGTTTGGAAAGGTCAGGGAACTTGGCGGCAGCAGCGTTGTTTCTGTAAATGTTATTTTCTAGCTCACTGCCCTGTAACTCTCTCTGACTGTTGTGCTTAAGTAAAACAAACAGTGCATTTTAATCACATGCACATGCCAGCTCAGAGACACTTAACTCACCCTCATATTTAGAATTGGGAACTGCCACCTTGGTGGGTCTGCACCACCGTGAGCACCAATCTCTCACTGCCTTGCAAGCACAGCCCTGAAGCAAGATAAAATATTAGGAGTGCTGGCATGAGGGAGGGCGAGTGAGGGAGAGATTCCTTCACTGAGCAATTGCAAGCAAGGTCAGGGGCCTCATGGCACTGGACTCAGGGGACTGAAGTAAGGGTCTCAGAGACCTCATGTGGTTGTCTGTGAACATGGCAGGGTATTTATCACATATATGGCATCCATATATAAGATACACATATGGGTGTGTCCAGCGGTGTTATGCTGCCGGAACGCTGGGTGGGACATCCGGGTGACCAACAGCCCGCCCGTCGCGTTCCACAGCGTTACGCCATTTGCGTAATGTACGCAAGCGGCGTAATTGGTTACGCAAACGGCGTAACGCTCCGGAACGCAACGGGTGGGCTGTCGATCACTCGGATGTCCCGCCCAGCATTCCGGCAGCATAACACCGCTGGGTGTGTCTTTCAAGTTAATAACATTCACGCACACACATCTCATGCACCCATTTGTGTGCAGGGACCATAACACAGGCTTTACATGTAGAAAGTCCTAGGTTGGTCCCTGACAGCTCCCATTTTGTGGGTGGGGTTCAACATTAAATTGTCACATTTTTGCCAGCACTAATGTCGAGAGGCACATGCCCAGAAACAATCATCCACAACAGAAGCTGGAAGGGTAAAAGGGGGTCAGTCTACCATGCCCTCAATAACACAGTATCTGTGTTGTTACAGAAGGAGAACAATTGTGTGCAAGAAGCACTGCAATTCCTCCTGTGACTACTAGTGGAGAAACATCAACTGGGGGTGCAATCCCTGGAATTAGGCTGGCACAGTTAGGCCAGCAAAGTTTGGCTGGGACAAGGGCCACCATAAATCGTGTTGGGACCACTCTCGGAGTCAGGGAGGAGGGCGCACGTCTATGTGCTGGCCTCTCTGATGCCAAGTGGTTCAAACATACTTTACAGTGCCAGCCAAACTTTGCTCCAGTTTAGGATTGCACCATGGGTGGTGCCACAAGGAGAAGCAGCCAGCAGAAGTTAGAGATCAGTCATCCCATAGTGCAAAAACATTGGCAGATAGTGATGTGAGCCTGAGAACAGGTGGGTGTTGCCTTTGAAAGGATGAGAGAGTAGGATAGTACATTGAGAAACACCTTTCCAAGATGGACAGGACATCTTTCTCAGCAAAATGGTTGGCAACACGTGGGAACCAATCTCTCTTTCAGGCTGGCATCATGAAGTCAGAACACCTGGAAGCGCCTGAGTTTAGGGTGATCTTGGGAAGGCTTTTGAGAATGCAATGACTGGATGCCTGTGATCTGTGAAAAACTTTACGCAGACGCAACTCCAGAAACACTCCCACACTTGCTGTCATACTGAAAAGGCCACACAACTCATACAGAGCTCCTCAGATACACACTGCACTGCCAATGCACATGTTAATATGTACCCAGCAGCCTACCGCATCAACTCCTTCCCTCTACACGAGCAGCCTGTTCACAACTTGTATACATGCCCATCTTCCACTCAGCTTTGTGGTAAATACATTAGTAAGATTTACAAGGGCTCCAGATCTATTTTTAGAGGTGGTTTAAGGATTTATCAGGCAGCACAGTGAGATTAAAGCAAGGAGTCCTGGGTCAATAAGCCCTCCTGGGCTTGGTTCCCATCCCTTCTGTTCAGTCGTATATGTGAGGGTTTAGGATGCTTCCAGGCTTTTGCTTTCACTATGACAGTTGCCCACAATCAGCTAAAACCAGGAGTTTTGCTTCTGTGCCAAGTGAAGCCTCACCACTCCTCTAGCTACCTACTTAGCTCTCTCCCCCTGCCCACCCTCAGTTATGCAGGTAGATAGAGGTAGGAAACAAGGGAGATGGGCATGGAATTGAAGTAGCAAGGCGGCCCCATGATCCCTGTACCTGGCCTCAAACAGAGTGGGCAATTATACTTATATTCCACCCTCCACGGTACTCCCTAACCATATTCCATCACAGATCTCTCACTACCACAACACCATTGCAGCCCATGTAAGCACTGCCTATTGCATGTTTCTGAGAAGTCTTGCCATTCCATCATGGCAGGGGACGTGATGGCGCAGCGAGTTAATCCGCTGTTGCTGGGCTTTCGACCGCAAGGTTGGGAGTTCGGGACTGCGTGACGGAGTGAGCGCCCATTGCTTGTTCCAGCTCCTGCCAACCTAGCAGTTCGAAAGCACCTCAAAAATGCAAGTAGATAAATAGGGACCACTTCAGTGGGAAGGTAACGGTGTTCGGTGCGCTACGGCGTAGAGTGATGCTCGCCACATGATTGGACAAAAATGCCGGCTCTACAGGCTTTGAAACGGAGATGAGCACCGCCCCCTACAGTTGGTCACGACTAGACCATTCGGTCATGGGGAAACCTTTACCTTTACCTTTATATCCCCACTACAGCCTCCCATATCCTTTGTAGTTTTCCTTCCACTGCTGAACTCCCACTATCACCCCCCAATTCCAACCCTGAAGAGTACAAGGCGAGAGAGCAACAATAAAAATCCATCTGCTTTAGCTTTCTTATTTGAATCAGGATAATGTCTGTATTTTAAATAAACCACTTCCACTCCCCTGAACAAAATTCAGACAGCTCAAAGAAATGTATCAGGAGTTAGCCTGTTTATAATACACAATGAATTGCATTTGGATTTTTTTTTCTTTTGTATTGTGTGTATAATTCACATTGTATTCTGGCAAACCATGTATTCTGGCAGGGCTATGGCAGCAACTGTGTTTTAGTGCCTATGTGGAAGTTCAGCTTACTTGCTCCTGACTTTCTATTGTAGAGAGCGCCACAGGGCTGGGTCTTGTGAAAGAAGCCTCTTGGCTGTAGCAGGTCAGCCACCAGGGCCTTCTCCTTTCTTCTAGCCTTTCTGCCTCCAGACAGGGGCAGAAAAGTAATAACAGTATCATGTATTTGTAGCACTTTCCGAATATTCAAAGATCTTCATATGTATTAGCTTGATGTTGTCCTTATACTGAACTTGTAAGATAAATGTTTTGAATCCTACATTGCAGCTGAGGTGAAATTGCTTCTCTAAGGCCACCTAGTAAGTTCATGGCAGTCAGGGCTGGCTCCAGGAGTGATGGGGTCCAATGTGGGGCTATTTTGCAGGGGGGGGCATGCCCACCCTCCTCCATGGGGCCCCCATGCATTAAGGAAAGGGTTTTGTGGTGCCATGCAGGGCACCTGGAAATAGTGACATGAGAAGGTCACCACCAATTGCTTCCAGGAAGCCCATTTTGGGCAGTTCAGAGGCAGGGGCAGGTGGGAGGGCCTAAGGGAAAGCTGCTGTGCTTGCTCCACTGACTTACAGTGCATAGAGATCCCGGCTGCTGCAGCAGGCCATATGCTTGCTTCACTGGTGCGCCCCCCCCCAAAGAGCGGGGCCAAATGTATTACATTGGTCTCATTGGCCTAAGGCCTGCCTTGATGGCAGTGACAAGCTTTAAGCTGGAGGAGTCCTGATTCACATCTCAAGCTCTTAGGCATTGCTACACTACAGGATGTATGCTGTCAAACCAGAGCAATGCCCTGATCTTAATGGAGTAGCTCTGCTCTGCTCAATCCCTAGCAGCATTTACTGCACCGGCAAGCCCCACCACCGCTTTCCTCATGGAGAGAGTTTGTCTCAAGAGGCAACACTCTCCATGGCAAGATTGTTGTTGTTGTTCAGTCGCTAAATCGTGTCCGACTCTTCGCGACCCCATGGACCACAGCACGCCAGGCCTCCCTGTCCTCCACTAGCTTCCAGAGTTCGCCCAATTTCATGTTCATCGCTTCAGTGACACTGTCTAACCATCTCATCCTCTGCCACCCCTTCTCCTTTTGCCTTCCATCTTTCCATCTTTCCCAGCATGAGGGTCTTTTCTAAAGAGTCCTCTCTTCTCATGAGGTGGCCAAAGTATTTGAGCTTCAGCTTCAGGATTTGTCCTTCCAGGGAGCAATCAGGCTTGACCGATTGGATCTCCTTGCAGTCCAGGGGACTCTCAAGAGTCTTCTCCAACACCATAACTCAAAAGCATCTATTCTTCGGCACTCTGCCTGTCTTATGGTCCAGCTCTCACAGCCATACATTGCTACTCGGAAAACCAGTATGCAAACCTTTGTTGGCAGGGTGATGTCTCGGCTTTTTATTAAGTTGGCTCCATGGCAAGATACCACCATACAATCTAAAATGCTGTTCCCAGTGCCTTCAGACAGTAGCATGGGGGAGGGGGGAACAGTAACTACTGCAGTTGCTGCAATGCGCTATGTGACATGCAGGAGACACCGTTTGGTTTGGTGAGCAATGCATGTTGCTATCGCTGGTCAGAATGGTTCCAACTGCAAATGGGAGGCGCCACTTACACGGTGCATTATGGCGCCTGCAGTACTTACTGTGCTGCCCCCTTTCAGACAAGCACTCTTCAAAACGAGAGCAGGGAATGGGGAGACAAGCATAAGCAGAACAGTACAAACACAGCTTGCTGGCACACCCTCATTCATGTTATAACCATGACTGGTGTCCACAGTTACAGATTGTCTGAAAAGGCTCCTGTTCCCACCTGAGATTTGATCTGGCCATGACTAGAGTTACCAGATCTAAACAGGGACAGAGTACCTTTAACCATTGTATAGAAGATGGAATTTGGGCAGTTGCAGTTTTGAAACCCTTCCATGGTGAGCTGCACCTGCCAAAATTCCATCTTCTATACAATGGTTAAAGGTACAGGCACTCTGTTCCAGCTTGCATCTGGTAACCCTAGCCATGACCAGGAAAGTCCCACCTCAAGCAATCCTCAAACCAAGATTTCACTTAACTCACCAATTATTCAACAATTTCATACTGGAAGAGAAACTTGTAGGCATAGGGGAAGCTAACAAACCACTCACCTGAGTTGGAACAATTTATTTTTCTTATCAAGACCAGTTTTATTTATTCTATCAGAATTGCTTGGTAAACCCGCAGCTAGGTAAGCCTTACAAGAACAGTCAGAACCTTTGATTTCCCCAGCAGAATGAGGAGCAATTTATCCTATTACTAATAGCTTTGACAATACATTTGATTGACTGATCAATTGACATTACAGATTGCTCTGAGCTTAGTTGTTTAAAAGCTTGAGTATCGTTACATTATCAATATGATCACTAACTAGGGGAGAGGAGCCTGTTATAACTGTTCCTTCCCTAGAAACAGGAAGGGCAGCAGTTTGAGATTTCACAGATGCTGGATATATTTGATAGTCAAGCAAAACAAATGGCAGGCATTTCCTTAATTTGGCTCTTTAAAGGAAACAAATGCAAGGGGGAATATGACTGTGGCCTTTATAATATTAGTTTGATTCTATATCTAACTGGCTTCCAACCTCCCCCACAGATTCACGCTACAGGCTCCCTACAGCTGCTATTTCTGGCTGTCTTTTAGGCAGGGCCATACACCTGGCCTCAGGGAAAATTCTGTCTGAAGGAAGCAACTGGACAAGATGGAGCCTGTCCCCATAGAAATCATTGTCTCCAGCCTGCTTCTGTTTCCTGTATGTGTAAGACAGGGAACAGAAGTCTAGAGACTGATGAAAAAGGTTCTTCCTTCCTGGTCAAGAGAAAGAGAGTCTCTTTCTGATAAAGACTAATTTGATTTGTGACTGCAATGCAATTTGCTGGTGCGGTTGTCCCTGGACTGGACTGGGCTCTTTCATTGCTCATCATCAGACAATTTGATTATGAAGATTACAGCAGAAGAGATTGCCTTTTTCTGTTCCCCCCCCCCCCGCCCCACCAAAGCACTGTGTTTTTCAGAGCTGTGGGAAAAGGAAGGACTTATCCAGATGTGTGGCCTCCAGGGACATAAGATCACACAATACTCTCTTTTCCCATTCACAGGAAACTGCGGAATACATTCCCCAGTCTTTTCCAGATGGGTCCACGAGAGAGAGGCTCAAGGGGAGAAAGTCACTTTTAAAAAAAGGTGTTTCCCCATTAGCCACCAGGAGTACTAGTGAACAGGCACACAGCCTAACTACTTTGCCACTACACATTCCACTGGCTCAACACATGCTATCCCTTTGTCCCACTGAGAAACAAAAACAAAAACTGGGTTCAGAGCAAGAGCTTCCTTCCTCTGAGGAGTTTATTTAGAGGTGATGATTGAATAGGACATCCTGTGGCTCCCATTCTTTCTTCCCAAATTCATATGCCAGGGAATTTGAGCCTGAGTCTGAGCCTGAAGTGAAGTGAACATGAAGCCAGTTCTTTGGCCCACCCCAGGCATGCAGTTATTCTGTAGAAAAACGCATCCACAAGTCACATCCGTGAATTTCTACCCATGTGGGATTTGCACCCACATGTTCACTGCAATCAAGGGTTTCTTCATAGCAAAAGCTGCACTAGTCCCTCTTTTAGTACCGCTAATCACCCTTTGACAAGACTTCCTGTGTTGGAATGTATCCCAGCAGCACTTGCCAGTTGAAAGGGGTGGGAGCTTCCTCCTGAGGGTTTGCCCTTCAAGGATAGTAAAAGTCCCGGTATTCTCTGTGACAATAGGATTCACATGCTGTTTGTTTTCCATGCTAGTGTACATAGAGGTCTGAACCACTCATGGGGGAACAAGTTCCCTCCTTGGGGCTCCCAAGCAAGCAATCGTGGCATTGCGCCAAAAGCAGGCACATGAGGATGGTCACCCAAGCTGCCACCCTTCACACCCACTCAAAAAAGCCGATGAAGAAATCTCAATTCCAAACATAATTCTGTGTATATATACCTACACACATTTCCCTGGGAGTAAACCCCATTAAATACAATGGGACTTCTGAATAGGCATGCCTAGGAATGTCTCATAAAGCCCCTTTCCCTGCCTAGGGAGAAAAAAGTACCATGCCCTTTTCTTGCTCTATGAATATGGTTAGGATGGGGAGAGAGAAGGAAGCGTTCCTTGTTAATTTCAGAATAGTTAAGTCCAGGGGTGAGCAAGAAAAGGATCAGGTTGGAATAGTGCAACCCTCTTGATGCTGAGCTGCACCTATATACAGTACATTTTCCCTGGAGTGAGCTCCATTGAACTCCATGATAGCAGCAGCCAGGGCTGGCATTGTGTGTAGCTCGCTTCTCCCCCAGAGGGTCCTTGAGGCAAGAAGCAACAGAGCAGTGCAAACCACAGGCTGCTGCTCCGACCGAAATGCACACACGCCCCTCCTATACACAGCTCCTGTTTAACAAACAGGCACACTCGCACGCGCACACACACAAACACACACAGAGATGGCATTTCAAAGAGCTCCGGGTGGATGCTGTGCCTGCCTCTTTAGCCATGTTTTGGAAGACAGTCCACCCATGAACCAATGGAAGGCAACACCGTGCTCAATGCAGGCATTTTCTGCAAGGAGACTGATGCAAGTTGGAGAAGCAATAGTTTGAGAGACAAATTGTGAGCCTCCTTCTCCACAATTTGGGATCCTGAGTAAGGCTGCACTGAACACAATGGGACTCACTTCTGAGTAGGCGAACATAGGGTAATATGAACCATGGTAGTACCCATGGCACCTCCTGCCTTCTCCTTCCAGCAGGAAGAGCAGGGATGGTACATCACAGTATGCTGTGTGGTGCCATCCCAGGCCCACCTCCTCTGTGCTTCAAATAAGTCCAAAATCCTTACCATGCCCCTCACACACTGTCATCAAACCGGGAAGTACAGGAAGAGCACAAATGAAGGAGCATTTCCAGGTTTGAAGACAGTGCAGTAAGAAGGGAATTATCTTCTCTCTCAAGTGACCAGGAAGCATATCGTTGCGGCTTACATTGGTGGTGGGTTGGAGGTGGCAGCAATGGCAGAGGCAGACTTGGGGTGAAAACACCCTAAATCTGCCATCCCCTCAATCTGTTGCTAATGCAACCTGCATCAGCTGACCTCATGGATGAACAGGGGAGGGGGCTCTAATTAGTTGTCCTGAAAGGGGGGTTCTCCCCTCCCTTTCCTCTCCCCCAGAACCCAATTAGATTTATATATAATAGCAAACATTCAAGCAAAAGCCACTTTCATTGCTCTCTCTCCTACTCCTCACAAGCAAGGGGACAGAGATAGCTGATGAAAACAAAGAGAGCGCTATGATGAAGGAAGGCTCCACAAGGAGCCCATCTAGGACACCATCACACCAATCTCAAAAAGCATGTGAGTTTTGCAACCATACATTCCAAATGCACATGGAAGGAACTTATAGAATCAAAATTGGAAATAGGTACTTCGAAATTCCATGGAACACCCCAAAGGAATGTCATGGATAAGGAAAACCATGGAGGTTTAGCATCCAAAAACATGCTTATTCTGTGGAAAATATGGGGTTTTCTGTGGAAAATGTGGGGAAATGGAAACTCCATTTCCATGTGGGGTTTTCAGCATTTGGTCTGGGCCTTTATCTGCTTCTGATAGTCAAAGAACTTCTAGTTGTCTGAACCAGCTTTTGGGCTGAGTCACAAATTTGGATAGCATGGTCTGTAGTTGATTGAAAACCAGCACTTGCTCATCTTCTCCAACATCTTGCAATTTTAGTTATTCATTCTCAATTATTTGAACCGCGCCTTTCCTTTTTGTAACAAAAGTCCCAAGGCAGATAACAATGTAAACATTAAAATGCAATAAAATTCAAAGTACAAAAGCAGCCACACAAAAATAAGCGATGATAACTATAATTATGCGCACAGTGTATAGCAGAGGAAAAAAACCCACAAATCATTAACACAAAGTAGAATGAAACAGAAACATCTTGAGCCCCTGTTGGAAGGCCAACAGGTTCTGCTTTTAGTTCAACCCAGAGAGAAGACCTATAACAGTGACACTGCTACAGAGAAGGCCCCTTCGTTGCTGCGAACCAAACTGTGTCTCATACGGGAGGAGGCAGGGCTTCATCATCCCAGCCCCAAGCTTTTTTGAAAGAAAGAAAAAAAGGAGGTTAAATGCTAGCTGCAGTGTTCAGAACCAGTGCTCAGTGGGGTATACATTAACTGAAGTGCATCTGAAAGCCACAGATTGATGCTCACCACATGTACCTCTGACAGGCAGGCTAGATGTATGGAAATGATACTCCACCTTGTGGGAGAGGGGCAGAAACTAACAGCCTCGTGGCAGGCTAACTTCTGTGCCACTGGCCTTGAAATTAGAAGGTGACATCAGAAGATGGCTTCATTCCAAAAAGAGATGGAGATGCTTGGATGTTTTCCCAAGGAGTTATTACTACTTGCAAGCAAGGAAGAGGAAACAGGATGATTACTTGTATGCCAGGAAGGAAAACAGGAAATGGGCGTGGTTTGGGAGCTACTGATAAAAGACAGAATACGCCAAGGAGGATTTTTCTATAGTTCTGGCCTGATCTGAAGGGAGAATAAGGGAGGAAACATAGGACAAAGGGTGTTTACCAATCACCTTCCCTCCATCTGAAGCCATAAAGAACTATTGTGGGAACCAAAGAGTAGCTTCAAGTTCCTCCCCCAATTCCTGCCAGCCTCAAGCAAGATGTTCATGATTATGATCATGATTGTGATCATGTCAATCACATAGCTTCTTCCTAGTAGCATATGACCACATGTACAGCATCCATAAAAGTGTACTTCAAAGGTCTACCTTGAGATATGCTCCTCAGCCCTACATGCCCCACCCAAGCCAAGAACTTGTGGGGGGGGAGGTAGAGTGTTAAAGAGCATATCAGCACAGGGAAGGGGCTTTGAAGCACACTCTCACAGATGATGTAGGCAAGTGTAGCACCCACAATTTCCAGCATGAGGAAGACATGGTAGGAGCCCAAGACAAAAGGGGAAAGTCCAGGCTAAAAGACGCAGATTTCCAATCTTTGTCAAAGAATCCCTCTCCCCATCTCTCTATTGCCAGTTAAAACCCAACACCCCCAGGAACAAAGTGTAGGAACTGCCCTGAGAAGGGGCAAGAAGTTTAATTGTATTGGCTGGTGATACAATCATATGGGAGGGGGGGGACTAGACTATGCCCCTCAGAGTCCGATGTTGCCCTACAGGGTTTCTTCAGGGCAAAGGGAGGCTGATTATTCTAAGTCCATTTTAAAAGCAATCACAGTGGGGAAAAATGGACTCAGAAACAGCATGTTCATATGCACTGCTGAGCCCAAATCCCTCCTCCTGTCAACCATGTTGGGGACGAAGGTTGGCTGAGTCTTCCTTACCCTCTGAAGCAACTATGAGGGGGTGGGGAATTTGGGCTTGTAAAATCTCTTCCCAGAGATCAACTCAGGTGCAAGAGAACCCTGAATGCGCCTTTTCTCTCTGCAGTACTGTAGTCATTGGAGGGAGGGAGGAGGGATTCCTGCCTTTATTTTTTGCAGGCTTCCCAAACTTCTGAATTCCCCTTCTGAATATTGTTGTGAGATTGAGATTTGATGCTGTGGAGAATGACACAGAGACAGGCCCTGAGACCATGCTTGGCCAGTTTACTGGATGGACAAAAGGAGTTAACATGTGAATGGCCCAAGAAGCCCCTTGAGCGGGAAATCTCCATCAGGCCTTTGGACTCTATTTGAGAGAAGGGGCTAAAACATAAGATGATTTCCCCTCCTTCCTCAGTGAGTGAGTGAAAATCAAAGACAGCATGTGCTGCCAGATTCTGGAAGAGTGTGAGAATGTCTTGGTCTGGGAGAGACTGGATTGGAAACTAAGAAAAGGAAGTAGCTGCTAGCAACTGCAGGGCCGGCCAATTTGGCTGAATCGGGCCCCACACTTTGGAAGACTCCACGTTGCCACTGCCCCAGCATAGCATTGCAGAGTGCTGTGTCAGCCCTCCCACCTGCCGTTACCTCCGTACAGCCCAGGACACCAGCTATTGATGATGCACAAAATGCACCGCTGGCAGCCATTTTCAAGCAGTGTCCCACACCATAAATCCAATGACAGGACTGGACAGGACAGGAATGCCCAATGACAGGACATTCACTCTTACACTGTAGAAGGGGAATGCTATCACTAACACGCACACAAAATGGACCTCCTGTAGAAAGCTGCTAGAAGCAGGAGAGAGGAACTCCACAGAAGCAAAAGAGGCAGAGCAAAGGGGGGAGTATCAGGGGAGAAGGGAGTTGGGCTTCCTAGAGGAACGAGGGAGACAAAGGGAACGATTTGGGGAACAAGGAAGAAAGAGGGCTGGAAGCCAGGGGGATTTGTAGGAACAAAGGAGCGAGGTAGAGATGGTTCAGACTACAGCAGGTGGCTGCAGCTGAAAATTGCTCTCTATAGGCTGAACCAAGGGCTACAGAAAAGAAGTAAGCCTAAAAACTGGCGATGAAAGCACCTCACACACTTGCAGTGGGGGAGCCAGTCTTTCCCATTGGTCAAAATCTCATTAGCCAATACTCCGAAGTTCCAAACAAAATCACCACAGGCAAGAGAGTTTCTCTTTATTCTGAGGACTTGCAAGATCAGTCAAAGGCATTTGTTTGGTAAAGGAGACCTGGGGCATCCAACAAACTGTTCAAAAAACAGAACCCCCCCCCTCTCTCTCACACACACACACACACACACACACACACACACACCACCACCACCACCACCACCACCAACAACAACAACAACAACAACAACAACAACAATACTTGAAGTGAAGAACGATGAAGACAATAACTAAGCATGAAGTTAAGTAACTAAGAATGAAGACCTTGCATGAGATAAAGACAGGAAAGATAGTGGTGTTTGGTGGACCAGGGGTTTTTGATAACCCCTGAGGGGTTAGAGGGGTATCTCAGCAAACTGACACAAAAAGAATGCCCTGAGAGAAGGAAGTCTGAATACCTCTGATCCATTGTTTAAAACAATAATGTACCTGGCCATTACTGGAGGGTGGGACATTTTGGTACTGAGATTTGATGATTTGAAGGAAGTGTGTGTGTGTGTGTGTGTGTGTGTGTGTGTGTGTGTGTGTGTGTGTTGTTGGGTTGCTCTCAGTGGATGTCATCCAGCTGGACTACTACATATGCTTCTGCCGTTATATAGAGGCACAGCACTAAGACAAGAGCACCTATATTCATGCAACCATCTCAAGGGATTGTCTTCTAAGCAGGATTAATTATTGAAATCAATAGGGGTGCTGCTAAGAAATTGATTATTGATATGCCTCTCAGGCTCAGAAAGAGCCAGGCAAGCAGAGGGTGGGAGCTTTGTCTGTAACACAGTTTCTTTTGCCTGCTTACTAATTTTCCGATTAGCCCCGTCTCAGGCATTTGAAGCCAGCATTCTGTGAGCCTGATTCAAAGGCGGCCTAATCTTCTTTAGCAGCAAACAGGGGGCAGGCGCTCTGTTCAATCCCCAGCGCACAGCCCCACACTGGGAGTGCATAAGTCAGAAGTGGGGGGGGTACTGACAAGAAGCCTGGAGCAGTGTGAAAATCCTGCATGAGGGTGAGCCGAGAGCGGATTCGCTCCTATCCCCTAAAACCTGTGTGTCACTTAGTCCAATAAAAGGCATTATCAGGAAGGTGGCATATCTCAGGCCTCCAGCCTGGTGTTGTCTCTGCAGGCTTTGCATGAGAACATGAAGCTTACAGGGAGGGGACGACCACCATGTGCTCTGCAAGGATGTTTAGCAGGCAGCCAAGTCAGAGCAAAGTACAAGACAAAATTGGACAAAATAATACAAGCAAGCAAAGCTTGACAAAGAGGTGACACCCTTGTCATTTCATGCACGGGTTGGGTCTATACATAGACACATAACATAGACATAAAGTTCAGGAACAGGAGTTTAGCTGCCGTATTCAGTCACTGGCATGCTTCTATCCAAATTGCCACAACATTCTGAATGTTCATGTCACAATGAGCCTTAAAGCGCAATCCTAAACTGGAGTTAGGCTGGCATAAACTAAGCCAGCAAAGCGTGGCCAGCACAAGGGCCACCTCTCAGTCAGGGAGGATGGCTCACGTCTGTGTGCCGGCTTCTCTGACTCCAAGAGTGGTCCAAACATACTTTATGGTGGCCCTTGTGCCAGCCAAACTTTGCTGGCTTAGTTTATGCCAGCCAACTCAGTTTAGGATTGCGCCCTCAGACACACCTTCACAAGTTGTGCTGTCTTCCCCAGCATCCAGGATTTCAAGTTTCGGGAAAAGAAGCAAGACCACACAGTGGTGTCATTAACTGGGTGTGGGGTGCGTGGAACACACTGGGTGACACCACCAGGAGGGGTGACACAGAGGTGCTGCAGTGGCTGGCTGGCTCGGGAGCACCACAGTGAGTGGCCTATCCATGGTGAACCAGCCAGTCCAGAAGTGCCACAGCAGATGGCTGGTGCGGGAGTGCCGCATTGACCGGCTGGTCTGCAAAGCCAGACCCATTGTTGCAAGAGGACAGGGGCGAGCAAGACCAGACGGAGCGGGACCACGGCAATGACACCACTGGCACACTTGGTGATAGGAAGCCTAGTGACGCCACTGAGACCCACAGGTGAAAAAGGTAACTGACAAATTTGAGATGTGGGGAGGAGGTGAGAGAGAAACTATGTTGCATACTGTATGTCTCCCCTCCCAGCACATAGACATAGAGAGAAACTATGTTGCAAACAAACTATGAAGAATTAAAATGCCGAACATAGTTGTTAATTAGCTATGGGGAATTTCTGTTATTTTAAAACAGCTGGTATATACTTGTATTTTGTATGGATCTCTATGGTGGGACATAAACATTGCTGGGGAAGAAGGTATTTCCTGTACCCCCCCCCCGCCCCACTTTGAAAGGACTACATGAGTGCTCCTGATTAAACAATACAGCTAGGGAGCTCTCGCTCTTTTAAAATGTTAAACAATTGCACAGGCTGGGAGAGGGAAATGAGTGATACTGCAGTCAGCAACCAATCAGGTGCCCGTGACAGTCACTTATCCATCTTATTCACAGTGTCCCAAACGGCAATGGAGGAGCTAACAGAAGGAACAACTGATTTTAAACTGCAAGCTTGACTTGTGTTTTGAGAGCTGGGAAAGCAATAATGGAGTCATGAACTAGAGAGAACAAAATGTGCCTTGAAATGGTGAGAACTCCGACTTTTCAAAATGGTGCAGGTATGTGGCAGGGGCGTACCTAGAGGGGGATCACAGCACTAGGTTTTGCAAGCAGCCGTTCCCCTTCCTCTTCAGAGCCATTCCCAGCAGCTAGAGCACAACAGAGATTATGTTGGCTCCGAATGGCTCCGAAGAGGAGGGGGAGCCTCTAGGTACCCTCTAGGTACACCAGTGGTATGCAAAAGAGGAACTTTCATCACTCATTGCCCATCAACTAGCACAGCTAAGATGATATAGAAATCCAATTAGTTTAATAGCCTTTACACTCTTAGATGTTGGTACAATGCTGCCTGAAGGAGACTACAGAGCACCGTACTGTCAGGAGGCAGGTGACTCAGAGGCTACCTGGTGCGGTAAGATGATGCCGGTTGCATCAGTGGCAGATTTTGAGGAGTAGAGCGGGGGGAGGACTGGGCCACCACCACAACCTTCCTTCCAGCCTACTGCAGGTGCAGGGCCCATCCTATCCAACTTTTCAGTGCTGATAATTCAGCTTGATGAGAAACAGCTTGAGGTGGCCACCCATGACTCCCGCTCCCACTGTAGGATCCAGCGCATAGTCCAGTGGTACAGATGCATCAGTGCTAGAAAGTTGGATAGGATTTTGCCTGCAACCTGCACTAATCTGCTTTCCATCCACTAAAGCAGAGCCAGCCCCAGGAGTGGTAGGGCGCAATGAGGGGCATTCTCATGGAGGCCCCCACCCTCCCTGTGGGCCCTCTCACTCACTATACCACTGTGGTGTATGGTGCCACTTTTGCTGCTGCACGTAAAGCATGGCACCTGGAAATAGTTGGCAGTGACATGATTACATCACCACCAACTGCATCAGGCAACATTCCTCTTTGAACTTCAAGAAGACGAACCACTTTTCCAGAATATGGCTTGTGGAGCTTATGGGAGAGACCTGATTCAGTACCAGTTACAAAGGCTGGATTCCCGTTCCTTTGAGCAACGGAAATGCACTTAGATTTGTATCTTGTGCATCCTAATAGATTTCTATTCTATTTCTATTCTATAGAATCGAATAGAGCTTGTTTCTATTCTTTTTCTACTGCCCTGCTGCTGGAAATCCCCTCTCCTCCCAGCGCCACCAACACAACTGTTGAGGAAATACACAAATCTCGATCACAAGATATGGGAGAGTTGAATTATCATGTGGGATGCCCTATCAGCAGCACCGCTTTTGCAGAGCAGTGTACCCTCGGGGGTTTTTTTTCCCCCATTGTGCAGAGCAGTTAACAACCTGAGCACAGAGGCAGATCTAAGGGAGGGCAAAGCTCTAAGCTTTGCAAGAAGCCTTACCTTGCAGTGGAAATCACTCCTCTCCTGCACCGTTTTAGCCAATCTTGGCGTTGCTTACTGGCTACAGCAGCAAGGGAGAGGAGGGATTTACATGACAGGGTAAGGCTTCTTGCAACACTTAGAGCTTTGCCCTCCCTGTAGATCCGCCTCTGCCTGAGCAATATATAACCGCTGCCATCTTAATATGGGCAAGGGCCAACCTGACTTAACTGTAATTACCTTGCCCACATCCTCTGATCCTCCCTTGACCAGCACTCACCCTCGAATGCTGCCTCCCTCAGTCACCCCACCCTGGCCCTACGTTACTGACTTCTTTAGAAGCAGCACTTCCGTCAATGATCTGCACTCATGTCTGGCTACCAAGCATCACTTCTATCAGTGATCTGCCCACATTGCCTGGTTCCCCTCCAATAGGCATCAGGGAGATAAGTTGCGGGCAACTTCTTTCCGCTCCTATTACAACTGCAAGTCTTGCTGCCAGAGGTGTCACTTCTCAGCTCAGTTATCACCAAGCCCAATTATCTGATAAAGAGCTTCTGTGGGCCATATCAGGCCCATGGGCCTTAACATGACACTCCTGATTTAGACTGTAAGGTTTTCTGTGTTCGTTTTTTGAAGGAGTAGATGACAGCTGAAGGGGGGCATTGATCAAACTCAGCTTTAGCCCTTTCCCCTCTCCCCTTTCCTATTTGATAGTGGTATCAAATGAACCATTTACCACTATCAAATAGTGGTATCAAATGAAGTTGCCTTCATTCAGGGCTCACTTTTTTCTCTTACAGTATTAATACTCCTCTGCACCAGAGGCATACCTGGAGGGGGATCACAACAATAAGTTTTGCAGGCTGCTGAACTCCGGTGTAAAGCATCCTCTCCCCCTCTCCCTCACAGCCATTAAGAGGTGGCAGCAGCAGCAGCATCTCCTTCGCCTCCCTCTCCCTGTTCCGAATGACTGTGAAGGGAGGAGATACTTTACACTGGAGTTTGGCAGCCTGTAAAACTTAGTGTTGTGACCCCCCTCCAGGTACACCCCTGCTCTGCACCTAGCAAAATCCCAGCTCTCCTGGTGCCCAATCAGCCTTGACTACTTCCTTCATCCTCTCCCTCCTCTCTGCTCCCAGGAAGCCCCAGATTTTCAATGTTATCCAATATTGTTAAGCTATCATTCCTCCCCATTGCCACAGCAAAAAGTTGCTATTTTCAAAGTTATTGAGCTAATCCTGGCGTCTCCAAGAAGTTTCCGTTGTTTGTTTTACTGATGTCCTCACAGCTGTGCCTACTTCAAAGCCCAAATCAAGCCCGTTTGTAAGTTCAGATGCTTGTAACTCGAATGTCCGTAGGTCAGATATCTTCTGTTTTGTATATACTCTGATTTGGAAGAACAGGATTGTGCTTGATGAGAATGAGCCAAGCAAAGGAAATCATCAGATTTTTCAATGGAAGAGATCCGATGCAAAGGCTAGAAACATTATTGAAAAGGACCTTAACAACTTCTAGCTTTTGCACATCGCACACACGAAGACTCCAAAAATAATTATGCTGGCCCCAAATGAAGTTTTTGGAAAAACTAGCTTAAGAGATCAAACTAACTTGATTAAAGATCTCTGCAGTCTTAAACTCAGAAGAAAAGGAGGTTGTAAGACACATTTAACCAAACTGACCACAATTACAGAGAATTTAGCTTGACTGGCTCACAGAAAATCAAAAGATTGGATTTTTACCCGGATTTGTTTGTGAAATATTTGGTCCATTTGTATCAGTAATGTCTGTCTAGAGAAATTGCAATTATGGACAATCTGTTGCAGCTCTTTGAATGGAATCTATTCAAACCACAGATCTTGGACCAAAGTGGGTCGAATTACAAGGCTAAGAGCAAGAGGAATCTGCAGCTCCTTATTACACATAAAATGGGAAGCAAGTAACGTGCTGTTCATGTGAAACTAGAGGCCATATCAGTAACGTGTAACTAACTAAATTTCTCACCCTTTAGCCACAGGCAGCTCTTCCTTGACAGCCCAAGCCTATCCAGGTTGCCTGTCCTATGGTACAGCAGTGCCGAAATGGCAGCTGCTGTAGTAAACCATAGAGACCAGGAAGCAGCTGGAGGTCTCCTTGGAGTAAGGGAACATCGGTGTCACGCCTCTGCAGCCCCTATGGGTCTACCCAGATCTGCACCAGCTTAATATCGGATATAGATTCAAGTAGCCTGTGTAGGGCTTTCAGGTTTGGAAGGTGGGATAAGATGGGGCAGCAGGCAAGAGTGCCATCTTCACACCCTTCCCATACCTGAACCACCTCCTGGGTTACCCTCCCCTGCCCAGAAACAGGCTTTCTGATATCCCCTTTCTCCATAGAACGCAGCTCTTACTCGGTAAGAGTGGCTGCAAATGTGTGGGGGGATAGGATTAGGCTGTTAGTTCACTTTGACATAACAGCACGTTCATGCATTTTACTTTCCCACAGTGAAATGGTGGGGATATATAACACTTTCCAAGATTTGAATATTCTTGCTGCTATAATCATATATAATAAGATCATTTCCTGATGCTTCATAGTTACGTTGTTAGGATAATTTAAGAAATAACAAAATGAGTCATCTTCCCTATCACTTCCCTTCTTCTCCCCTCCTCCAATATGTCTTTGCCAAGTTGCAATTCCTCCATGTGTGGAAAGAAATATAGATAAGCAAAACTTTCCTTTCTTGCCCCAAATTGGCTTGGAGTAGAGCCCAGTTCTCAGTCCCCCTCCCTCTCCAAGTCAGGAAAAAAAATCAGCTCATTTCCTAAACAAATTCAATGCTTGGAAAATGGTCGGCTTGACAGCCATCTGGTCCCCCATGCATCCCCAAATATTTCCATCTTCTCTTTACTTAGTGTCCCCTTGGAAAGACTCCGAGGCCATTGCAAAGTTAATGCTTTGCCTGGATTCCTAAGGCACAGCTCTCCGGGGTGACAAAAATGGGGAAGGAGAAAACACCATCTATCCTACAGCACCACTACTACTTAAACTCTTGCTGTATTGCAGTGCACCAGGGAAAACATTCTCTTCTTTTTTTACCCACTATGCAACAGTCTCCTTGCAGCTGCAGCCTTGGAACAGCACCTTGTTCCGTCGCCCCAGCATCATGCCATGCACCCGGATTTCCAAGCAGATGCGACTGGCCACTGCACAGTTTCAGGGCATGCAGCAGCAACACAGGACGTCTCCAGTGGTGTCATTCAAATGATTTAGGAACAGGAACTCACTTTTGATTGGCACTTGTCGGGAACCCGGAACCAGCCACGGAGCCTGTTAGGATCCGGAACCCCCGTTCTGATCCGTTCCCCCTGAATAACATCACTGTCTTCGCCCCCCCTAGGAATCCAGAGTTGCTCCCTTTAACCCTCTGAGTGCCGGCCAACCAAGAAGAAAAGCTCTTTGCAGAGGAATTGGGAGGGGGGAGGAGGGAGAGTGAAGTGGGCGGAGTCAGCCCTAATTTTAACTAGTGGAACTGAGTTCCCCTGCGTTCCCCCTGCATGACATCACTGGACGTCTCCCCGTGGAACAGCATGCTCCAGTCACACGGCGGGTGTGGGGGGAGTCAGCAGTGCACCGAATCTGGCCCGCAGTCTGTAGTCTGGCAACCGCTGCACTATGCAAAGGATGAAGAGACCAGTAAGGAAAAGGAAGGATGAATGCTTGGCGGGCTGAGTGGGGAGAGATCCTGCAGGATTCTTTGAGCTTTGAGGTAGCAAAGAGATTCTCTGTTTGAGCAGATGTTCTTCAAAACCCCAAGATTCTTCCCCAAGTACAAACTTGAAGACATTTACTGGCATAATGATTTCTCTTTGCTGCGTGACATTTCCAGCATATTTTATACAGTTTTTATGTGTAAAGTACTACCTAGTCAAAGTCTTAAAACAAATGCTGTTTTTGATTTTCCAAATGACTTCGCACAGTTTAAGAGATAGAGACATATCTATATCTTGTTTCCAATTTATCGTATGGTTCATAACTTGCTCTTCATCACAGTGGAATTCCAGCAGGTGCATGTACCGAAATTTCAAATGTAGCATGTCTAATTGTTAGCCACGCTTTTGTATCATCTTCTAATTTTCACATAAAAAATTATTATTAAAAATATTTCCAGCACAGCCCTGACATAATATGTGTCCGTGAACAACTTTAACACCCACATTATATTCTACCCATGTTATAAGTGAAACTGAAACCAGCAGCCCAAACATGATTGTAAAATGGCTGTCCACGGTCTGCTGTTGTAAAATGGCTGCAAATAGAGTACACAGCACTCCATTGGTGGCCATTTTGAATGCGCTGCTGCAAGATCCACCAGAGCAGGTCCATCGGAGAAGATAAAAGCAGCAGAGGGGATGGGACAAAATGGGGCAGGAAAGGGGCAAAAATGGGTGGTGAGGAGGCTGCAGGAAGGATGGATCGGGCAGTGATGCTGTGTGCCTGATTCTATCCTCTTTTGGCATCCTCCCCCCTTTTTCTCCTCAGACTTGCGGAAGCTAAAGAGCTAGCCCAGGTCTGAGGAGATCCAGGGAAGGGAAGCTTATGGAGCGCTAAGGGGATAGAAATCTCCTCTCCCCTCTGAAACCTCCCAACCACCCCCTTTGAATGTACATGCTTCAGCAAACCAAACCCCTCCCCAACTGCCCAGGAACTGGGTAAGAGGCAGGAGTTGGGGCATAAAAGCTGCTGCCCATGTCCAGGCACCACCTGGTACATCTCCCCCTGACTACTGGATGGTTCAACAGGCAATTTTTTGGGGGGGGGGCAGAGAACTGGCCACAGTGAAACATTATAGTCCTTCGCCAGTTGGTGCTCCTTTAAAATTCCTGGTGCCCCAGCCCCAGCTCTGTGTCAGGGGCAGAACATCCAGGAATGTTAAAAGAGCACTGGCTAAAGAAGGCAGATAATGACTGCTCTACCGCTCTTCTGTTGCCCTTCAACATTGCCTGGAAAGCATCTCTGTGGTTTACTGGGTAATGGGTAATGTAGATGTGGCACCTACAGCTTCCTTCATTCCATCATTACAGGTTCCTTCATTGGTTTGGGTCTCCGGTACATACCCAGCCAGGCCACATCTCTGATATGAGACCCACACATTTCACTTACTACTTCCTCCAATGTGGTAACTAATCTGGGGTCTTTGATGCTTGCATCTAAGATAAGAACAAAAAAAAAAACACCCACACCCACAAAAGCACATGTGCTATAATGCATGCATTGTGAACTGTATGCTCCTCTGAAACAGATTTTGGCTTTGTTTGGGATGTATGTGTAAAATGTTCCTGATTGGGTTGTTGCATCATAATGACCCCATGCTGTGCTTAATCAGATCCATGTTATTAGCACAGAGGACCTCCTAAGATGCTGAGGCTCTGGAAAAAAAGAGATGGAGAAGATACCAAAGGATATAGGGCATCTCTTTGCCTTTTCTGCAGAAGTAGACTGGCAGCCATGATTCTTTCTTCACTCTTTGTTGGGGTTGAAAAGGGCCTTCACACACAGACCAGTCCATCTGCTACCCAACTTTGACTGGCTATCGAAGAAGAGCCATTCTGGATTCTAATACGGAAAATCCATGTGATGTACCGGATAGAATCCTACAAATGTAAACTCTCAGAAGACATTTACAATCCTGTCCCTGAGCAAGGGAAACAGCACACCGAGGCTGATGCACTGGCCCACCGTGGCCTCCTGCCAGCACATTAGTATTAGCGCCTTGATGTGTGGCAAGAGCCTGGATTACAAGCACTCAGGGGCTTAGCTTCCCCTGGCTAAGGTCCAGATTCACTTTTCTTATCCTCCCCCTCTCCCTAGCAGCAGATCAGCTTTTCTCCCATCTGTGCTGTTCTTCCAGACTGAACGTACCAATATGCTCCTGGATAGATGCGGCAGGATACAATACATTGCAAGCAGCAAGTGCCTCCTCTACAGGTTTGGAGTATTCCAGGACAGGTGGGGGCTTTAATGCACACTTAATACAACACAGCAGCCTTTGCAGCCAGTCCTTTCACCAAAGCCAGTCATTGCTGTCCAGCTGGGCGCTGCCCAGTACATTTCTTCTGTCCACTCTAATACTAGCCATTTCCTAGTACATGGCACTGGTGACCAGAATTTCCACCCACAGCAAAGGACCTCTGAATTGCACATTCTCAAGGTTTCACCTCCAGATACTCGGCTCATGTGATTCTGCTTAGCCTCAGCAACATCTCCAAAGACGAAATTATTGCCTGGCTCTCAGTGTTTGAGAGAGAGATGCTGCTGCTGCTGCTGTGAATATGTTAGGGCAGCCGATAAAGCTCTAATACTCTACAGGTTTAAGGTCTCGGTTATTGGAATTGATTTTCCAACATCTTGCTTGAGTGTTTGTGCAGGCTGCCTAGCCAGCTGCTCCTTCATGTGAGTTGGACACTTTCTTGCAGTGTCTCTATAATGGGCTCCTTTTGACCTTGCAGCAAGTACTTATAGACTGCACTACTACGCCTCCTAATGTGCCCAGGTAAACAAAGACACAGGAGCCATGTCCGTGCCAGGAGGCAGAAGGATGACGACAGGGGAATGGAGTGGATGTCAAGGATCATCCCACTGGCAAACGGTGCAAGGGCAGCCACAGCAGCCATTCCAGAGGCTGTATGCGTGGCTTTCATCTCAGAGCACCTCGCAGGGGGAGCCTTGGGGTCTGGCGCACTCTGAGAGTGGGAAATGCAACAAGGCAAGCTGCATTGCACAAATGCAAGCAGGATTGGGAAGACAAAGGACGCCAGCAGTGCAACAAACGGGTGTGTGTCCAAATTCCTTTATGGCCTCTTTAATATTGCTTGTGCATTCCTCCCGTCCTTCAGTGGCTGAAAATCTAAGCACAGCCTGCAGCAGGACCATTTCCCTTGCGAGTGGTCAGCAACGGGGACTTGTGCTTGTGGGCAGGCAGTGCTGTAAAGCAGTGTTTGCTGCTCACAAAGCAAACAGCACTTCCTCGGGAGCGCGTTCCCCAGGCTCTTCTTTGCCTTTCAGCTTCAAAAGATAAGGCTGCTGTCTCCTTTGATTGTGAATCTGGAAGCAGGATGGCCACTGCGGAGGAGCAGTCCAAAAGCATTTACTCTCTACCTGAGTGATGAAGTGCTCAGACTGAGGAACCGGGCCAGGGTCAGCAGCTTTGCAGAACCAGGCTGAGTTCTCTTGGCCTTTCGGGCCACCTGGTCCATGCTGAACTGGAACCTGCAATATCATACATATAAAGAGGGGAAGAGCAGAGCATGAAGAAACTGCATCCCCCAGCCAGAGCCACCAGTTCCTCCACCCAACCCACCCAAGTTTGGCCTAGAACCCAAACTTACAATTCAATACTGTATTAGAAACTTTGCTTATTTATTTATATTGCTTTAGATATAATTCATGTAGGGCGCAATCCTAACCTGCACTGGAATAGTCTGGCCGGCTCTCCTGTACTGCATCCTAACAATGGTAGGAGGCAGCAGTGGCTCAGCGCGAGGCAAGGGGATATTTTCCCCTTGCCTTAGGGCAAGCCCCAGCCAGTCCTATGGGGCTGGTCGGATCTGCGCCAGCAAAATAGCAGGCACAAGTCCAAGTGGCCAGGAGCGGCCCGAGTAAGGGGTTTGGATATGGCCCAATGGTCTTGTCTTGTCTCCGCCCCTCTCCACCCACGGCACCACCCGGTTATGCTTCTTGCCTGCCTGTGGCACACCCTCAGCACGGCCTTGTGCCAGAAGAGCTAAGCCAGCGCTCAACCGTCACAGCTGACAGGCATAGCCGTTCTCATGTGCAAGACCTGCTGCTTGCGCCAACCCAGTGTTTGAATCTGTGGCACAGAAATGCCTTACAGCATGTTTGCGACAGCACTGGTCCAGTGCAAGGCATTACACTGGCACAACGCCAGGTTAGGATTTCAATACATTTACACAAAACTATCTTCCCCTTCCATCTGAACTTGCTAAGAGAATGGGAGGGCCATCCCTGCCAGGAAACAGAGCTCCTTAATCTGAGTTGCTGATGAGATGCTGATGAGATGGCCCAATCACATATCCTTGCCCATTACACATCACAAGGTAGTGGGCTGCAATGGTATTCTGGGCAGGGGGCAACATGCTAATTTTTTCAGGCATTTGAAGCATCCCCTTCGCCTTCAGAGCCATTCACAGCTGCGAGAGCAAAGCAGAGGTATCTCCTCCGCTTTGCTCTCACACCTCTGGTGGGCTGTGCACTCTCATCCAGATCCTAAACCCGCCCAGTTCTTTCAAAGACTGGACCTATTCAAACTTCTGAAAACTCCCTCTAAGAACAAGAGAGCAGCAGAACATCATCTAGGAGAGCCCGTTATTGTAGGGGAAGAAGACTGTGGGTGTCAAATTTTTGCCTCAAACATCTTGTTGGGTGCTCATCCTGTTGGCTGTCACCAGGTGACATTCATTATTGTGCATCAGGAAGGAAGGAAGGAAGGAAGGAAGGAAGGAAGGAAGGAAGAAGAAGAAGAAGAAGAAGAAGAAGAAGAAGAAGAAGAAGAAGA
>JAJKFI010000111.1:485320-512482 GCA_029204185.1 Lerista edwardsae | reverse complement strand
ACACACACACACACACACACACACACACACACACACACACACACACACACACACACACACACCAATCTAGATGAAAAGCTCAAACACCCCAAAGCCCCCTCCCCGAATGTCAAGGTTTTGCCTCTAATGTATGAGCCCATCCAGTCTCAGAGTGCAATCCTAAACTGGAGCTAGGCTGGCATAAACTAAGACAGCAAAATTTGGCCAGCACAAGCGCCACCATAATGCGTGTTTGGACTACTCTCGGAGTCAGGGAGGATGGCTCATGTCTGTGTGCTGACTCCAAGAGTGGTCCAAACATACTTTATGGTGTCCCTTTTGCTGGCCAAACTTTGCTAGCATAGCTTATGCTGGCCTATCTCAGTTTAGGATTACGCCCTTAGAGGGAAGTCATTCCTTAAGGTCGGTCCCATCACTGAAAAGTCCCTGCTGATGCTAGGTGCCCACCACATGACAGGCAACAAAAGGCCTCAGATGAAGATTGTATTGTAAAAACTGAAGAAGGAAGACTTTCAGGTACCAGCTCCTAAGCCATGTAAGACATCTAAGGATTGCCTCCTTGAATTGATCCCAAAATTGAATAGGCAGTCAGTGCAGTTCAAATAAGACTGAGGCAATATGCATCTCACAGACAGTCCCAGCCCAGCCAGGGGTGTTCCGAGAAAACATTGCTCTAACCCATCCAGGCCATCACACTTGCCAGATAACAGTTGAGGGCTTCCTCTGTCTTAGAATGAGGTAGTATGCGTTAAGCCTCATACTCCAAGTTAAAATGGCACACTTTCCTATTTTCTCTAGTAATTTGCATGCTGTAGATCACGTGCGAACCTAGCCTTTTGTCTGGCCTGGAAGTCTCTAACCGCACATCCTGATCTCCAGTTCAGCCTTCTGGGTACCCTGGAATGACTGTAAAGGTGAACTCCATTTCTAGGGAGATGTGCGGTATGTGACATTTCTAGCAAATGTCAACACACATATACTGTATGTAAGATTTCTAGCAGTTTTGGGAGCACATGGCCCCAATTATTATTAACGTATTGATTATTATTAATAAATAACAGCATTTCTTTCTATCTCTCTTTTTTTGTCTGGTAAAGTTATGTGTGTCACTACAGATTGTTGTTTTAAAAAGTGGGTCCTGGTGCTAAAAAGTTTGGGAAACACCAACTTAGAGAGACAGGCAGTCCTAAGGAGCTCAGTGTCCACGGCTCCAGCAGTGCCAAAATGGAGCGGTCCCAGCGGGCGGGAACACGGCGGAACGTGGCGTGACGCAACGGGCGGACTGCCGCTCAAGGGTAAGTCCCGCCCAGCGTACCGGGTGAATGACGCCGCTGCCTAGCTTGGGAGGGGGTTCAGGATTTCAGGGCAGAGGCTGCTGCCATTTCCTCCCCCTTCCCAGGCCTGACCTTCCCCCCCCACACCCAGTTCTTCCCCCTCCCAGCCTCCCCCCATGCCCTGGTGGCTGGTGCTGAGCTCCCCTGCAATGCCGTGAACATGCGTTACAGCACGTTTGCAACACTGAGAGCTAGTAGTACATGTTTAGCTAGCAATAAGCCAGCAATAAAGCCTTCAGGATTGGGCCCAAAGTGAGATTACTGTATCATTTTCCTTCCAGGATATGTGTCTGACTGTGAAGGGGGGAGGGAGGGAGGGAGGGAGGGAGGGAGAGAGAGAGAGAGACCAAAATAGGTGTTCTATATTGTGAGGTTCCTTTGTTATGGGTGAATCTCTCCCGTCCTTTTTCTTTCCTTTCCTTTTATTCCTGGTTATATTAATAATATACTCTTATACTAAGCAACACTTCACATGCCTTCATCAGTGGCACATGCCAGCATACAAGGGGGGACTGTTCTCCCAGAAACTCTGGCATATAGACCATGTTTACCAAAGACTTTGGTCAAGTCTCGTTTGGGATGATCTTAACATTGAACAGAGATTAGGTGGCAGAGAAAAAAAGCATTTTCTTGCCACCATCAGCAAAATGGGCTCTAGCCCATGTTTGGTCAAATTTGTCATGAGAGTTCTTCCCCTGATGCTCTATCATTCCTTCCACTTCATCACTTTTAGCTCCACAACGAACCAAAGAATCACACAAGCTGCATGGAGAGGGAGAGGGTGCTTTGGAGCCACTGTGTCTCCTGTATGGGTCACCTTTGTATTCCACAGATTGACCAGGGCATTGATAGAACCAGTAACCATCCCAGCAGGAAAATCCCCCTGAGCCATCAAAAAGTCAGTCGGATCAATTAACTAATAAATCTGTGACCGGCTGTACTGTTTCTGACTTCATAGGGGAATTGATGCCACTGAATGCTACATCATGTAAAAGAAAAAAGGGAGGGAACCAGTGATGTCATGCAGGGGGAACGCGGGGGAACTCAGTTCCACTAGTTAAAATTAGGGCTGACTCCGCCCACTTCACTCTCCCTCCCCCCCCTCCCAATTCCTCTGCAAAGAGCTTTTCTTCTTGGTTGGCCAGCACTCAGAGGGTTAAAGGGAGCGACTCCAGATTCCTAGGGGGGTGAAGGCAGTGATGTCATTCAGGGGGAACGGACCAGAATGGGTGTTCTGGATTTCCCGACAAGTGCCAATCCAAAGTGAGTTCCTGTTCCTAAATCATTTGAATGACACCACTGGAGGGAACCTTTGCATAAAGAAGATTAGCAGCAGTGTCAGAAAGAAGAGTTTTTATCTCAACTTCTCCCCAACATGTTGTGTGCAGGGAACTGTTCTGTATGAACCCACACCTCACATGTGAAGTGGTAAAGCCCAGGCACCTGTTTACTATCTTACTAGACATTTGAAAGGGATAAACAATGACTGTAGGACAGTGGTGGGATTCAAATAAATTAACAACCGGTTCTATGATGTCATAGCCGGAGCCAAAAAAAACCCGAAGACAGCCGAGGTAAGCGAGTGGGCGGGGCCTGACCATTTAACAACCAGTTCTATAGAACCTGGGCAAACCCCCTGAATCCCACCACTGCTGTAGGGGCTTGGAGGTAGGCAAATATTGGTGGAATGGGCAGGCAAAGAACTCTCAAAATTTGTGTTTGTGAATAACAAATCAGCTGCAGGAACTTGGGGCAGGGGACAATGCTGGATTGCTAAAATAATAGTTGCTTATCCAAATTCAAGCCTTCTTGGAGATCATACTTTTCTGCTCAGGAAGTTCTTATCCCCCATCCCAGCTGTATGCAGTAACTCATTGGTAATAGAAAGGCATTCTCCATAGGCTCAGAAGCACTATTATAATACTTCCCATGAGCTCTGGTGTTCAAAATTCAAAACAGGCTCTAGAACTAAGGCCTTGTGAGCATTGGGGAAGGAGCAAGAGGAATTTTGAAAAGTACCGAGTAAAATGGGCAAGATTTACTAGCCCCTGCTTCTGTACCTATAACAGCTACTTGATCTGCAGTCATTGTGTGTCCTTATCTCTAAGTCATGAAAAGATTCAGCTGTTGATCTGCGGATCACCCAGCTGTTAAAGACACAGGAGGAGGCCGCACAAAATGGCCATCCTAGCACTGAGATGCAGGACCCCGAACACGCAGGAGCCAATGTACCATTCTGTAACCCACTCATAATAGGCGCCTCTAGTATTCAAGGACATACAACACCTTCAAATGTGCACTTGTTTATGCCCATTTATGACTTTTCCCAGCGGCGGCATTCAGCCGGTACGCTGGGCGGGACTTACCTTTGACCGGCAGTCCGCCCGTTGCGTAGGTGCGTTCCGCCGCTTTCCCGCCCGCCCTGGCTTTCCCGGCGGGCGGGAAAGCGGCAGAACGCGCCGTTACGCTACGGGCGGACTGCCGGTCAAAGGTAAGTCCCGCCCAGCGTACCGGCTGAATGCCGCCGCTGACTTTTCCCCAAAGAACCAAAGAAATTGTAGTTCAGTGAAATGCTGAGAGCTTGTGATCCCTAATGCCATTCTTTTCTCACAGAACTACTATACCATCCCCAGAGTTCCTTGGGGAGAGGTAACGGCTGTGAAAAACCATGGTTGCATTCGTTTTTCTAACAGAAGAAGAGGAAGTGATGTTTCTAGCATGCCTCTAGTATGCTGCTAGCACAGCTCATTTAAAAAACAACAAAGTGGCATCCACTCATAGAGGAGTCATTGAAATTGCATTGGAGGCCACCATGTTTCTGCCAGTAGAAATCAAATGCATGGAGGTGGCCATCTTTGATAGCTCTGAGCTTGCAGTTCAAATTGCTAATGTGACATGTTAATCCTGTATTGTTGAGACCCTGGTCTGCTCGCCATTGCTCCGCTTGCCTCCCCTACCACAGTGCTCCTTCTGATGGACTCGGCATTGGAATTGGTCTCTGCAATGAACCATCAATCTCAAGGCATGACTTCTGGAATAAAAGGTGGGTACTGCCGTTGGGGACATGGTGGCGCAGCGAGTTAATCCACTGTTGCTGGGCTTTCGACCGCAAGGTTGGGAATTTGAGACTGCGTGATGGAGTGAGCTCCCATTGCTTGTCCCAGCTCCTGCCAACCTAGCAGTTTGAAAGCACCTAAAATGCAAGTAGATAAATAGGGACCACTTCGGTGGGAAGGGAACGGCGTTCCGTGCAGTACGGCGTAGAGTCATGCCGGCCGCATGATTGGACAAAAATGCCGGCTCTACAGGCTTTGAAACGGAGATGAGCACCGCCCCCTACAGTCGGTCACGACTAGACCATTCGGTTGTGGGGAAACCTTTACCTTACTGCCGTTGGAGCAATGCTTTTCCTATCTCCAATTTCAAGGACCCTCCTGCATTGGGACTGCTGCCCCAAGGGACCTCTGGAGCTGGGATAGCAGCCAGCATTCTCCTTCACCTAAGAAGAGTTTTCATGCTAACATGAGGGAGAAGAAAGTATTCTGTTGCTCTCAGGCACCGGCTCTTTCCTCCTCTGCTCACTGGTATTCTTAGCAATCAGCCAGCACATTCATTAGAGCAGTAACCTCTCTCAATGCCAGGCATCTCCACTCCCCCAGCCCCAGCCCTGCCCGTAACTGCTGACCTCTCTCTGACTCATGCTTCCAGAGGCATTGCAACGCTCTGACAGTGATTCCATTTATTTCCTGATTTACCGCGGCCTCCGAAGCAACCTCCCTCCACAGCCACATACGCACGACAGAGTGGATGGACAAGTACGTTGTGGACTTACAGCTCGAACTGGAGGGTCGGAGACAGGCTGCTGTTTCTTTCTCTCCTGGCAGTTTATGGGGCTGCTGCCACACACTGCCCTCTCCAATAACTTTGCAATGATGTGGAGATTTGCAGTCAAGGCCTCTCATAAAGAGATTTAGGAGGGTGAGAGAGATAATTAAACATCCCTTCCCTGAGTATTGACTTCCAGCTGAACACAGAAAAAATAACTACATTTCTCACAGTCTAGCTAAATCATTGCAGTTCTTTATATCCCAGCCCACCTAGCCTGAGAAGGAGCTCTCTTGGCCTTGCTCGACCATGAATCAAAAAGCAGGATAGCCTGAGCTGGAGTGTGGGCTCTGCTTGTCATTTCGTGGTGTCAACTATCCATCACACAAACCCCAAATGCCCTGTGCACTGGGGACGGAGCTCACAATTAGCATGTGTGGGAATGAAACCCAGAGATGACAGGGGCATCCCCTGAGCACCACCCACCCTGAGCTCTACCCACAGTGATGATGGTAATGAGACACTGGCAGTGGTGTCATCTAAATGATTTAAGAACAGGTACTCACTTTTGATTGGCACGTGTCGGGACCCGCCCACCGGAAGTGACATCATAAGCCAGAAGTGATGTCGTGGCAGGAAGTGACATGAAAAAAGCCCTTTTTGAGGCCTCAGATGATTTTAAACTGACCCAACAGTTGCAATAGTATTCCACAGCACCCCCAGAACATATTAAGGAGGCCTGGCGTCATGTTAAAACCCCAGAGCAACTCATTTTTCAGTGGCAAGGAAAGGAAAGGCTCTGCTTGCTGCCTGCCTGCCTGCCTGGCTCTGAGAACATGCAGGCAACTCAAACATGCAGGAAATTCAAACGTTGCAGAGGGCAGAGACGACCAGTGGGCGGGCGAATGGGCGGGGCCAGCTGTAATCCTAGAAACCGGTACTCGCGTACCCCCGCGTACCCCCTGCATGACATCACTGGATACTGGGCTGCTTTGGGGAGGCTGAGAAACTGCGAGGCCAGTAGATCTATGCCGTTTGGCGCTCAGACTGTGACTGTCACAGCAACAGTCCTGTGAATAAATGACAAACTAAATGCAACATGCAAATTAGACAAACTAGATGCAAATTAAACAAAAGACAAAGTAGATGCCACATGGGAGAGAAAATTGGAAATCTCCAGCTTTCCAGAAAAAAAGAGTTAACTCCAGAAAAAAGGAGTTAACAGCACTTCTTTGGAGAATGTTTTAATCAGGAAAAGCACACAGGGAGGGAGGGAGAAGTGATATTAACATGTAGATTATTGCTATGAGATGTAGTTGACCTTAAAAGGGGATCAGGCACTTCATGGAGGAAAGTTCTATCAATGGCTATTCATCAAGGTAACTTAGGGCGCAATCCTAACCAACTTTCCAACCCGGAAATATCTATGTCAATAGGGCATGTGCTGCATCCTCCAGTTGGGGGCCAGTCACGGTGGCCTCCGCAAGGTAAGGGAACGTTTGTCCCTTTACCTTGGAGCTGCATTGCTTTCCCTCAGTGCTGAAAAGCTGGTTAGGATTGTGTCCTTAGTGGAACGTCTACATTCAAAACACCAGCTTGCTGAGGGACAAACCACTAGAAATGACAGTTGCCTTTAGGCCCTTCCCAAAGGATCTGCTGGCTGGTCACAGCTAAAAACAGAATGCTGGGCTTAGCTGGAGCCTTGGTCTAACTTAGCAGGGCTCTCATTTTCTTGGCTTCTCTGCCTTTCCTTCTTAAACCAAGTTCTCTCAATGGTGTAGCTAAGTCAGGGCTGGGGGGGGGTACATTCCCCTTAATGGAGGAGTGGCAATTTTCTGCTGTCTCCACTGAGGGGAGGGTGACAGCTCCTACCTGAGGCACATGATACTATAAAATTGGCTCTTCTGCCCGCCATTGTCCCTGCACAGCTCCAAACAGAGCCCATTCTGGGGCCAGAGGTGTGCATGCGCAGGGAAGGGGTGACAGTGCAGGCACAAGGGGTGACCCAATGATGCCGGGAGGCATCATTGCATCAGCCAGCCCGGCTATGCTATTGCTCTCTCTTTTAGGTTCTCTTCATACAATGGCCCTTCAGATCGCTATATGGGAACGTTGATGACCAGGCCAGCAGAAGGTGCGATAGAAAGAGAGACTTCCAGAACGTTAACAGGAAGCTGCTTCTATCATGCTTTCTGCCTGCCTGATTGTCGCATTCCTGTTTAGCAACCTATAAAATCTAGAATAAAGGAAGGTAATGGATAAGGGGCAGGGGAGAACCCTATATTTAGCATACGCTTTAAATATCCATGGTTTCAAGTATGCTCGGGGGGGGGGCTAGGACTCTAACCACCGAGAATGCCAGGGCATGCCTATATTGATGGGCAATATTGATATTGATGGGCAATTCCACATGGGCAAAACTTGTGAGTCCTGGTATGTTCATAGCACAGAAGAAAGTTCAGTTTAGTTCTAGAAAGTGCTCCTGAACCTTCAGGCAGCAAAGGTCTCCTATTGAGTGTGGTTCCTGCTTCGCCTGGCCACTGGTGTTACTGAAATTGTCACTTTAATTGGTCATTTCTTGTTCACCCTCCAGCCACAACAGGCCAGCTAGTCATTTCCTCTTTGCAGTCAAACAATTTCACAACTTTCTCATCTCATTTTTATTGGCATTATTGTATTTTACTTTAAAAAAAACCCTAACAAATGAAAAAATTCTGATGAAGATAATTATTAGTCTGCATTGCCAAAGTCCAGGTATGAGGGAACGGACTGCTCAGCAGGACAAGGTAATGTCAGTGCAACTTGGAAATGTGGGACGAGGGATACAGAAAGGCCGCGCATCACCAACGCCATCACAGGTTGCCTTGCACTTCATTCCCATCACCAGGTGCATCATAGCACTTTGCCAGTCCACATTGCACAGGCTGGCGTTACAACCTTGTTTTTAAGTACTTAAGCACCTCCAGTATTGATGGTGCAATCCTAACTCCTCCTCCTCAGCAAGCCATCTGTGCCTGCTGAGCATTGTCACAAACATGCAGTAAAGCACGTTTGCGCCAGCGCAAGGTGCGCAGTGCTGACACAGGCACTCATGTCCATGCTTCAGTGCCGGAGTGGGCGCCTAGTACACCACTCCTGTGCCGGCTGAGTTCAGCTGATGCAGGAGCTATACTGGATGGGGGAAGGTAGAAGGAAGGACGAAACAGGGCGGGGGAGGACATTTTGGTGGGCAGGGTGGCCCGGACAGCCTCGATTTGGGCCACCGCCACATGCTCAGACTAGCACCTGCTAAACAACAGGTATAGATCAGCCCCATTAGGCAGTGATGTCATGCAGGGGGTACGCGGGGGTACACGAGTACCGGTTTCTAGGATTATGGCTGGCCCCACCCATTCGCCCACCCACTCGTCGACTCCGCCCCCTGTTTGAGTTGCCTGCCCGTTCTCAGAGCCAGGCAGGCAGGCAGGCAGCGAGCAGAGCCTTGCCTTGCCTTGCCACTGAAAAATGAGCTGCTCTGGGGTTTTGGAACTGTTGGGTCACTTTAACATGATGCCAGGCCTCCTTAACATGTTCTGGGGGTGCTGTGGAATACTGTTGCAACTGTTGGGTCAGTTTAAAATTGTCTGAGGCCTCAAAAAGGGCTTTTTTCATGTCACTTCCTGCCACGACATCACTTCCAGCTTATGACGTCACTTCTGGTGGGTGGGTCCCGACACGTGCCAATCAAAAGTGAGTACCTGTTCTTAAATCATTTAGATGACACCACTGCCATTAGGGCAGTTGGCACCTACTCTGGGGTCAGGGGACCAACTGCCCCTGTGCAGGCTCCAGTGCAGTACCAACCTGCTTTGGATACAGCACAGGCCAGCTGGCTCTGACAGCGGCAATGCCCTACTAACTGGCAAGAGGCACTTTTTCCAAGTGATGTTCCTCTTATATTTAACAGGGAGAGATTGCACAGTGTCTTTTCTGGTGGCTGTAACTGGTGGTGTTCTGCATTTTATTTTATTTTTAGATTGTGAGCTCTTTTGGGACAGGGAGCCATTTAACTTTAATGTTATTATTTGCCTGTAAACCGCTTTGTGAACTTTGTGTTGAAAAGCGGTATATAAATACTACTGATTGTTTGATTGTAAAATAGTTTTTAAAAAGAAAAAGGAAAGAAAAGTAACACTCTTTCTGCCTGCTTCCACTTATCACAGGTAAGCTACCTCAGCACAAAACTCAAAGTCACTGTTTCTCTACCTCCCTAAAATGCCAAACTGCCCTCTCCCCAATTTCATGACCTGCATATAAGGCAGAGAAAATGGTCTGCATGGGTTTAGTTCAGCACTAGCTCTGAAGCTTTTTCACAATTATCTGGGAGAGGAATGGCAGTTCTTCACCTCATTGTAATACAATGCTGTGTTAACCAGCAATCTCCATTGCCAAAATCCTCCTATAATGCTTATTCACAAATCAATTCTGTTCAGCAAAGTTTCTTGGCAACTTTGATCAAAAGTTTATTTCTCAGCCTGTTTTACTGCATCCTGTTGACCCTGGTGGAGGAATTAGTAATGAATTGCCGTTTAATTGCCCCTCAAATAGCCTCTCTGTATTGCCCTGGTGTCAGTTTCTGTTCCCATGGAGGAAAGAAGGATTTAGCTATTGATTTCCTCTAAGTTTTTTTTAATTTTCTTTTGAAATGTTATACTATTACAAAAGGAAAAAAGTTAAATCAGTAATTAAGGACTCAATTCTATCCAACTTTCCAGTGCAGCTTCAGCTGCAATGGAGCCCCAAGAGACGGGATCAAACATTCCCTTACCTTGAGGCTGCCTCTTTGACTGTTCTCCCACTGCAGGATACAGTGCACACCCTATTGGCATGGCTGCATCACTGCCGGGATGTTGGATAGGGTTGGACCCTAAATCCCCTCCATGGGACACTGGGCAATTCAAGGAGGCTATTTAAGGATTCATAACCAATAACCCAGCTAGGATAATCAAGAAGCAATTAAATGGTGGAAACTGCAAAGAGAATGTGTTTAAGACTTCTGAAGACTTCTGAAAAGCCTGGCTAATACTTGCCTGGTGTCAACACTGAACAGGCTGGTGCTACAACTGCATTTTATTACAAAACAACACACACACACAAATCAGGTCTGAAAAACCTGGTTAGACAACACAGAAAATATTGCATTATTACTCAGATGGCAAAATCATTTGTACTCCTATAAGACTTGAGTGAACAAAGGGTGATGGTTTCAGCGACAAGGTCAAGCAATCCTGGAGCAGCCCAATTGTAAGCTGCCTGGTGCCCAGAGGAGGAGCAGTACCAAAATGGCTACTGCTGCATCCTGCAGACATCCGTACCCTTCCCCCAAGGAAACCTACAGGCCCTGTGTCTACTGGCTATTTTGCCAGCACAGACTTGAGAACCCTCGTGTCGAGCATCCAAGCCGAACACTGGGGGTTAGGATCAGTGATGGGGTCAGCTAACGACTCGGGGGAACGCTGGGTGGGCAGCAGGAAGGCTGGGTGGGACTTCTGGGTGATTGACAGCCCGTCCATCCGGGTCCGCTGCCCGCCCGCCCACCACACGGGCTGCCCTGGCCTCGGAGCGGGCGCCCGCTTGCCGGGGGGATGGGTGGGGGCCCCCGTGTGCCAGGGTGCGCAGCGGTGGGGCGCGCCACCCGGGGGCAGCCCATGCGGCGGGCGGGTGGGCGGGTGGGCGGTGGACCCGGACAGACGGGCTGTCAATCACCCGGAAGTCCCGCCCAGCCTTCCTGCTGCCCGCCCAGTGTTCCCCCGAGTCGTTAGCTGATCCCATCACTTGTTAGGATGCAGCGTTGGAGGCTGCCACCAGTCCCACCCCCATCCAGGGCCCCTCCTCCCCTCTCCTGGTGAGTTCTGCCTTCTCATGCCCTCCCCCACCCCAAAAAGCCACTCTGCGGGCCCACAGTTGCCCTTACAGCAATCAGCAGCATGGCAGCCTCACTGTGGCGCTGTGGCTCAGTGCCACTGGTGTGGGCCCAGCACCATGCTGGCTCCTTCAGTGGTGCTGCAAACGTGCTTTATTTGTGACATTTCCCGCCAGCAATGCGCAAATATCGCCAGCACTGTGGGCCTCAGGTCTGGGCCCTAAGAGGGTTTGAGGGAGTGGGAAGGCTTGGATTCAGCTGTATCTGTGGGGTTCTCCCACTCTTGGTTAGTGTTTGGTGGCTGGCTAGCCAGGGGTCATTTTGAAAGAGCTGCCCTTGGCACTGTCTCCCACAACTGACATAGCCCAGAATTCTTTAACAGGCTCACTTTCCTTTTGAATGAAAGGGCTTTGAAGCCTTGTGTTGCTTTTTGAAATCACCTTTGTGGACAAATCTACAAACTGAGCAGATAGGAAGCAAAGAAGCGAAGATACTGCCACACAGGTGCTCTAAAGCTCCAACAGGACTCCTGAAGCTTCTGCAAGCTCAAAATCCTGCCAGTTTTCAAGCTCCTTCCTTTCCTGGCCTGTTGGCTCACACCACACCATGTTTGGCTTTTGTGCAACTATCTGTGGTTTGTATCAGAGTGCTCATTTCTGCTGCATCTATCCTGGTAGCAAATTCCCTAGTCATTCTGTGGATCAAGCCTGAGGCAAGGGGTGGGGGAGGAAATGTAGAGAGAGGAAAACAGATGGAGGCATGTAAAGAAAAGGAGTGAAAAAAACAGAGAATTTGGAAGAAAAGATTCGCAGTGTGCTGAGGGTGAGAAGGAAGCAATGAAGCTGACAGTGTAGGAGACTGGGAGAAAAGCTGGAGGATGGAGGTTTAGGGAGATTAAACAGCAATTAAGAAATCTTTAGGGTGGGGAAGTACTTCATTGACTGGCTGGCTCCTTGCCCACCTCTCTCCAAGGCTAGGTGGGTGATTATCAGGAGTTTCTTAAATGAAATCTTTTGTCATCTCCACAAGGCTTCAGTGGACATAGGCCAGAATAATATTACATACCTAATGTTTATACTGTATAGTGCTTGATAACATTTGAAGTATGTTAGATGCATTATCTCAGTGATATTTACCACAGCCTGTCAAGGTTGGCCTGTACTGTCACCTTCATACTGCTGGAAGTGGGTACGGAAGGGTGGTACTGAGAGAGAATGGCTAGTCTAAGAACCTCATTGAACAACAGGCAACAATTGAACAGGACACTTCTCATAAGTGTCTTAACCTGCTTTGGTCTTCATAGGAACAGGGAGGTTTAGCTACTCTGGATCTGTTTGTCACTGCACAGTTGTTGCATCATTCTGCAACCATTTCCATCAGACAAGTACTCTGTGACAAATAGTGGTTGCTCCAGGAGTACTTTTTTTTAGAGTACAGATGTAAACTAACTCAGCTGCCACTCATTTGCATTCCCCAGGGACCTGTGGCTCCATGAGGGAAGATAGGAAACTCCAGTAGAAAATTATCAATCAGCATTCTCAACTAACTTCAATTCCCAGAATTCTTTGGGGGAAAGCGATGACCGTTTAATGCTGATATAAAACCGATATTTGTAGATTCTGACAAGAGTTTGTTTTAAAAAGGTCAGAGTGCCAAAGTATGGAACATTTGTTCTTCATATGTCTGCTCCACAAGTGGAGAGGGCTTTGGCTTTTGGCACCAAAAGCAGTATGTCCCTGAGGGATGGTGAATGCCCTTTTACCTTCCTTCTCAATGCTCCATTACTTTTTCTCCACCCCCAATTCTGAAAGTAAGCTGGGCTCGAGGAAAAGGTGCTTCAAGTGATGGAGCACAGGGAAGTAAAATGGAGGCCAGCATTCAACTCTCTTCCCTGTGTGTGTTTTGTTGCAAAAATTATACATCCTCATATTCAATGTTATATGCAAATTCATACATGAGCAAGTAAATGTAGTTTTCCCCCTCATGTCTACTTTCACCCACGATCAGGTGTTTAGCACTTGGGGATGGCAGGCTCCAGAGGTAAACTTAACAAAAACAAGAACAAAAAATCAGTTGTCGTGTCCTATTTTCACACTGAAATGAATTTAAGAGCAACACGAGTGAGGCAAATTCAAAGAAGCAACTTCTTACCTGCCACTAGTGTTTCTTCCCTCCCTTTTCCCTTATCCTTATTGTCATTCATATGTCATCAGATACACCAAGTTTGGGATATGCACCCAAACATGCAAGGGGTTGGTTTGGACAAAGCTTTTTCAGACCACCACCCCAATGGAGACTTGGAAACCATTGTCTGAATCAACCTCAACCATAGTTTGACTATCCATGCCCAAACCTCAGGCTTCTGCACTCACCTCTTCTTCCTTCCCTTGTGCACTCCCTTGTGTATATTTTCCAAATTCACATAAACTATACTTTGGCGTTAACATCCAAACTGAGGAAACTATAGTTTCCCTGCAACAGGGAAACATGGATTGAATATGGTTTCCAATTCTTGTTGCAGGCAAGCTATAGTTTATAATTTACTAACTACAGTTTGCCTGGTTCAGATATAATGAAGAACTATTGTTTCCATTCATGAGGCCAGCAAGGAAGGGAATTGGAGCATACAAGAGGGAAGGAGGAGAGATGGAGCGCATGAACTCAAGGCTTGGGCACAAACAGCTGACATGATTCAATGTCCCTCTGATCCAGAATGACATCAGCCCAGCTCAAATTGCCTTTTCTATTATATGTTCTAGATAGGAGTGTGTTGGGCCCAAAGCACCTGCTGGCCATGAGATTAGAACCTATATGCTCCCCTGCCATCACAACTAGGATGGAGGGCTCTCCCTGAACAGTTCAATGTTTTTAAACGCTTCCCTGCAGAATCCCAGATAGCTCCCAGCAAGCAGCACCATATGCTGCATAGAGACAGCTCTGCTCAGGAGCCAGCAATCTGAGCATCACACAGAGGGGAGAGAAGGAGAGAATGCTGTGGAATAATGGAGTATAGGTGTGTTTCTCAGAGCAGACAAGCACAGCGGTACAGTGGAAGCGTGTGCAGAAAGCGGCTATGGCTTGGCTGTAAACAATGTGGCAAAGACATTGGGAGGGAGACTGGGCAGCACAGTACAGAAGACAATGTCGAGGAGGAAACTTGTAGGACATGATGTGCACACTCAGGTATGTGTTCACACATGAACGTTTGTGCATAGAGCTGTCTGTGCAGAGAAGGAGGCTATGTGGCTATTCACTCCGGACTTGAATATATTTCCTGTTGGACCATTTCATTCTTCCCCAGTGCAGCTGCATCACCTCCTCCCCTTCCACCACCACACAGTGCCACTTACTCCATCCTCATTTTGGCATTTCAAGCCAGTCCCAGAACCTTCGCTGCCCAGGAGCAAAACACAGCCTCTGTATCCTTGCTTCCCACTGCAGGGTCTGCTCTCGGGGACCCTCGCCTTTTAAATCCTTATTCTTACCTGTCACTTCTGCTTTACACACTCTAGCAGAGATTCTATATTGGACATATATTCAGTTTTCTGTTACAAACCATGTAACAGCGCTTTGTTATACACACAGTGTCACACTCCTGCTGTTTTGTCCTCTTCACAGCAGTCGGGAATGCTGTATTAATATAAATCCTCTCTCCATAGGTTAGCCCCAAGGAGTCTCTGCGCAGGAGTGCTTGCCCCCTTCTGCATTAGAATCCTGTGATCCAATTAATCCACTAAGATTTATTTAATGAGGTGACAGAACTACTTTAAAGAATCCTTCCATGGAATTGTAGTAGCTTCTGGAACAGATTGCAGCAATTTGCCCAGAGCAAGCAAATGTACCTTGTTCCTAGATCTGTGTGAGCGTTTTGGCGAGGACCAGAGTAACATTACCTTAAGCTCCCTGTTCCACCATAATGAAATCTCTTGCAAACCAGGAAGGAACTGTGGCCATGAGCACAGAAGGGAGCTGGCACAGAAGCTACTCTCCTGGTCCAACAGTGCCACCTAGCAGCACTTCCCCCAGCCCAGCTCAGCCACACAGTTTTGACTGATTCAGTTCCCTGGCAGAGGAGCTGGCTGGGTGAGAAAGAAAGCATAAGAGAATTAGCATGCTTCTTTGTATGCAAGCGTTTGCATGTTTTTCCGTTGTCCATGGGCATGTCCATGGGCATGGCCATGATTAGTGAATACTGTATATGTAAGTGCCTGAATCTCTGCATATTGTGCATGGTTTGGGTTGGTTGTAATGGCATGCATTTGTATGTGTCTGTAACTGTGCATGGCTGTGTTTGCATTTGGATATGCACATTTGTATACTAACAGCAGCAGCAGTTGAAACAGTTTGCCAGCAGGAGCTTTAGGCAGGGCAGTAAAAATGGTGGGGGAAAGAAAATTCCCACCCATATCTGGACACACCAGGAGGCAGGGAGAGCCTTACCAGCATTCTGTCAATATCCAGTTACTGGCAATATACGCCTCTGCAGCTCCCACCCACCTATCCAGTGGAGTCACCCATCCAGTCAGGACCTGTGGGCTTGCATGGTTTGCATGGTGCTGACTGAGGCACCCACTGCTGCCCTACTACTTCTGGTGCTTATAGGAAAAGTCAGGCCTGGCCCATCCATGAGGCCAACTGAAGCAGTTGCCTCAGGCAGCAGATTGGTGTTGGGTGTGTGTGTACCCATCTCTGTCCACCTTTTTGCCTCCACTGCTCCTTCTTCTTTTTGCTCCCTAGACTGGAAAAGGGGGACAGAGAGGAAATGTGGAGGGAAGGAGAGTGCTGAGCTAGAGCACTGGAGAGTGAGAGAAGGAACGCTTGGCATCCCGTTTTACCCATGTGTGGGGTACACAAACCAAGGAAAGTTCTGAGCAGTTCTGCATGTGCTTGCACACATATATATCCCCATGGGTGGGTGGGGGGAGAGGACAAGCACAGTGGATAAGAGAGTGAGTAGGCAGGCACACCCCAATCCCCCCTTTACTACCGAAAACACAGTTTGTAGCCTCCCTTGTCTGTGCCGCTTCAGTTTAAAATGAACAGAAGAAGTGCATGCTGGGAACTCAACATACATTCGCTCCTGTTCCTTGGAAACAGAAGTCGTGCAGAGCAGAGAGGCTGTATGCTGCACTCCTGGTAAGTAAAGGGAGGGGAAGAGTGGTGAACTCCAAATTGCCTCTCCCTGCCTGTTTGATGCTTCACAAGCTGCCTATGTGGAGGGAGACATGATCTGTAGCTGCTGCAGCTTTCCCCCCTTTCTCCTCCTGCAGGGCTGGGGGGAGAAGGGGGAAGCCACTGCTACAATCCGACTTGCTCTCAGCAAGTCAGAAGACAATTGGGGTGCCCAGGGGAGCGGCAGTCTGGAGAAAGTGTCAGACAAACAGGCTTGGGGCTTGTCTATTTGCCACCACTCCAACTGCGCCCATCCCTGCCTCACTGCTTCAGGTCACTTCATGGAAAGGCTGGCCGTGGAGGGGCCGAAAGAAGCATCACAGGGCACAGCCCCAAGGGCTTGCTTTCCTTTCAGTAATGCAGAATGTAGGCCTAGCCAACAGCACGAGAGTGAGGTGGTAATAATATGCAGAAAGAACAGTGGATTGGTCCCTACTTAAAATCGATGGTGGTGAATGCCGCTTTCAAATGTTTCCCTATGGGGAGAAAAAGCTCTCAAGTAAAAACGCAATGAGCAGCACTGGGGAGAAAGGCTGTAGCCAAGCTCACTTCCTGCTGTGCTGGTCTTCCACTGGCAGGCAGAGTTATTCTTTTAAACATAGGAGAGCAGCTGAGGATGTGAGCACTTGCACTTGAGCACTTGCAGCCTGAGCGGTGCAGTAGTAGATCCAGCAGCCAGACTTGGCTGTGTGCAGAGACAAGGCTGCAGTCACAGGGCTTCAGCAGACCGAGACCCCCCAAAGGCACAGGATTCTTTCCCCTCCCGTTACACCTTCACAGTAGATTGCATAGAGGAAGATACTGTACTTCCTCACCCTGCCAGGCTCTGAACCAGCATAGCAGTATTAGTGGCTTCGTTGCTTATTGTGCAGCCTCCATTGTGCTGTTGTTGCTGCTTGCTTACATTCAGGGCACTTTGTATATAGCACCTGGAGCAAACCTAGCCAGAGCCGAGCCCTATTTCAGCATCTTTTCATTGTACCGTTGCATACAGGCTGGGGTGTAAGCAACATGCAGAGTGAGGTTCCCAGGTTTGCCTGATCAGTTCTCGGAGGGCCCGTGCTGCAGCCTCAAGCCTCAAGGTCTGTCTTCTAAGCAGAGCGGAGAGCTGGGAATAGGCAGCTTTCATATTACGGAATCTCCCCCGGCAAGGAATGGATTGGAAGGAGGAACTGCCAGCCCATCATGCAGAAGAATCCTGCCTACACAATCCTTTAAAACTTGTACCTCTTAATTGTCTGTTAGCCCTGTCTTGGATATACCAGCAAACTCTGGGTACTAAAAGCATTACAGTGGCTAACAATCACATTTATAGCCTCCCAATTTATGCAGAGATAAAAACAGGGGCACTCCTGTGGATGGGCAGCTCAGTAGATCGACCTGGCTGACAGTGGCAATCCAGACTAGACCCAGCTCAAGGCCCCCACCCCCGAGAGTCTAGGCAATTTCTGCCATCAGTACTGCACAAAGCACATCATACACTTTTCCCATGCCACTCTTATCTTTCTCTCTGTCACTCTTGACCAGCTCCACCAGTCACGTTTACCTCCTCATCACCACCCTCTTCCCCCTCAGCTTCTCACCTGCAACTTTTCAAAAGGCAGATAGGGTGGGGAAGGGAGGCAGGAAGTAGGGAGACAAGGCAAATGGGCTAGAGTGGCTCTTCTCCCCACTTCCTCCCTCCCACCCATCTATTGAAATGATACTGGCAGGGAGCTAAATGGCTCTACCAATAGGGTTACCAACTACAAACTGGGACAGAGTGCCTATACTTTTAACTATTGTATAGAAGAGGGAATTTGGGCAAGTGCAGCTCATCAAAAGTTTCAAAAGCTGCACCTGCCCAAATTCCCTCTTCTATACAATGGTTAAAGGTACAGGCACTCTGTCCCAGTTTGAATCTGGTAACCCTATCTACCAATAGCAACGCCATCCCCATGTTCCAGTGCTGATGATGCCAGGTAGTGTCTGCTCTCTCTAATGTGCTGCCACAGACCTGTGGGCCAGCCATGATCCAGGCTCAAATGTGCCACAAGTAGGAAATAAAAGTGCATGTCACCAAATATTTCGAAGTGACAAAAGTAGTAAGGCAAGACGTTGTATAAACCATGTCAGATACACAAAATGCATACTTATGCACTGAACTGCACTTATGCTGTATTAAGGACATGGATCCCATTTTACAGCTGAGGAACACAGAGGCACAGCAGGAGGTGACTATTTAAAAGTGGCTAAGGCCCAATCCTATTGTGGCCATGCGTTTTTAAGGTGGTGCGAATGCTAGTCCATTGATGTGCCACAAGAGGCAGATGGCAAGAAATGTGTGCATATGATAGCAGCTGCAGGAGGCTTCTTAGGCACCAATAAGCTGCCAGCAGGGGTGGAAAGGAGGAGGTTTGGGGCATTCTGGGACAGGGGAAGGTCATGGGCCAGGCTGGAAAAGAGGATCTCAGCAGCAAAAGCACACACCAGATCCCCCATTTTTCAGCCAGCCCCACCCTGTCTCTCCTTGGGTTATATAGCTGGCGTGGGTCCAAGGAGACCCATATGCCACCAGGAAGCCTACACAGAGATGAGATATATGTTTCTATTTACCTTTGGCAGGCCTCCTGATCTCCCCTCCCCCCCCATCATTGGATGCAGTATGTGCTCCATCAGCATGGCTACATCAGCACCGATGGTGGGGGAGAGAATTGGGCAGTCAATGAATGAGTCAACAGCTTGGAATTATCGAGCGCACATAACAGTGAAGTAACACTTGACTGCCACTGGAAAAAAAAATTGCAGCCTTCTAACCTCTACAGACATTTAAAATTAAGAAGCCATGTTTACAGAGAAAAAGAAATTATCTCCACATAGCTTAGGGTCTTGGCATCCTGAAATTCAGGGCAGAGTCCAGTCAACAATCCACTCCTTGGGTGCTTTCAGATGAGATTTTTGTTCCAAAAAAACAAAAAGATGTGTTTACCTGCTCTCTATTCACTCAATTGACACAGGGCATTTGCATAACACTGTCAATGTATCTTTTTTGTCCTACGTGATCCCCTTGCTGCTCCCCTCACTTTACAGACTTCAGAAAATCCAGCTGTTTTTGGAAAGAATTTTGGATTAATAGTGCAATCTGCTCAGTTTTGGTGCCTTAGCCACAACTACTGTTTAGAGAAGGGGTGTCAAACTCATTTCGTACTGTAGGTCAAGTAGCATTTATTAAGTCTGCTGGCCAGAAGTGATATCATAAAGCAGGAAGTGATGTCATTGAACAGGTCTTGACCAGAAATAGACTTTTTTCCCCAGGAACTCATTAGCTGCAAATAGAAGAGAAAATATGCAAATCTTTCAAGATATGGAAGAGCCCAATTATCATTGGGGGGGGCGCCGGGGGGGCGCCCCTGCCCTTTCAGCAGTGACAGCACAGCTCAGCAACCATCAGGTGCCCTTTTATTCACACAGTAGCTCCAAGCATAACTGCACTAAAAATTGAATTTATAAAAAGAAAGAGGAAATGGTGGGGTTAGGGGAACAAGCAGTTAAAGGGTAGGCAGAATGGGAGGAAACCATTTCAGGAAATCATTAATAAAGAGTTGTTTCAACAATAGGAGAAGCAGGAGCCATTTTTAAACAAAGGGCAGACCTTTGCTGACTGAAAACTGCAATTCTACATTCTTAAGCTCACTTTCTGTGCATACCTCGAGGAAGCCAAAACTACTGCTGTGAGGGAAATGGAAGGGGACAATATCTGCTATGTCATGCCCACTAGCAGTGGTGTTGCCAGTATGGGCATCACCCAGGTGAGAGTCACCTCCCTGTGGTGTGCAGCGTCCCCTGTACTCAACAGAAACATCATGCAGCACCTGGAATTGGCTCAGCTGTGATGTGATGCATCTCATTGCATCTTGTGTGCACTTCCTGATTGCTTCTGGGGTGGCCATTTCTGGCCATTAGGAGCCTTGGGGAGGGGAGGAGGGTCCATCTGCCACCAAACATGGCACATGCCTCTGCTTGCCGGGGGATTGGGTGGCAGAGCTGCCATACACCACCAGGGCATGTAACCCAGGTTGGACCACCCCCACCCCCACTTGCTACTCTACTGCCCACTTGTCTGGATTCAGCACAGGCTGTACGCAGAAAAAGCATCAGATCTGCTGAAATATGGAAAATCAGTTGCTTCATGGTATGTGCTTGTGGTCCCCCATCTTCTTTGTGGCAAAACCTCTCCCATGGGCAGCAGAAACTCCCACCATACCTGAGGCAGCAGGTTTGTCTGCCACTTTCATTTCCTCTGTGTGTGTGTGTGTGTGTGTGTGTGTGTGTGTGTGTGTGTGTGTGCGTGCATGTGTGTGCATTTCCTTTGTGTGTGCCTGTGCAATCAGGAAACTGAGATTGGGCAGGTGAGTGACTCATGAAAGCAGCTATCAGGTAACCTATAAGGAGGATTTCTTTTTGAGTATCCACACTGCCCCAGGGTACTGCATTGTACAAGGACAGGATAGGTTTAAAATATGGCCAGTATCTTAACAAAATGCTGCCTAGGAGTGTTTGACCTGAAAATGTCGGGCAGCCCAATCGTAACGTGGGTGGAACAGACAGGCTGGCCGGCCTGCACTGCTTCCTAGCCAAATTAGGAGGCGGCAGCACCTTAGCACAGGACAAGGGGATGAACGATCCTTTGCTCTGTGGTAAGCTGAAGGCAGCCTGATAGAGCTGCTCGGACCTGTGCCTTCTATTTAGCAGGTGCAAGTCCAAGTGGGCTGCACTGGCCCAAATTGGGGCCACACAGCCAGGGGACAGGGGTTTGGATCCAGCATAACTGCTGGATCCTGACTCCTTCCCCTCCCTGGGCAGCCTCATCCGCAGGACCGCCCTCCCCTTACTCTGTTCCATTTCCTCCCCGCCACCCTCCGGCCATCCCCCCACCCAGAAAAGCCCCCAAGCTGGCCAAACACAGCCGGCATGGGAGCAGCTTACTTACTGTTCCCCCATGTCTGTGGGCTGACACTGCTGCTTGCGTCAGCCCGGTGCCCGTTTGCATGGCACATATGTGCCTGCCTTATGGCACATTTACAATCACGTTGGGCCAACACAGGTGACTAGCGTTGGGCCAACAGTGCAATAGGGTTGTGCCCACAGTCTATAGCTACATCAACCAAAGACATTTTCACACATGGTAGTAAATGAGTCAGAATCATTGAGTCAGAGGATGATTCAAACCTTTGAATCATTGAGCCAGAGGATCTTTGAGGCCATGTAGTCCAACCCCCAGCTTGAAGTATGAAACTCCTCTCTAAAGCATCTCCAACAGGTGCTGGTCAAGCCTCTGCTTGAGGACCTCTAGCAAAAAAGACCCCACCACTCCCCTCGGTAGTTGGGTCCATTGCCCAACCGCTCCTATAGTTTAGCCTGTCCCCTCATTCCTTCTTCCGTTTTATGGGGGAGGAAGTTATCATCAAGGCACATCAGGAATTTGTTCCTGATGTGTAGCTTCCATGCTTAGTTTAAATATCAGGATACTTGGAAGACGTCCGTACTGACACTGACTGTAAGTTGCTTCAGAAAAGAATAATCCACAGCCTCCCATTGGTCTGGCAGTCTGTGGTAAACTCTGACCAACATTAAGGCTACAGTCTTAGGCATTCTTACTGGAATGCCTAGGACTGCAGTCTTAATTATATGTTCTGGTCCAGGAACTCTGGCAAACCTGGAATACAGTAGATGCTAACTCCTATGTGCTGCTGAACTCTGTGGAAACACATCCCTTTTGCCTTCTTGAGAAAGTTACCCTCCCCCTTTCTCTCTCTGCGTCCCATGATAGAAGCCTGAAGCCTTAGAAAGACGGCTGTTTTCCTACAAAAGGGCAGAATATAAATATAGTATTTCAATCAATAAATGCTATGGATGCTTATTTGGAAATAAATCTTGTTCAGTTCAGTGAAACATACTTCCAAATAACTGTGCACAGGGTCAAGCCTTTTCAGAAGGGGGTCATTCTAACCCTAAATTCCCACATAAGCCTTCCCACTGCTTTTGAAATTCATTCACAGCATCGGTTTTGAACTTGTGAATCCTGAACCACAATCAATAGTGGCCTAAACTAAGCTGGGTCATGCCAGGACCAACGCCATCATTTCCCCTTCTTGTTGAAAGAGGAGAGTGAGAGTGGAAGTTGGGAGAGGAAAGCTGACAGAAAGAGACACATGAAGAGGAAAATGTGGATTGAAATGCCCACTTACTTGGAATAAGTCCCATCAAATTCATACAATCCTATAAACACACAGGGTTGGATGGCATGAGGCAATTTGCAGCCTTCTAGAACAGTCCCAGTTTGTTCTTCCCATGAGTGCAGAGGTTTTTCTCTTATGCTTTTTGTCATGGGGAAAGCATACATTGACTTATTCCTATGGTCTCCCTCCGCTGCTAGAACTAGGGTTCTAGCAGCACAGTGCACCTTATGGCAGCATGAAACATGGAGCACTGTTGCAAACAGTGGCTCCAAGAGACTCCACTGGTGCTGGTTAACTGTCAGTGGGGATGGACAGTGAGCAGGGATGGGGAGTAACAGGGTATTTGGGGGGAGGAAGTGGGGGTATGTTGGGGGAGAGAGGGGGTGGATCCAGCAAACTGGATCTCATCTTCCATTTTCAGCCCACCCTGCCCCCTTACTCTTCATCTAGAGGCCTACACAATGGAAAAGGAAAAATATTTTTCCCTTACCTCTCATAGACTTCTGCCCACCCCCACAGCATGTAGTACAGCCTTCTGGTGGCTCGGCTACATGCTATAATGTGGTAAGGGATACGATTGGGCTGTAACTATACATTTACTCTAAGCTGTTTTCACACGAACATATTTCTCTTAACAGTATGTTCATATTATGGGAGCAGTCATTTTGCAAAAATATGTGTCTTACAAGGAAGTTATACAAGGTAATTATTAGTTGTCTTCATGCTAATTGCTCAGAGAAAATGTTTAATTGTATGTTAAATGGATCCAGTGTGGTTTTCATTTCATCTAATATCTGTGCACTTTTAATACCTCACTCCCCCGATTTCAGATGCATCAAATAGATGTATGAGTGGGAGCTTTGCACAACTCACCCAGAAGCTAGAGATGAGAAGGGAAGCCAGAGAGAATTTTTCTTTGCATTTATTCAGACAAGGCTGTGAAGGAGTGTAATGACAAAATTTCTTTTACAGGCCAAGTTGGTGTTAAAGGGAACCTAAGACAGCAGAATGTCCCCAGTTTCAAATGTAGGATGTTGTCTCCCATTAGCGTATCTGTAGTAGGAAGGAGCTATACTGGTTGAAGAGGTGTCTTTAAACTATCCATATGGCATCCAATGATAGACCAAGACCCACCTTTTAGAATGGCACTCATGTTGGGACCCACTGGAAGTGATGTCATAAACCTGGAAGTGATGTCATGATGGGAAGTGACATCTTCAAGCAGGAAGTGCCATCTGTGTGACATAATCAAATGACACTCCTAAAATGCAAATTGGCATTCTGGGACTGAAGCAATTGCACAACTATGAAACATCCCCGGCAGAAAACAAAATTAGGACAAAATATTATGGAAAAGCACTACATTAAAAACAAAATTTAAAAAAACCTCACTTGAAAATTCAAACACTTACAAAAGGAATATAGCAAGAGTAAGGTCTGCAGTTTCCAAGATGGCTGCTCCCAACTTTCTGTGACCCACCTGACATCAGGTCACGACTCACGAAGTGGGCCCAGATCCACAGTTTGAATTACACTGTCCTACGATTTAGATGTAGAGGGATGCAATTGTGATTGGAACCACAGTGGGGCAAAATTATAAAGCCCCACCCTCACCCCCTGCCATGGTTCCCCTCTGTTTTTCTCTCCTGCCTACACTGTTTAAAAAAATAAAACAGAATAGGGTAACTTATGCATTCCCTATACAGTATATAGTTTGGCCTTTGGGGAATTCTGTTCCTAGAGGTCCTTGACAATGCGTAACAAAGCTAAGGGACCAATCCTTTCCAGCACTGATGCAGTTGCAATGCAGCCCCAAGGTAAGAGAGTAAATGTTCCCTTACTTTGAGGAGGCCTCTGTGACTCCACCCTCACTGCAGGATGCAGCACGTGCCTGGTTGGGATGGCTGCATCGGCACTGGAAAGTTGGATAGGATTGGGTTGGATAGGACTCTTTAGCACACTCAACCAACTCCTTTCCCCCTTCTAAGGACCACATTACACACACGCAGAGATAAATCAGGGTTTCACACTGAATGAACTCAGCAGGGTGCTGACAAATATACTGTTTGTAGCCTTCACATTTTATTCTTATATAATAGGTGTATACCTAAAAATAATAGGTGTACACATTAAAAAATGTAACAATGTACAAAGAGAGGCTGCTTTTCTGTTTCTGTGATCCCAGGATTTGCATAGTTCGAAAACGACTGCTCTTTTCTTCCCGTGGAGCAAAAAATCTTGGAAGACACATAAGAGTTCAGAGGTTTTCTTCTTATTTGTTTTCACCCTTTTATATGCCAGTGATTCATCAATAGGCATGCAAGAATACATTATTTATGAAACATAAGAATGATGTTTATTTTTAGATGTTTTGTCACTCAGAAATTTCACAGTTGCAAGAAATTAAGCAGTCTGACAATATCTATCTAATTACAACTGATAGATGAATTCCTAGAATATTAAAAGGAAGTAATTAACTAATAACTAAATTAGAAACTAATACAATAATCCTTAGATTAAGTCAACAGCTTTTCCTATTCAGTTGAGCAGGATTGTAGCTATGTGCATTATTCCATGTTTGCAATATTGCCTATTTAATTTTCAGGGCTCCCCCTTTGAATATTATTTTGCTACTGGTTATTTACCACCATAATTTATGTTTATACTGACAAAATTAAGGATTTGCTCCTCTATCCTCAAGCCACCCAAGCCACTGCCTGAGCTACTGTGATGCAGTGGAATATTTACAATAATTCCAATTATTGGGGTATGTGTGTGAGAGAATGCATCAGTAATCAAACCAGTGTAGCTTTGATGAGGGAAGCAAAGGTCTAGCGCAGCAATGTCAAACATATGGCCCATGGGCAGATACAGCCAGAGTGACCAGAAGTCCTCTTTTTCCAGGACATGTCCTGCATCTCAACCATCTGTCCTGGGTAAATTTCAAAATGTCCTACATTACAAGATAGACCGGGAGCGCCATCATCAAGAGGGGCTATCTGCATCACTTGCTGGTGTGTTTGTCCTGTGTTTCCTTCATTGGGTTGCATTAAAGGAGGACAAGACACCCCAAAATCAGCGGAGGGGCCAGTGGGGAAGGAGAGGGAACCAGCAGAGGGGCCAGTGCTCCTCTTTTCTGTCCCTGGGCAGCCCAACTACTGTGCAATGGCCAGCCCTCATTCTGCTTATCCCCATGTTTCTCTGACAGGAAAGTTAGGGAGGGGCACTTGTTCAAGAGTTGTGTGGCGCAGCCTGGCTTCCCTCATAGGAGGCCTTTTCTCTTCACTGTTGTTGCTGTACATAACAGCTCACTGGTAATGTCTCTCCTCACCAACCCCACCATCCAGGACTCCCTCACACCTTTGGCACCCAGCATGGGGCAGGTCCTCCACTCTTAAAGACTGAAGGCATGCCTCTGACGGGGGGGGGGGAGTCTCTCCAGGCGCCTGCCCGCCTTCAGCACCCAGCACAGGACAGGCTGTCATATCTCACAAGATCTGCCAGGCCCTGCCCAGGAGTCACACCGGGCTCGGGCCACTCACACGAAGTGCAGGGACTGCTGAGCTCCTGTGACCACCGGAGAACCTGCATGACGACAAGACACTGCAGAGCGGCCGGCAGGAGGCCGCAGGTGTGAGCTGCACACGAGATCTCCCCCCCCTCCGTTATTCCATACCGTAACAAAGCATGGGTATCCAGCTAGTTATTTAAATACATACAGTACATACGTGTACTGTATTCTGTAGCTGGATTTCTTCCCATGCCTGGCTTCAGCCAATGGGACTGCACAATGCAAATTTCTATAGGTAAGTTGATTAAAAACTTGAAGGCATTGCCTCTCTGTTTTAATATGAGAATGAGGCTGTGGAAAATTACTGAGCCCACCACAAGAGAGGGGAGAGAGCAGATACAAGATTCGGTGGCACCTGAGAAGCATGCAGATTAATTGTGGAACATAAGGCATTGATTTGTTTCCTTTTTTCTTGATGGCCCACGGGTCTCACTAGGCCCAAGAGGCAAGGCAGGGAATGGGGCCAGGAGCAGAAGCAAGGGGAAAGGCTTCCGAATAACAAGAAATTAATTAGGAGGAAAGCCCTGAGCAGACCTGAATAGCTAATGAAGGCTCAGGCCAGCCCAAAGCATGAAAAGCTGAACTCACAAGACCATTCTCTTGAAACTCAGTTGTTGTTGTTGTTCAGTCGCTAAGTCGTGTCCGACTCTTCGCGACCCCATGGACCACAGCACGCCAGGCCTCCCTGTCCTCCACTAGCTTCCTGAGTTCGCCCAATTTCATATTCATTGCTTCGGTGACACTATCTAACCTCAGTAGTATTTCTCAGTAGTATTTCTCTTTTTCTTTGTGCGTATAGTATAGGGCCGAGCAGAGGGCTGGAACAAGTGGTAATGGTGCAGATAGGAGATACGCTATTCTGGATATCAGTTTTTATATTCCTTTTGACCCCAAATGCAGCCAGAATGACTCAGCCGAAAGCCAGACAGGAATGGGAGATGAGCAAGGTCACGGGATTCAGCCTACAACATCCAACCACATGGGTTTTTCTCTCTCAACATGTTCTCTGTGTAACCGTGTTTTGTTTTCTGTGCATATAAATATATATACTTGGGAGATACACACACACACACACACACACACACACACACACAGAGAGAGAGAGAGAGAGAGAGAGAGAGAGAGAGAGAGAGAGAGAGA
>JAJKFI010000111.1:466442-485310 GCA_029204185.1 Lerista edwardsae | reverse complement strand
AGAGAGAGAGAGAGAGAGAGAGAGAGAGAGAGAGAGAGAGAGAGAGAGAGATCTGCTTCCTCTGATAGCCCTGCAAGTTGGAGAAGCTTCACAAGCCAAGCCAAGGTTGTCTTTATACTTAAGGGCTTGACAAACATTGTCAGGAAGGGAATTTTGTTTTGGAGGAAACTGGTTGAGTATGGCATCGCAGAGCAACTCCAGACATTTCTGAATGAAACATCCTCCCTTGACCTTTGTGAGTAAAGATTCTGTCCTAGGATGGAACAGAATAGCCCCAGTAAATAATCTGGGTTTGATGTTCAAGGGGAGAAGATCTCCCTGTTGATTGTGCTGCATGGCTCAGTGGCTTCTAGCACTATGAAACGTTTTACAATTACACCATTGGGTGTCTGGGCTGGTTCAGTGGTTCCACTATTTTTCTTTTGTTCACCCACACTCAGAGGAAGGCCATTGCTGATGGCATTTAACATAGATGTGAACTTGCTAGGGGAGGTTATCCTTTAAAGGTGGGGATCATCAGGGTTCTGATGGCACCCTCTATAGGTCCTTCAACAAGCAGTTGTGAGTGGCCCTTTCTATCCTCATATTTTGAGTTGGTGGAAGAATGAATTGGAATACTCACTAGTCACTAGTATTTATATACCGCTTTTCAACACAAGTTCACAAAGCGGTTTACAGGTAAATAATAACATTAAAGTTAAATGGCTCCCTGTCCCTAAAGGGCTCACAATCTAAAAGAATGGAGAACACCACCAGCAACAGCCATGAGAAAGACACTGCTGGGGTGAAGAGGGACAATTGCTCTCCCCCTGCTAAATTTAAGAGGACACCACTTGAAAAAGTGCCTCTTGCCCAGTTAGCAGGGGTTAACAGTCTGAAACTACAAGCAGACACAACGGAGATGATTATGGTAGAGAATCTCTGGGCCTCGGGTATCAACAAGTATGGACATTGGACATTACAGTATTTGCAAGTACTGAATATCTGCTGAACAGCTGAAGTACCCCCATATGAAACAGATGGGAGTCTAGGAGCGCTCCTGGATCCATCCTAGCCCCAGGAGAAATATGTAGTAGGGGTGGCCAGGGGTGCACTTTTCCAGCTGCACAGGCTTTGTCTTTTCTTGGACAGAGCTGGCCTCCCTGTCCTGATCTGTGCTTTGGTACCCTTCAAGGATCTATCCACTCTGTGAGAGGCTGCCCTTGAGAACAAAGTTCAGTTGGTGCAAAATGCTGTGGATTAACTATTGATAGATGTTGGGAGGCATTAGCATATGCAACTGGTTCTTGGAGCACAATTCAAGATGCTGGTGGTCTTCACAATCTGGGGTCACCTCTGTACCAACCTCTGCAGGATTGCACCCACCAAACTAGGCTGTGCTCTGTCAGCCCTCACTTTCTGAGGTCAGTTCATTCGCTATGAAGAGCAGCAGCAGGGCTTTTATTGGAGTAGCCCCAAGGCTATAGAATCACCTCCCTGTTGAGCTGCTCTAAGACTATAAGTTTCTCCTGGTCGTTCTGAGGTTGCTTGATTGGCTGCTAGTCTCTTTTGCAGGCTCTGGAGGCTGTTGCTATCACAGTTGCTATGCTTGCATTTTAAATGTGTCGTTGAATGGCGCTTTATTGTTTTTTAAACTAGGTTTTGTTCGTGGGCAGGCTTTGAGTGCAGGGTAAAGTGGCAGAAAATGCATTCAATAAATACATAAGTGGGCATGTGGGCTTCTTCAATGACGGTCTGCAAGAGCAGAAAAGCCACTCAGGGTGTCCCAGGTGTGGAAGGAAACATGATGGAGGGATGATGGCAACTGGTATTCTGTGTGAAGCGAGGTAGGTGCACTGTAGATTGAACTGAACACATGCTGGGCTGCGCAGGACAGAACTGTCACATCCTCTGAGATCCTGTTTCCTCTAATTTTGGCTTGGACTCTGATTAATAAACCATGAGCTTAACTCGGGCAAGAAATGAAGCATGAAACAAAGACTATTTTATGCAGGCTCCTTATTTACAATGGCTTTTATGAGGATTTTTTTCTTCCCCTGTCAGCAGGCTTTCGAGCTCCAGTGTGCTTCAGGCAAAGCTGTGAGATTGATCCACAATCTTGAATCAGTCACAGCTGCACAGTATGTTGGGAGGCTGCCGCTTGAGAACCATCCAGTGGGAGGGGGAAGGTGCGCGAGCGCGCGATTGCGCGCGCCAACGCCGTGTGGGCAAACAAGGGCTTACAGAAGCCAGTCAGCTTCCACTTTCCAGTCGAGAATACATTATTGGTCCGAGAAGCAAACCCTGCATTGCGAGCCTTATGGGGAATGACCATACGCTTAGATCATCAGTTTGGCGATAAGGGAGAAGATGGATGCCAACCACTGGGGAGGGGCTGTGCTCCTTCTTTAAGGTCCTAAATAATCAGCTGATGACAACCTGTTTGGTTTCCAAGCTGGGGAACCTCATGTTGTTATCCCTGGTAGAACCTGACTGACACCAAGTGGCCAAATGCTAGATTGCAAAATTCCAGGAATAGAAGAAAGAGAACTTCCAGAGCAAATTGAGTTGCTAAAGCTATCTCCTCGAAACATTAAATCAGTTTTACATCAGCAAAAAAAAACATGGATGACTGATTTATCTTAAAAATTCTGGGCATATACAACATGGAGAGAGGCATCAGTTACCATACATTACCGTAGCAGACTAACACATAACATTTATTCGCTGTCAGCAGTGAGCTAAGCAGGCATTGAGCAGATCATAAAAATGATTGAGCCCTTGCCCCCTCCCCTCTCGCCCCAGGGGCTTCCACTTTGCTTTCAACTGACAGGGCATGGAGAGGCAATGGGCTGACAGGTGACTAATGGGTGACAGTGGAGGAGCAGGTAAAGTAAGGTTCTTTGTTGAAGGGAGGATAGAGGAGAGTCTGGAAGGAGAGGATAGTACTGTACTAGGCATATCATAGTGGCTAAGCACATGAGTTGTGATCCCAGGTTCAAAGCTCACCTCCCCCAGGAATTCACTGGGTCACTATAGACAAATCACTATCCCCTTAAGCGTTTATCTCCATCTCCTCACCCTTGCACTTCCAATACAAGCTCATAATATATACTGGCTTACTTTCCAGGTCTGTTGTAATGATTGCTCATATTGTCTGTCTGAAGGAATGAACATTTGAAAATGTACTCTTAAAAATGTGAATTATTATTGCTGTTATGCATAAATAACTCTAAGAATCATAGAGACTGGAGAGAAAAAAATGAACCCAAGGAAACTGGCAGCAGTTGAGCTTGTGAAGGGAAGAGAGAACAAGACTTCCAGAATATGCGCTTCTTTCAGTAGCATAGCTAGAGGGGGGGCAAATGGTAATCACTGCAGGCGCCACAACATGCAATGTAAGTTGCTCCTCCCACTCACCATTTCGGGCAGCAACTGCAATGCGCAGGTGCTTGCCAAACCAAACCAAGCACCAGCTTTGAGCATCTTAGTTACTGATGAACATATTACTCTATTCCTGCCCGATCCTGTCAGGCATTTACAAGGGTGGATCTTGAGACCCGCCATTGCAAGGGCTGCTGCTGTGCCATAAACGTTGTGCTGCTGTTCTGCGTTTCAGGGTTGCCAGCACAAATGGCCAAAGGCTGTGCACGCCTACCAGACATGGACCCAGCCCACTTTGGAGCTGGTAAAGTGCCAGTAGGGGCTGGTCATGGCCAGTTCAGGGAAGGCTGAGGGAAGGGTGGCAGGGGTAGATCTTGGAAGCAGCAGAGCGTCCCAACATCCTATCCCTGTTTTCCTTGCCCAGTATGTGCCCTGCCTCTCCTCAGACTTACACCAGCAAAACAGCTGGCATAGTGCCAAGGGGACCCACTGACAGCCAGGTGGCTAAATATTTTTACTCATCTCTCCAAGGCTGTCTGGTTGCCTCTCCCCCCCAGTATGCAGCGCACACTGTGGGAGAGCCGTCGCATGGCGTAATACAGTGGGGGATATTTAATATAACCTACAAGGACATTGTAACCTACCATATAAGGGTCAGTATCTGCAAGGACAAAGGATGTAAAGAACTTGGTAGCTGGCACTCACATGGGAGCCAAATCCAGACTGTCTTGAGCTAATGCTTTCCTGGCTGCATTTTTTAAAATTTGTTATCTAAGGAGTTAGAAGACCCATCATGAATACATACTTGTCTTCATATCCCCTCATTTTCTTACACCCTAATTTCACACTCAACCTACATATGCTATGGGCCTGTGACCGTCATCATCCCAGAGCTTTTTGGGAGTGGCATGATGAGTGCAAATCAGCTATGGGGGGGGTGGGGCGGCCTGAGTGGAAGTGGTGTGGTGGAGGCAGGTGGGAGCTGTTTCATCCTGCAGTGCCAGTCATTTGCCTACTCAAAATGTCCCCTTCCTTGTTTTTCTCCCTGACGTTTTGGGGCTAAATTTCAGGTCCTGGGAGGAAAAAGAGAAACACTGACTAATTCGGACTGGCATTGCTTCCTGGAAGCTGCCCTTTTCCTTCCCATGTTTATGTCTGCTAAACTTCACCAGACAACACGGAAACTAAGCAGCAGAAACCAGGAAGGGACCCGCGTGGCTTGGCAGTTGCCAGTAAAGAGACAGCAGGATCTCTGTCACACAAGAAACTGCCTGCAGGATTCCCTCCAACACTTGGAGGAGGAGGTGCGTCCATCCTTCTGCTCTAAGCTGAGCCGGCAGAAGTGGGCTGCCTTGCCCAAGGCACACAGAAGACAGTCCCTTGCTAGGGCCTGAGAGAACATCAGATTTGCTCCCACACTACAAAATCACCTCATACTTGTGTTATCCTCTTATCGTTTGTATTCTTAAACAGAATAAGAGTGATTTCATTCATGGTTGTTTCAAGCAGTCTGAACTGAATACATAGTTGTCCTAAAAATGTGTAACATTGAAAGGAGAGGGACGGGAACCATACTGCAATCTAATTTTGATTTTAAAAAATGCGAGTACAGTACCTGGCAAGGCCAGGGGCAAAGTGTGAGACCGGCAGGACCTGATGAATTCTGACAGGAGCAGAACTCATTGCAAAAGCATTTGCTTTGCTCCGCTGGCTGCTGCTGTCATAGAAGCTTTCTGGTGCAGGGTGAAGGAAGTGTGGGTGGACATGGGGTGAGGGCCAAGTCTGCAGCTGCTACTGCCAGGTTGTCATGTGGCTCCGCTACTGCCCATCTCACCTTCCTTAAATCAACAGAACTTGTTGGGATGACTGCAAAGGAGGCACATAGGTATGTGTCACAGGCTCTGGTATGTGCAATGGCTGGGGGGGGGTTGGTGATTCCCCCCCCCAAATTTCTTGATTAAAATAGCAAATTGTAATGTTTTGTATTTTAATTCTACATTCTCAATCCAAGTTCTCATTTTTATTAATTTTAAATGCTTTAAAGTACACTAGGTAGATGATATAGGTCAGTGATATTCAAACCTTTTAGACCGGGACCCACTTTTTAGGATGGCACTCATGTTGGGACCACCGGAAGTGATGTCATTAACATGAAGGTGATGTTGTGGCAGGAAGTGACATCATCAGGCAGGAAGTGTTGTAACATAATAAAATGACACTCCTGAAATGCAAATTGGCATTCTTGGACTGCAGCCATTGTACAATCATAAATATCCCTGACAGAAAGCAAGGTGAGGACAACATATTTTGTAAAAATGGTGAACTAAAAACAAAATGAAAAAAACTCACTTGAAAATTCAAACTGTTAACACTCACAATAGGAATATTGCAAGAGTAAGGTCTGCAGTTTCCAAGATGGCTGTTCCCAGCTTTCCGTGACCCACCTGACATCAGGTCGCAAACCACCAAGTATGTCCTGACCCACAGTTGGGTCAGGTGATATAGTGTCAGCAAATGTAGCCACAATATTATTTCTAACTGGGAAAGTAATCTATTTTAATTTCTAGAAAATATCTGTTTTCCAGTAATTGCTGTATTTTTTGTTTTTATGCAAGTATTTTAACCCTCAAAAGCCTGTGTTTTTATGCCGCGTTTAACAAAAAAACCCACCCCAAGCAATGTCAATTGAGGCAATGTCCAATGTCAGCTGTCAACTGTCAGATCAGCTCCATGATCTGACACTTTAGTGCAATGGTTCCCAAACTGTGAGTCAGGACGCACCAATAGGCAAGCCAATTTCATGGGACATGCAAAGCACATGGAGCAGCCATATTGAAGATGGCTGGAATGGCGGAGGGGTGTGTGGTTGTTTTGCTCAGGGGGTGGCCCTGCCCATGCAGTTAGATAGGAACACAGTGAGACCAGAGGGGGCGGGCTTAGTGGCCATGTTTTTATACTCAAAATGCTGATTCCAAGCATTTCAGATTGCTTTGCGCGTAGTGTTTAGGACTGAATCGTTTACTCCTGAAGTAAAAACTTACCAAAATAACAACGTGTGATCGTGGAGAAACATCATTGGTAACCTAATTATGAGTTAATATGCAATTCCAAGGTTTAATTCTGCATAATTAGTCAGCCATATTGTTAGACCCATGGAGTTGCGTCGGCCATATTGTTAGACCAGACCATGGACCAGAACCATTGCGTCGGCCATATTGTTTGACCAGACCAGAGGTTTCAAGAATATGACGTCATTTCGTCTCCATGTTTATTATAACTCCATGGTTTTGCTCAAAGGGTGGCCATCCCATTAACTAGATAGGCCAGCGAGTGAATCCAGGGGGTGGGGTTAGCTGTGACGTAAATATACCCACAACAATGCTGATTCCAATTATTTCCAATGGGTTTTCGCATGATGTTTCGGGCTGAATCGTTTACTCCTGAAGCAAAAACTTACCAAAATAACAACGTGTGATCGTGGAGAAACATCAGTGGTAACCATATTATGAGTTAATATGCAATTCCAAGGTTTAATTCCGCAGAATTATATTACTGAACATACCAGCGGCTGTGAAGGGGACTGAGGGAAGGAAGGGGGCGTGGCCCAATCACAAGGCGCTCGCTGATTGGACGCTGGGAGGAGGGAGGAGGGATGGGAAAGGGGGGGAAAGGGGCGGGGTTATACCCGGAAGCTTCAAGTTTGTGACGTCATGCCCTCTCTATGTATAATAACTCTATGGTTTTGCTTGTGTCAAGGTTATAAGTAGGCTTTTTTCTTTCTAATTCACTTTGCAATTGGAAAATGGCAGAGAAATAACCCAACCAACTGCCTCATTCTCAGGGAAGCAGAAGGCTCTGACATCACAATGACAGCACTTCTGGTGGGTCCTGGACAAATTGTCATTCTAAAAAGTGGATCCCGATGCTAAAAAGTTTGAGAACGACTACGTTAGTGCATATGAATGGACTATAGAGTTCACTCACTAAGTGTGAAATACATAACTGACCCAGGAAATTCATGACTAGATTTTCCAACATTTCTAGTATAGGTTGATTTTTTTCCTGAAAAGCAGCCACGGAAATATAGGAGCATCAACTACTATATTTGAGAGGTGGGGGTTATAACCGTTGGGAGATCTGATCATGAATCTTCCACATCTCACCTTGTCTAACTCTCACGTTTAGCAGGGATTTGTGGGAGGCTTGCCAAAAAAGTTGGCAGCCATTGTTCTAAAGTAAGTCTTACTTGGCCACTAGATGGCCAGATCATTTAGCAGAAGATTTAGCCAAGGGCAGAAGATTTAGCCGAGAGGGTTAATGCCTCCGTTTGCCCGAAGATAACAGCTGAAGATCTGAAGGTCGTGAGCTTGGGACTGCTGGAAGTCTTTGTGAACGGCAGACCTTGCAAACTGCGGCTGATTAAAAGCTGAGTTCCAGCTGCCTCATGGGAAGAGGAGTGTGCTGAAGTCAGCTGCGTCTCTGGTGGGAGCAGGGAAGCCTCTTATCAGCCAGCAGAAGACAGACGGGTGGCTAAGAAACAAGGCTAAATCCAGAAAGAAAGATCTGTAAGAGTGTTGTTCTTGAAAGATAGAACATTTCTGTAAATTGTAAAAACCTTTGGGTTTGTGAATAAAAGTCTGCCTGTGTAAACCGCCTTGAGTTACAGTCATTAGAGAAATCTAGTGATCTTAAGAAAGGCAGTATATAAATACATGCATCATCATCATCATTTGCTGTTGCATTTTGGACAGCTGGAGGGTCCAAAAGAATGTTACTGCAGGTGATTTTTCTGAGGTTTGCCTAATTGGTTCCCAACTTGGGGTTCGGTTTTCTTCGCAATTTAGTTTTGAGTGCATTGAAGAGCAGGATTTTAGACCTCCTAAGTGACACCGCCTCCTCTTGAAACCTAAAATGCCCTAGCACATTAGTGGGAACTGGAACGCTAGAAGAAATGTCCCCAGGGAAGAAAATAATGTGCATGCCCCATTTTGTCCTGCCAGGATCCAGTTTCTGAAAACTGATGAATAGAGATCTGGGGAAAGGTGTCGGTATTTGACATCAGGGGATGAAGATGAACAGCAATTTACGGTACTGTAAAACCTTCTGCAGCTTTCCAGGGCTGAGCCAAACAAAGCACCTCCATGTTGACAAGTGCCAAATAGGTTATTCAGATATGAATCCTCAGGTTAAAACACTGAAATCAGTAGTTTCTCATTGTGAAGTCTACTGGAAGAGCTGCCCAGCTAATTACAGCAACCCAGGAATCCAACGTTTGCAATTAAAATCTCATTACAGATTTTGTTTACTTCCTCTGAAAGAAAGCAACATTGCTGGTGAAAGGGAAATCAGACCACTCCAAATAACTGCAAAGGATACTTAAATCATTATGTAAGCTAGGAGTGTTTGGTATGTCATAGAGTTGTAATTAACAGCAAGCCAATCCTGAGAGTGTTTGATGGCTGAAATGATGAGGAGAATGCTACTAGCTTACTTTCCTTCTCATTGGAGAGCTTTATTAGCTCTGCCCGTAAGGCTCTCAGAGGAGCTGTTAAGACAGATGGGAGACCTGGGAGAGCCTCTTGAGAAGCCGAGATTAAGATCCTCTTCCTTTATTGCACAATATATGCAGTGGCATGTGTAAATCGTGAGTATTGTAGGAATACTCCCACATGCTCATATCCTTCCTTATAGAGAGGTTTGTGACTGTTTTGTGACAGTGTGGCATTTTTTATCAGCACAGGATACAAAGACTGAACTTCCAAATCTGCTTGCCTTCCCCATCTAAATTGCTCTGCTAATGTGGGTCAAAAAGGTAGAGAAAGTAACATTTAGTGAACCTCCTGTAGCTGTTCCACCTAGGAATTAAAGTCAATCCTCATTATCCGCTAGGGTTAGGTTCCTGGAAAATAGCAGATAGCAAATTCGGAGATAATGAACCATTGATCCTATGGGATCAATGGGGTTAGGTGCAAGGGATACCTTATCTGCCATCAGAAGAATTCAGCAGAGACCCTCAGGAAGCCAGCACAGCAGGAAGTGCCAGAAGATCTCTGAATGCTGCAGAGACCTTCCAGAAACTGCAGGGATCTTCAGTATGGCACCTGTGACCAGCACAGTCCCCTTAAACATGGCCAGTGGATGCTTCTGCCAGCCATTTTAAAGGGGTCACTGCTAGTTGCTGGTTCCATTCTGAAGATCCCTGCAGCCTTTGGAAGGTCTCTGCATAGTGAATAACAAGGACAGAGGCGCAGATAATGTGATAAGCAGCAATTCTGCTCCTCACAAATAAGCGAGGTCTCAGATAGCAAGGTCACATATAAAGAGGATTGACTATATATAGGGCAGTGCTTCACAAATGTTTTAGCACCAGGACCCATTTTTTTAAAACAATCTATTGCAACCAGTGATGTCATTCAGGGGGAACGGACCAGAACGGGCATTCCGGATCCTAACGGGCTCTGTGGCTGGTTCCGGGTTCCCGACAACTGCCAATCAAAAGTGAGTTCCTGTTCCTAAATCATTTGAATGACACCACTGACTGCAACCCACTAGAACAATGATGGTGAACCTATGACACGCATGTCAAATATGACACACTACAATGTTTGGGGTGACACACCAGCATTCACAAACACCAGACCAAAAGTGAGTTTGTTTTACTCATTTTTTATTTTTGTAATTATTTGATGTTTCTTTATATAATACACTAGCCTTTTGTTACCCGGCGTTGCCCGGGGGACAAAGTATCCCCAGCTTCTATTAGGAGAAGGAATGAATACAGGGACAGAACCAAGCAAAGGAGTGTAATGAAATTGTCACACTCACTGAATTAGCCCTCTGGAAATAGGTCCCTCTCAGATCCGACTGGGTGCTGGAACTCTCTGGATCATTTGCAACTCTTTGCAACTCAGGCAGTGCAAACCAGTTTCACTTTCATTTCGGATTAGTCCCTGTGTCTCACATAACCTGCAGAATCATTTGTGACCACAGGGTGGCAGCAGACCTGTAGTCCAATGCAATCCCCTTGGTGCCTGACGATCTGGCCCCCCTCCCCAAAAAACAGGGGGGGCTGTAGGGGGGGGCTGACCCCCGCAGTGTTCTGTGCCAGGCTGCAAGGCACGTGTGTGCCAAGTTTCATGGCAGTGGGTCAAGGCGTAGGGAAGCCTATGCATAACATACATACATACACACATACATACACAGACAGCCACATACCCACGTCCGTTTTTATATATATAGATAGCACCACACATGATTGGACTATATTTTTCGTTAAAATGAATATAAGGAGTTGTTTCACTTTTGCTTGGGAGGCGGGGTTTACACACCAGCAGAGTCAAGTTAAGCATTTTCTGAAGTTTTGACACACCAAGTAAAGCCCAAAAGGTTTGCCATCACTGCATGAGAGAGAGACACACACACACACACAGAGAATTTTATTAATAATTAAAAATTATGCACCCTCGCACCTCCCATTTTGACTGTTTGCAGTCAGGCATGCATGTTTGCATGCCTACCCTGTCCCGCAGCTTGCCATGAAAAGACTTGTGACTCTTGAACATGAGTCATGAAATTCCAGGGTGGAGTCGCCATGGGCGCTCGCTAGGACTTATGCACTAGTCAGTTCACGAGGGGGTGGAGACTCCTGAATTGAGTCAACTTAAATTTCGAGACTTGTGCACAACCCTGGTAAGAAGCCATCAGAGTCTTTGTGACATCAGAAACTATCCTGTTTATAACATTTTTTTCCACAGGCAGCCCCTATGGGATTACTCAGATCTGCACCAGTTCCATTGCTGTCAGCATAGGATCAGGCCCTCAAACTGCTTAACTGTGGCACACAATGTGGAGCTCTATCATCACCTTTCTTCCTAAGTCATATAACTCCATCTCCTACTAAAAGATTCTCTTCTTACTATTACTTGTTTTTTTTTTTCCTTGATGTCTTCATTACTATACAGGGAGAGTATCCAGGGAGTAGACATCCAAAATCCAGACTACTCCAAAATCTGGACATTTTTGTTCAAGACTTCTTTTCTGTAGCATGAATTCGAAGGTCTGGTGCTCATTCCCATGTACAGTGCAGGTACAGGCTGTATGTTCTATTCTCTGCTGTGTGGGGTGTATCTGTACAGACATTACTCTGACATCTTAGCAGACACCTGTATAGGTAACAGTGAAAATAGCAAGAGGAAGTGTTCGTAATTATATTTATGCAATTACTCCAAAATCCAGACCAGTCCAAAATCCAGACACCTTCCCATCCCAAGCAGCCCAGATAAGGGACACTCAACCTGTTCTGTGCTCTTGTAAATTGACATTCACTCCAGTAATCTAGGTTGATCAAAAGAGTTTAACAAATGCAGCAGCTGGGAGTGGCAATGAGATGCAAGCGTCTTGTTGTCTTGTGTGCTCCCTGAAGCATTTGGTGAGGTGAGCCACTGTGAGATACAGGAAGTTGGACTAGATGGGCCTTTGGCCTGATCCAGCAGGGCTCTTCTTACATTCTTATGTAGGGAAATTGAAAGCTGGAATATCAATAAAGAAAAGTCTCTCCAGCCTGCACCCACCTAATCTCCAAAAGCAGGGGAGGCCTGGTTAAGGGCCACCGAGGAAAGCTTCACTGGACCGAGAGAAAACTGCATGAGCCCTGGCATGTGTGCATTTTCAAGGAGAAAAAGAGCTACTCCTCTTTTCCAGAAGCTCAGCTCATTTGAGCAATGACTTTCTACAACTAACACAAGCCCCGTCCAAAACTTTAACATCTTCTTAACAATAGTCAGCCGATTCTTTCTAGAAGTCAAATTCATATTAACAATTGACTTTCTACTGCTTCAGGAATTCCACACGCTTCCCCAGCATCCATGCCACGCCACCCCATAATATTCAACCCCAGGCACTGAGCCAACATCACTTTGATTTTCAACTATTTTAAAGAAATGTATAAAATAATCTTGGACATGTTCAAATCCCATAGCCTTGGGCAACTTATTTACTTTAAGAGGGATAAAAGCGAGACTGTCAAGAAATCGAACTTGAGATCACATGGTGATGGCAAACAAGTTGCCCCCTTATATTGGAAAAGCTAACAATATAAGCTACCCCAAGGAGCTACCCCAAGGAGTAGCAAGATGCAGTGCATGCCCCTTTGGCACGGCTTTGTCAGTGCTGGAAAGTTGGTTAGGATTGTGCCCTGAGCCATTCTGCACATTTGTGGGAGCTCTGGGGCACCCTGGAATTCCCTGCACTGGTGGGGCTCCCCAGGACTCTGTTTAGGAGTGTAAAGGGCTCCGGAGATTGAGAACAGCTGGTCTAACAAAACAAAATTATTTAAAATATCCAAAGACCTCTAATGTAAAAAAAAAAAACAACCCACCTTCCACCCCTCTTCTTCATAGGACATTACAATCCAAACTGCCCTTTGGAAGAGCCTGAAAGAACCATTGATTAGACTGACACTCCTACCATAAGTCTTGGTGAAAATTATGGGCTTAACATAGTATTTGCTCATTCCTGCCAACAGAAACAGAACACTGCCAGAAAACAGATCCTTGCCCTGGATGTTCAAGACAATCCTGTATTTTCTTTCTTCCTTCTTTTTTTTTTGGGGGGGGGGGGGCGCAAGTATTTGGCTGTACACACAATGTAATGGCCTGGAAACAATCTCTATTCAGTTTTTAATAATAGAAGTCACGTTTTAATCCTTAGGTCCACACAATTTCTTATGTTGCTCTGTAACAGGTTGGAAATGATATTGTTTGCAGCATTTAAATCCTCAAATAATTTCTTAGAGAAAACAGAGGGTAATTCAGCCCTTTGACATCACATCTCAGCCATACAAAATAACAGTGTTCAAATGTGGGGCCGATTTAACCATCCAGTAGAGTCTGAATAGCATTATGAGTGAACCTCATTACTCATGCAAAAAGGACTGCATTCTGTAGAGCAGTGGTTCCCAAACTGTAAGCTGTGGCTCCCTGGGGAGCACAAAAACCATCCTGACAAAAAAAACTACTGCCCTATACAACGTATAGGATCATAGCCCTAATGGGGAGCCACAATCAATGACCCAGTAGGTCAAGGGAGCTGCCAGTCAAAAATATTTGGGGACCACTGCTGTCAAGTAAGAAAAGAAGAGGCTCGGAAACAATCTTCAGCATTAAAACTCTGTAAAGAAACCCAAATTTCCCCACCCTTACATGTTTCAGGTTAATGTAATCCTGCACACTTCTGGTGCTCAGGTACATAGGCCATTGATTCCAACAGAGGCATAGTGGGGGGGGCAAAGCGGGGTTTGCCCTGGGCGCAAAATTCTTGAGGGCTAAGAATTCAGTTGAGGCCAGGGAGAGTGCCTGCCGGGCACTGTAGGCTTCTCTGTGTCTCTCCCCAGCTTTAAGTGAAACCCCAGTCCTGAGAACACCACCCTCTTCTGGGTCATGGGTCTTGGCTCCCGCCAAGCCAGCTCCCCACTTAACTTCCCAGTCCAGCCTCCATCTTCTCCTTCTCCTCCTTCCACCGCCTCCTCCTCCTGCCCTCAGCAGCCACGGATTGGCTGGGCCCTTTGCAGGCCCAGCCCTCTCACTGACCCTGACCTGTTTGGCCCATGCGCGGTCACATGGCCCCACCCAAGCCCTCCAAGCACCAAATTTTAAACAGCACCCCATATATTCCGGAAGCTGGCAGTGGCAGAGGCAAGTAGGAAAATAAAATCTCCGCCCTGTAGCAATGTGATCCTGGGGCTCCCTTGTAGGAGTTTGGGAAGCAGTGACATAGGCCATATCCATTTTGTCTGGATACTGGCTCTGGATTCATCTATTTCACTGAATATATTCCGAAGACAAGTGCCACAGCTGAAAAGGCCTTGTCCCTGGTCATCATATATGTACAGTCCAAACCTACAGAGGGCCTACTGCAGCAGATCTTGCAATCTGCTGCCACAGTCCTATCATACACAGCTAGATCGCCAATGCAAATAGCTTCTCAGTGTCATGCTAAGGACAGTAAGGTGGTGGGAATGGTGGTGGTTCAGGGCAGGAATGGGGCATGGGGCAGGCTAAACAATGGGCAGGAGGGGGAAGATCCCATCTGCAGCAGCACAAACCAAGATCCGGTACCCCCCCCCCCATTCCTGGCTCATCCCCAGTAGTCTCTTCAGATTACACCAGCAACAGAGGTCGCATAGATCTGAAGGTACCCATTGGCTGCCATGGGGCCTAAAGAGGGGTAAGTAAAACATATTTTTACTTCCCTCTCCCAGGCTGACTGGTCACATCACCCTCCCCACTACCATAGAATGCAGTGCATTCTGACAGCATGGCTAAATGGCATAAACTGGCATAAACTAGGATTGGGCTGTTAAATCATGATCCAGAGAAGGGCAAGCATTGTATATGAAGGAATGCTGCATCACAGGCAAGCCTCAGGAGAAATGCTTAGACTCCTAACCGATAGCTTCTGCATGATTCATAATGACATTCCACTCCTACTCTCTCCTCCTCCTGTTTCTCCTGAATGTTCCCATTCTACATAATGCATTTTTTTCATTGCTTGCTTGCTTTCAGCTGATCCTGTCAGAGCTGCTGGATCCCTGCAGTTACTAACAAGAGAAATATTGCTATTTTGTGATGTTCCCTTAAAAAAAAGTGTTCCAACTTTTTAGGTGGTTTTCACTGCTATTTTCAATGCTATTTTCATTGTTTTTAATTGCTTTTAAAAAAATAGCAACAAGCTTGTAGTCCACTGTGAGCTTCTTTTTAAGGACTGGAAAGGCAGGATAAAAATCCCTTGAATAAATGCATATAATATCCATTCTAAATAGCTTAACAGTTTTCGTGAAGAATCCCTACAACAAAGGCTAAGGGCGCAATCCTAACCAACTGTCCAGCACTGACATAGCTGTGCCAATGGGGCATGGGCTGCATCCTGCAGTTGGGGGGGCAGTCACTGACACCTCCTCAAGGTAAGGGAATGCGTTCCCTTTACCCAGGTGCTGGAAAGTTGGTCAGGATTGAGAGAGCATAAACTAACAAGATTTCTAACTTTAAAAAATGAAATATTCCACACACCTGCACATAAATTAATACAACACAATTCTGCATTCAATCCATGTTGGATTTTGATTGGGAGGGAATGGAGAGGAACCACTGGGGGCACAATCCTAACCTGGAGTTAGGGTTGCACAGTTAGGCCAGCAAAGTTTGGCAGGCACAAGGGCCACTGTAAAGTGTGTTTGGAGTCAGGGGGGATGGCGCATGTCTGTGTGCTGGTCTCTCTGACTCTGAGAGTGATCCAAACATACTTTACAGTGTTCCTTGTGCCAGCCAAAGTTTGCTAGCCTAACTGTGCTGGCCTAAGTCCAGGTTAGGACTGAACTATATTGATCTTTGATCTGGAGCACTCAAAATTACTATTGCCCTCTTTGACTAATTCCTCCTCAGCTCTTTGGCTTTGTTCTTGCATGCATCCATGGCCCTATTATATGGTAGCCCACAACCTTGAGCATCTCCAAAATGTCATGGAACTGCTCCACATTTCTGTAATTTTTGGTCAGAACCACCTGGATAGCCTCTTCCTGGAAGAAGTTTCTCAACTCCACATACTCCATTAAGGGTTTCTCAGACATCAAAGAAGCAACTTGCTGCTGAGAGGAGTGGTTGAGCACCAAGAATATTGCTTCCCTCTTGCTTGAAAATACGTGGTTATCTTGCCCAAAAGTTGTGCTATTTTAGAAAGAGGTAATTAACTGGTTAGAAAACTTACAGTAACTAATCAAAAAACAAACTGTAATAAAACCCTCTTACTGTTCTCCTTATTTATAGATGAAAATATCCTGAAGAATAAATAAAATTCTTTATTCTGAAGAATTGCCCTCTTATTATATTCTGAAGAATAAAGAATTAGTAGAAATCCTTGTGGGAGTTGTGAGGACAGAAATGGCGCATAATTGGAAGGATGTAACTGGACCTTTTCACAAGTATTTAAATACAGCATGGAAAACTGTGCAGTGTCTTTTCTAGTGGCTGTTGCTGATGGTATTCTGCCTTTTTTAAGATTGTGAGCCCCTTTGGGGCAGGGAACCATTTAACTTTATTATTACTATTTGCCTGTAAACCGCTTTGTGAACTTTGTGTTGAAAAGCGGTATATAAGTGTTGATTGATTGATTGATTGAAACTGCATTAATGGAGAAATTGACCAAAAGGCCTAGAATTTTGAGAGGTCAAATAAAAATAGATAATTTTATTAAAAGTTGGTCCCCCTTGTTGAACGGGTATGGAAACAGTGAGGAAAATTCTAGAGGAAATGTATTACTATATAGTCCACAGATTATTAAATGCATGGAAATGTATATATATTAGTGTACCTTGTTTTAGAATAGTTTTTGGAGATGATAATATATCATAGATATATTTGAAGAAGAGATAGAAGTGTTGGAAGATAAATATTTGCTGTACTTATTGTTACGGATTGTCAATGTTATGGATTGGATAAATACATTTTTTTTAAAAAAAGAATACCACTTCCCTCCACCATGAGCGGATGCAAAGATACAGTTCAAACAATCTCCCCTTTTGTGTCTTTCTCTCCTACTTGCAACAACTGATGGGGAGGAGATGGCTGCCTTTGAAAGCTACAATCAAGGAGAAGGGGAGCTGTGGCAAAAAAAGGGCTCCCCCACCAGGCCAAACCTAGGGTGCCGATTCATCTCCCAAACTTACAGATGTTGAAATGCATTGGGGTGGTGGTGGTTTGCAACCAAACATTCAAAAAACCCATTTGAAGGAGTCCAAACTCACAGACTAAGGGTGCAGTCCTAATCTGGAGTTAGGCCGGCACAGTTAGGCCAGCAAGATTTGGCAGGCACAAGGGCCACTGTAAAGTGCGTTTGGAGTCAGGGGGGATGGCGCATGTCTGTGTGCTGGTCTCTCTGACTCTGAGAGTGATTCAAACATACTTTACGGTTTGTACTGGTCTATGACCGTAATAAACTTATTCATTCATACTTTACGGTGCACCTTGTGCCAGCCAAACTTTGCTGGCCTAACTGTGCCGACTTAACTCCAGGTTAGGATTGCACCCTAAGAAGTGAAAAAATGGGAAATATTTGGATATACATACCATCACAAAAAAATGCCTTATGATGACATTGTTCAGTTCCTGCAGTATCAGGCACTGCCAAAGGCATTTGGTATGCCTTTCCATAACCTCCCCCCATATTTTTCATAGCTCAGCTGACACCTGCAAGGCTCCCTGGCAGAACTCTGCAGTAGGAGGAAGATGGGGGCTCTGTTTTCCCCTAGCTACCGTAACTGTCTGGGACTATTCCTGCCTCTCCCTGTCTGCAACCTTCTGCTGACACCACGTCGGCCCCCCAAACCTTGCGCTGACATAGCAGGCCTTTTAAAGATGAAAGTGGGAGGTCTGAGTGAAAGGAGAAGCCATGTAAAGGGTGTAAAGTCTAGTTTCCTGATAGTCTTCTGGGTTGAAGAATGAAAAACCTGGCTTGGGGGTCCAAAGAAACTGAGGGTGCAATCCTAACCGACTTTCCAGCACAGTCAGAGGCCTCCTCAAGATATAATAAGGGAATGTTTGTTCCCTTACCTCGGAGCTGCATTGCCCTTACCTTGATGCTGGAAAGTAGTTTAGGATTATGGCCTCAGAGGGAGAGGGAAGCAGTGGATGGTTTGAAGCCCCTTTCAGAACCAAGGAGGATTCTGTTTCTTTCCAGATATCTCACTGAGAGGGCCCAGGCACCAGCTTCTGAGGCTTCAGATCTGCTGGATGATTTCTCTCCATGGATTTGTGGATGTATCCAGACCCCTCTAGACTACTGAGCAGCATGCATACAGCAGAAATATTAAGGGGATGACAACCTCTGGGGGAGGCCTGGGGCAGATGCAAGCCAGCTTATAACATGAGCAGGCGCAGCAGAAAATATTCCGTCTGTGCTGCTTCCAGCAGCATGGTTCCAATAAGACTCTTTTCTGCCTCCGTCTGTGACAGGCTTTGTGCAAAGGAAAGAGGGCCGTGTTGAGCAGGCTGCGTCATCCAGGGCTTTCTATTTTCAGTGGCAAGGAAAAGGAAGGAGGCATGCTAACCTGGGAGCACGGCAGTGTGTGTTTGTTTGGTTTGCTTGGATAAGAAAGTAGCTTGATTATGCCACTCTAAGCTACACTCAGCGTATATATCATCAATTCAGCTGATACAGGAAGGCATGCCTATGCAAGTGACATGGATATTAGCATTTTGCTGAATCCCGCAGTAAAATCTCCAGTAGATCAACTCCTTTTGCTTCTTTAGTTTGATCTTGAGCCCAAGCCTCTGCATCTTCTGGAATGCAGGCATGGACGTCTTGGGACTTGGATGGGTTAGATTGTAACGGTAGATGCAGCTTATCTACAGTTATGAAAGTATCATTGCAGCATGCAGGGATACAATAATCTTCCAGGCTTGACACTCTCTCTCTCTCTCTCTCTCTCTCTCTCTCTCTCTCTCTCTCTCTCTCT
>JAJKFI010000111.1:345668-466432 GCA_029204185.1 Lerista edwardsae | reverse complement strand
TCTCTCTCTCTCTCTCTCTCTCTCTCTCTCTCTCTCTCTCTCTCTCTGTGAATATGCATGTGTGCATGCATGTGCAAAGTTTAGACAAATGTAAATTGTACTAAAATTGTTCAGAAATGCCTTCAGCCATTTCTTAATTGTTTATAATAAATCTTTGTCATGATTATTATCACAGCCAGACAAGTACCTGTACGTTTCCAGGACAAACAACATTTTGTCAGGCTGCAATCCAATTATACACACTTACTGGGAGTAAGTTCCATTAAACCACTGGTTCTCAAACTTTTTGCACTGGGCCCCACTTGTTAGAATGGTACTCGTGCCCCGATCCACCGCAAGTGATGTCATGGCTGGTACATCATCAAGCAGAAAATGCCATCAATGAGACATAATAAAATGACACTCCTGGAATGCAAACTGGCATTCTTGGACTGCAGCAATTGCACAATCATGAAACATCCCTGACAGAAATCAAAATTAGAACAAAATATGTAAAAACACTGAACTAAAAACCAAATTAAAAAAAACTCACTTGAAACTTCAAACTGTTAAAACTCAAAAAAGGAATACAGCAGAGTAAGGTCTGCAGCTTCCAAGATGGTGGCTCCCAGCTTTCCACCTAACAAGTGGACCCTGTCCCAGAGTTTGAGAAACTGCATTAAACTCAACAGGGCTCACTTCTGAATCAACATACATAGGATTGTCTCGTGCCTCCCTGGGGCACTTGGTGGGCCGCTGTGAGATACAGGAAGCTGGAATAGATGGGCCTTTGGCCTGATCCAGCAGGGCTCTTTTTATGTTCTTACTGGACTGCCAATCGGGGTATACAGGCATGCCCCAGTATCCTCTAGGGTTACGTTCTGGATCCCCCATGGATACCATGGAGATTGGGGACGCCTTTTTAAAGGTAGGGGAACCAGTGGTTTTGCTGCAATGAGGTAAAAAAGGAGATTCGTTTAACATTTCCCTCTCTTTTTAATAAATGTCCCAGTATCTATGGTATCTGCAGATAACTGAAACTATGGATACCAGGGCATGCCTGTAATAAAGAAAACTGAGGGAGAAGAGAGAGAAAATAATGGTATTTGCCAAGTTGAACCCTCACAGCATAGCCTATCCTGGAGGTGAGCATGAGGAGAGGATGTGCATCATGAGGCTGAAAAAAATTCCTTCCCTGTACTATATGTAGGAGGGAGGCAAGACTGAAGGGCATCCTTTTTTCCTTTCCCAACTTGAGAAACCTCCCACAACCACTAATACTACCTAGCAACAAGGCGCTTAGATGCAAGACTGGTAGCCAGCAGGTGTTAATACAATATACTATTAACACCTTTATTTTCTATTTCCAAATATAGAACTAAGGGCCACACCATTTTCTTCTTCTCCCTATTCATTAACACAGTGGGTGTTAATAGACTGTATACTATATTAACAGCTTTCCCTATGCAAAAGTAATTAATATATAATTTTGATACATGTACTTGATGGTGTTGATTTTAATGTATCTACTGTACATTTGTGCAATTTTGTGGTGGCTTTGGGCATACATGTCTTGGCTTTATAGGTGGGCTGCAAGTAGGGAAACTCTGACATAAGCCCTTGAAGGTGAGGCTCAATAGTGCATTTGCCCTGTTTAGTTATGACCAGATCTGAAACTGGAGTGGGAACAGCGTAGTTACTTCTCTTCAAGGGACCATTGCACTCTCAAACTCTGAACATGGTGTTGTGAATTCATCATTGTTTTTTTTCTAACATGCTGAAAAAGTATTCCCCACTGACAGTTTTTAACCCCTCTCAGTCTATCTATGAGCCCATCTAGAATCTGGAATTTCCAGTTTGCCTCTCAGCCCCAGGATATAATGGCAAGAGAAAACCTGAGAAGACTCACAGCCCACAGCCATTATAGTTAATCCACAGTCCAGAATTGCCCCCATCTCTTGATTCACCACTACAGGGGAAGATGCCTGGATTACACACTACATTAACAAGGAACATAGGAATTGGCCTGCTGACAGCTGCTGCTACTGTTGTTGGCAAATGCCCAGTCAGTTCTGTAACTCAGTGCTGCAAAGTCAGAGGCAGGTTAAGAGAAGCAGAAATTGGAAAAGGAATGGAAGACGCTTGGGAGGGAGTGCTGGGGACAGCTCTGGGGCAGAAAACTGAGCCACCTTTGTGCGTGTGTTTGTTATCTGCTCTACAACAGAGGATTGCTGGGGAGAACAAGATACCCATTGGCAGGACTGAGAAGACATCTGAGCTCCCAGCAACAGCAGCAACTACAGTACTGCAGGAAAAGAACCTCTATGCACTTCACAGCATCGTCTGTGAAGGCAAGAGCAGGATAGCAAGCGAGGTTCCCTCTCTCCCAGGATCAGGGCTGGGGATAGCTCCTGCTGAGATGGGAGGGGAAGGAAGGACAGAGACATGGGAGTGAGGAGGACTCTTCTGACAAGAGCAGGGCAGATTTGAGCCCCAGGGAAAGTGTTCAAATAGCCAGCTGAGAGGAGCCCTCCTGCCTTGGCACAGCTCCTGTCTTCAGGTGGGCCTAGTGACGGGGTAGTCCCAGGGAAAGCTGCACCTATGTCGAGGGGAGGGGAGATGGTGTACATCCCCGATGACTCAGACTTCAACACTTTCCGAGACCAGTGCGAAAGCCAGGAAGGCTGGAGCAACCAGTATAACAAGGGAGGAGTGACTGTGTGGAGCCAGGCACAGGAAGAGAGCAAGACTGTCCAAAAAATAAAGGTAAGGGACCCAGCCAAAGCACACTCAGGCAACCCAGGGTAGAGATTCATGGATGCTGTCCTGCCGCCTCCCCCTTCCCCACGCTCATTTTTTTTGCACAGGTACCTCTTCTCCCAGTTTGCACCAGCTGCTCCTTGTCCCCACAATCCAGGCCTGTGTAGCAGACATTTGCTGGCTGCAGCTGCCTTGGCTCTCTCCTGCACTTTGCTGCACTCACTTCTGGAATTCTTGCTCTATCCACGCTGCAGAATATAGTAGTGCTGCAGCTATATTAGAGGGTCCAGAAGAGGTTTTGTGCACCTTTTAAAGCTTGTGAGAGAGATTTTGCTATTTTAGCCTCTGAAAACGTTTTAAAGCTCCCCATTTAGGTCTAAAAAACAAGAACAAAACATTGTACTTCTTTGTACACAAATTGAAAGAGATAAATGGAGCCACAGAAATTCACTCTGTGTACACAGATCTTCTCTGTATTTAAGTGGCTCGTTCCTGACTTACGGGAATGGAGTGCTTTATGAGAATTTATTCTACTGCAGGGACTTAGAAACTCAAGCCTTGGCCTTCTTGAACAGGCTAATTGAAGGCACAGCCATTTTCTATTTCCAAATATAGAACTAGAAGCCACACCATTTTCTTCTACTCGCTACTCTGCAGCGATAAGTTCCCATTCTGAAAAGACAAGGCATCAAGGTAATTATGGTAAACCTTCTGTACACAGAAGGAAAATGGAAGAGTTTTTAATTAACCATTGAAGTCCCTGAGTAGTGCCAACCCCAAAAATGTGCTCCTATATCTTTAAATAGTGGTATGACTAAGAGAAATTGGTCGCTTTTGCACTTTTAAGAGTTGTGTAGCATAGGAAATTTAGCCAGTGCAACGTTTCACACTTTGCAAGACAAGCAACTCTTGCAACTCTTAAAGGTACATATGCCCTGCTGTCCTCCTTTGTATCTGTTCACCCTACCCAACTGGGATGGAAGTGAATTGTGTGCTGCTGCATCTTCCTAATACCTGACCGTGTTCTGAGATTTCCCCAGAATTCTTTGAAAAGGAGGCACTGTCTCCAGGGAAAGACCTGGTAGCCTTAGCAACAGCTTGAGGTACTGTGTATATTTTTGCAGACATTTGGCCATGGAAAAATTGCAGGAGAAACGGGGCTCTGATCAGAAATGCTTTCCTTTGAAAACTGCAGTTAAAATCTGTTGAAGTTGCAGTACTGCAGCAATTAGCAACCGAAATGAATGCAAAGGGCAATATTGATGTTCTGCTTCTGCATGAGAGACAACTTCCTTCACACAGCCTGCAGTACTGAAAACCCCAAATTCTATGCATGGTGTGCCTGGACTCTGTAAAAGGCAGGAGAGCACTGGAGACTGAACAGTCTCAAATACCAGCTGGCAATTGAAGAAACAGAGCATAAGTCTTTCCGGCAAACAGTACTGTACTATATTACAGAGGCAAGGGTTGGTGGATATACTGTTTTTTGGGGGTGGGGTGGGGGGAACATTACCCATTTTAATTTACTCTCCCTTGCACCAGAATATAAAGCATATATCCCACAGCCAGTATGCAAGTCTGAAATACTTCTATTTCTGAAATGTTGGTTTGATTATTCAGTAAAATGTTACTCAGAAAGCAGAGCATTTGTGAAACAACCGAATCTGGGATTGCCACATACAATACTTGAAAAGATTATGTTAATGATCTGCACAGTCAACAGTTTTTCCTTTCAGCCTCTCTCTATTCCAGGTTTCTCTTTTAGCCACGCTATTGAGTAAAGTAGACAGTAGCTGACTTTTCAGTCATTGATTAATTATAGATTGATGATGTGACCTGAATCTCGTCTTGTCCTGTGGAAAAATAATGCTATTATTAGTATAACAGAGCAGCCATTTTCAACTAGAGCCGTATGGCTGCCTGGGGTGCCTCGATGGCACATTTGAAGGGGGTCACAAACTGAAAGCTGAAAATTATAAATGATTTTATGTTTATCTGTTCATGTTGTGTCCTTGTTTGATGGTTGGGGGGCTGGAACCTGAAAAGAGCTCCTTTAAAAAGTTGAGAATGTAACACCCCACTCCCACTTTCCAACCCTTCTCTATTCTAACTGCATGAGCACCATGGAGACAGTTCAGGCTGGCCAGATAGCCTTTGTGGGCTACCTCTCTAAGTACCCCTACCCTCCAGGAAAGCAGTGGGTCCCTCCCTTTCCTTGCTTCTCCCTGTGATTAAGGACAGCATGCTAGGGCTTACTTCATTAGCTCTCTTTCTGTCTGTCAGACCCTGCTTTAGGAGGTTTGCTTGGTCTTTGTTTGTGGAGTGTTAACCCACTGGTGCTATGTCAAGTTACCCTGTTTCCAAATGCCGCCCAAGGACCAGTGGCATGGTGGATGGCATCTGGAAAGGGGGTGACTTGAAAGTGATTACAGTACTCAATTCATTAAAAGTGTGGCATTTGTGGCCTATGGATCTGAGGCCTCTTCCCATCAGTCTGTGCAAAACTCACATTACTGGTCTGGCCCGTGCCATTCTGGCAGGCACTGAGTACCAAATACATGGGTATAAATCAGACATGTCATGTAGCGGGTACGTGGGGGTACGCGAGTACCCGTTCCTAGGATTAGGGCTGGCCCCACCCATTCGCCCGCCCACTCGTCGACTCCGTCGGCGCTCCGCTCTGCCCCGCCCCCTGCAACGTTTGAGTTGCCTGCACCTTCTCAGAGCCAGCGGAGCGAGGGAGATCGACGGCGGCAGCAGCATGAGCAGGTAGGCTGCCTGGGGCTCCCTCCCGAGGAGGCGCGGTGGTTCCTGGGGAGGGAATCGGTAGCCTGCACGGTGGCCCCGAGGAAGGCCTGGGACTCCCAGGCCTTCTCCCGGGCCGCCGCATGGCCTACCGAGGAGGCACGGCGGTTCCTGGGGGGCGGTTCCTGGGTTCCAGCTATGACCTCACTTCCAGTGGGTGGGCCCTGACACAAGTGCCAATCAAAAGTGATTACCTGTTGCTAAATCATTTAGATGCCATTACTGGTATAAATGCATGTTACCTACAAACCATTAAATATAAGGGAATAAAAGATTGAGGGCCCAATCCTATCCAACTTTAGAGAGCCAGTGCAACAGCCATGCAACAAATGTTCCCTTGCAGATGTTGAAGAGGCCTCCAAGACTGCCCCAGCACTGCAGCATGCAGCGCAAGCCCCATTAGCATGGCTGCATCAGTCATGGAAAGTTGGATAGGATTGGGCCCTTACTGTGTAACATATTCTGTTCCCACAACTCCAGAAATGCAAGAACATACGCTTGGAGGCACTCAGCTCTCAGACTTAGGGTGGAATCCAAACATTGCACTGGGCTGGCATAGGTCCCTTTATGCCAGTCTAGTGCTGTCACAAACGTGCCATAAGGCATGTCTGTGCCAACCGAGGAGCTAGCTGAATTGGCGCAAGGATGCATGCCAAGCCGCAGAGGCTGAATCTGGCTGCTGCGCTGCCCAGGTAAGTGGGGAAATGCCAGCTGAGTTTAGCCAGCACTGGAGGGCAGGGGGAGGGCAGAATGGGGCGGAGGAAAGCAGGGGAGGATGGGCCCATGGGTGGATCAGCTTAGGGAGGGGGGGGCGGGACCAGGACCCAGAATCCTAAACCCCGTTCTCTGCCTGGTCAGCCCTACACAGACTGCTCAGATTTGCACCAATGATTTCACTGGTGCAGATTAAAGTAGCCTCATAGGGGTGGCTGGGGCATTACCCTGCCTGTTCCAGCGCAGGTTAGGATTGGGCTGTTACGTTTGTGTAGACATGCATAGAATGGGGCTATATGTCAAGCCATCAAATGATATTGCAGTAATCAGATAATACGTTCATCTTCCATGCATGTTCATCTTTCAAAGTGGTGCCCTCTTATATTTAGTAGACAGAAAGCAACTGTCGCTCTTCACCCCAACATGGTGGCTTTTCCACTGGTTGTGGCTGGTGTCTCTTCTGTATTTGGGGAGGGGTGGTTGTGAGCTCTTTGGATGCAGGGAGCCAATTATTGATATTTTTTATTATGTAAACCACTCTTTTTATTTGTGAACTACTCTTGTTGAAAAGTAGTATATACATATTCTTAATAAGATGAGATGTGTGAACCACTTGTGCTGTCCCACGATCTCAGAAGTCCCAGGAAACCACTGTCTTTGCAGGCTAATTAGTACAGAGATGTGAGTCCACAATAAGATAAGATAATCATGTGGTAAACAATCAGTAGAATTAGCTTGCATGATTGGAATAATTGCTGTTTGTATAATGATGACAATAATTACATCAGGCTTGTATATAACACCAGTGGTTATATACAAGGAACAGTTAATCATTTATAGCAGCTGTGTCTCAAGGAATGTCTGCCTGGCAGTAAAAATGGGCCATAGATGAGTGGGCACTGAATTAAGAAAACCACAACAAAGTGTGGCGTAAGCACATGCCACAAAGGACCTGTTAGTCTGTCACTCACCACAACATTTGTTTTGTTTTTGCTGCAACTTCTAGAATTTGTCACTAAGAAAACAGTAGGAGACCTGGCTTCATAGCTCACATGCCAGCATCTGAAAGATTCCACTCTCTCTGGATTTGTGATAGAGCAAATAGAATGTTACCTGAACTGAATCTAGGAATATGATCTCCAGAGAGAGCGAGAGAGCGATTGCAAAGTTGTTGATGGAAGGATATGAGCTCTTCTATATGTGATGGCATCATGAAAACAAGTACAAAAAAGGAGACGGCAATACAAAAAAGGAATAGCTCTAATTACTTGGCATCTGCTGAGCACTTCATTAAAAATGCAAAGCAGCTAATGAGCAAGAGATACCATCTTCCTAATCCTAGCTTGATGCTGCTCCTGTGGAACTGCAAGGAGATGAAATGTGGATGGGTGGGTGTTCATCCATAATGCAGCAACTCTCTTAATCCTGGGACAGCTTTAGTTACAAGTTTCATGCCTTTGACTACTAACAACCTCACATAATGCTCAGCTAATCTTATCCAAATCCAGTCGCTGATTTAGGACAAACCCCACTCTCCTGCAGACTTCTGAGAGCAGGTGAAAATAGGTCTTCAACCACGGGTGTCTGATTGGCAGCCCAATCCACAGTGCAATAGCACCGGCGGGGGAAGCACCAGGCAGAAAGGGGTGGATGGAGGGTGACCCTGCAGCTGGGGTGGCCCAGGGAGGGGGGGAGGAGCCATGGGCAGCCCAATCCTAACTTGGGCAGGAGCAGGCAGGCAGGACCCATTAGGCCAGATCCTAAACCCCCACCCCTAGGCTGCGTGGCCCCAATCCAGGCCACTGTGGGTGGGTTGGACTTGCATCTGCTATCTTGCAGTCACAGGTCCAAGCAGCCCCATTGGATTGCCTGAGGCTTACAGCAGGGTAAGGGGACAAATGTCCTCTTGCCTTGCAATGAGCTCAAGCTGCCTCCTTCCTCAGGTAGGATACAGCTCAGGCCAGCCAGCCTGCCTGTTCCTGCTCAAGTTAGGATTGTATATGTTGAAATGTAAGGCACCATCCACCACAGAGTTGGGCACACTTAGTGGAACCTACATGATACACATAGATGCTCAGAATGATAGCCCCATTGCCCATCATGATCTGGAAGTGGCTTCCAAAGGGAACAACTGAAATAAAGAGGTGGCTTGGGAAGGAGATACTATATTTAACCCTTCCCCTGTTCTAGAGGGCCTCCATAAGTGGATTCCTCCCCCCCACGAAGCATTTAAATATGTTTGCATTGAAAAGAGGGCATGGAAGAGAATCCTACAGATAGTGTGTATGGAGGGAGAAAGATCAGAAGAAAGTAGGGCCTAAGAATAGCACTCTTGATAACCAAGGAGCACACATTACCAGGGAAAAGAGAGAACACCTTGTACCTGTGGCCCTATGTAACTAGCTTTAGTCCGTCCGTCCCCCCACTGGTACAACAATACAGCATTGTTGCATATTTCCAACAGAAAAAAAAACAGTAGCTCAGTAGTCCCCAAACTGTGAGTCAGGACACACCAGTAGGTCGCAAGCCAATTTCAGATGGTTCTTGAAGCACCTAGAGCAGCCATATGGAAAATATGGAAAGGGGGAAGGCCCTCAGTTGTTTTGCTTATCAAGGGATGGAGCAAAGGCTGGGCAGGAGAGAGGGAAGTTCCTGTAATCAAGCTAGAACTCTTCTTATTAATGAGCTACTGCAATGGTTCTCAAATTTATTAGCACCAAGACCCACTTTCTAAAATGACAGTCTGTCCAGGACCCACCAGAAGTGATATCATGGCCAGAGGTGCTGTCATTGTGATGCCAGAGCCTCCCACTTTCCTGAGAATGCAGCAACACATTGGGTTATTTCTCTGCCATTTTCCATTAGCAAAGTGAATTAGAAAGGAAAAAAGCCTATTTTACCTTAATGTCTGCTGAACGTATTTATGCTCAATAACTGCCTATTCTTCAATGCATGGCCACCTTGATTCTTTTGCCACACAGATGCAGATCACCTGCAGAGATGTGTCTCCAGAGACCCTCTATGATGTGCTTCATGACACCCACTACCGCAAGAAATGGGACTCCAACATGATAGAGACCTACGACATTGGGCGCCTGACTGTCAATGCAGATGTTGGATATTATTCCTGTGAGCGACCCTTGCATCTTGTGCCTCACAGAGAACTCCTTACAGTTCCTTACTGCTTCTCCACAGAAAGCACATGTGTGTGTGAATGTGCATGTACACACACTTCTCAAGAACCATCCTCACGTTCGGTTGGGGTATATGTTTCTTGAGAAATTCTTAGCCATAATAATTGAAGCCCTGCTCCCGCAGCAGTTTGTAGCCCCCAAAATTCTGCAGCAAGTGTTTTCTCAGCAGAAAATCCCATTTTACAACCAGCCTCTGATAGTCACATCAGTCTGAATACAAATATGGCATTACTTTTTGTTAGAATGTTATCCTATACATCACTTTGTGTAAATGTATTTTTAAATAACATAGAATATTTATACAGAATATTTAGAATATTTAAAAAATTGGAATGTGACGTTTTGAACAGCCACAGAAACATGTATTGGAAGTAATACCACCTACACACATATGCTCCATGGTGTAGGACTAAAATGAAAGCTTTGTTTCTCAGGTAGAAGCAATGGGAGAAAGGAGGAGCTAGAAATTTACATACTGCTGCTATGTTTTTGAACCTTCGTGTTTATGTAGCATTTTCTCAAATATCCAAAGCGTTCACAGATCTGTAGTCCTTACCTTAGAATGCTTTGAAGGGGGCATAGGATTTGCCCCAGAACAGATGAGGGGGAACAACATGGAAGGAGTTGAGACACATTCTTTATTCCAGGAGTTTTTAACATGTTCTTGCTGATATGCTCTTTGTTTGCTGTTGCAGGGCGGTGCCCAAGTCCTCTGAAGAATAGGGACTTTGTCACCTTGCGCTCTTGGCTGCCACTTGGTAACGACTATATTATCATCAACTACAGTGTCAAACATCCGGTGAGCCAAATAAAAGGTTCTCTGTTCCTAGCACCTGACCCTTGGCGGCCTGGCGGCCTTGCTACACAGCTTAGGGTGGGAAGGAAGGATACAGGCATCCCAACCCTATGCTGCCTGGGCACCTGTAGGTGCAGCAGTAGCTATACAGTTGCCACCAGTGGCGTACTTGGCGGGGGCTCCAGGGGGGCTCACATGGACCTGGGTGGCAGCATGGAAGGGGCAACATTCTGAGCGTCGCTTCCCGCAGCCACCCACCTGCCCACTCACTCACCCCCTTTTTAAATGTGAGCAAACTGGCACCCTCCTTCGCTCGCATCTAAAAGGCAAGTGGAGCTCTCCTGCCACCCGCGCACCCCCCGCTCCACCCCCATCTTGCTAGCCTCAAACTCCTGTGGCCTCAGTCAGGGGGATGGAATTTTTGTCACTCAATTCTTTCTCCTCCAAGATCCCTCATAGATAGCCCATGAAGTCCTCAGCCTCCTTCCTACAACTTTCTTTGAGCTTTTATCTGTGACTCTCCAGTCATTCTCCTTTCTTGGTTCATAAGTTACAACAAGCAGGTCCTAATGCACGAGAAAGCCTTGGTTTGTCAAGGGAATCAACTCAAGCCCCTGTAGCAGGAATTTCTTGCTCTTCTATGCAGGTTTCTTGCTTCTACCCTACCCTCCCTTCTTAGCTCTTCACCTTCTTCCTCTTCCTGCTTGCTCTGTCAAGGATTCCATTTCTGGCAAGATGGGGGCACCCTCTGAATCCACACTTCATGGTGAACTGCTCCCACAAGGGCAGGTGGTCCAGAGCCTATAGGGGTTCCAATTCAATGTGTGAACTAGACTTTACTGTGGGATCTCTCTGCAGAAGTATCCACCCCGGAAGGAATTTGTGAGGGCCGTGTCCCTGACAACAGGATACCTGATCAAGGCAACTGGCAGTACTGGCTGTATCCTTTACTACCTCACCCAAGTGGACCCTCGAGGTGAGCATCCTCAAGTCAAGACAGTGATTGGGGAAAGGAGAAGTCCGTGACAGGGTAAGGGAGGGAAAAAAGAAGGTGCCCATCTCTGTAATGAGCGCTGCTTCCCGCTCATTACCCACAGTCACAAAAGACACACAGTTTTTTTCACATTTGTCCACATGCTTCACATCTGCACAGCTTAGGGTGGTGTGCCTAGTTTTCTTCACCCTCAATTTCTCCACTGTGCAAAAGCATAGTGCTACAGATGCTTGTATGAACTGGTTGCTAATAATGGATAAATCTGGTTTGCTTTTAGGCTCATTACCAAAGTGGGTGGTGAATAAAGTGTCACAGTACGTGGCACCAAAGGTAAGTTGCATGTGTACAGGGGACTCTACTGTAGCAGCAAAATGGCTGCCAGGGGGAAAGTTATTGTTGTCCAGGCCCTGAAGAAAGGCTTTATTCAGTGGTGTTATCCTGGCAGAACGGCCCGGTATGCCGTTCTGCCAGTTCTGTGGACGGGCCCGCGCCGCCTCTCCCGAGGACGGGCGAGCTGCTCTTGGGTCCACCCGCCCTCCCTTGCGTCCCAAATCGCTCTGAAATGGAGCGATTTGGGCACTGTGAGGCACAGGGAGGCATGGCTGCCCTCCGCCATAGGGGCGGAGGGCTGTCAATCATCCGGGCATTCTGGTTCCTGGCGCACCCGGATGACGTCTCTGGCTTTATTGTCCATGCCGTGAGACTTGCAAAAGTACATGGCCTGAACATGGAAGAGGGGAGGTATTATTTACTTATTTTAGACATTTATAGTGTGCCTGTCTATCATAAAATGATGCCCAAGGCATTGTTTCTGTTTTACTATGAAAACATGTAAATGCAGTGCAATTCCATGCTTTTCTATTCAGAAGTAAGCCCCATTACATTCAATGGGATTTCTGTGTAAGCGTGTATAGGATTGCACTGGTAGCCAAAGCCAAAATTAAAAAGAAAATTTAAAACAAATAAGCAATAACACCACACTGTGGCAATAATTTAAAAAGAGTACTATATAACAGAAAGAGAGTGGAATACTACAAATTAAAAGCTAGCTGGAATGAAACACCTTTTCACTGACTTGCAGAAGACCTGCAAGGATGCACCATGTCCATTTATGGAGAAGACCCTTGCAGCTTTTAGGCTACTTACTTCCAAACTGTTTGCCTGGGGGAAACTAATATGGCCCATGATATCTGCTAGGTGTGCTATGATAAATACATATTTTATTTACCCATAGATAGCGGTGTTGTTTTTTTTTTTGTTAAAAAGCACATATAAACACAAAACTCTGCATTTTTGTGTTTAAGATATTTTCTAGAAATTAAAATAGTTTACTTCCCCAATTAAAAATAATGCTGTGGCTATATCTGCTGATGCTATATCACCTATATCACATACCAAACACACTTTTAAAGAGAATTAATAAAATTTTTGACTATTGTATTTTATTAAAGTTATTAACTATTTTATTAAAATTATTAACAATTATTTAAGTACTACATTTTATATAATATAGTTATAATTATTATATTATTTTTATTAATAATGTTAATAAAAATGAGAAATTGCCATGAGAACTTAGAAAAAAAACATAATATTGCTTTATGCCTTTTAATTTTTTTTCAAATCACAAAATCTGCAAACAAAAACCCATTTTAAACACCCCTAAACAAACACAAGGGACATGGTGGCACAGCGGGTTAAACCACTGCTGCTGGGCTTTCCGACTGCAGTTCAAGACTGCACGACGGAGTGAGCTCCCGTTGCTTGTCCCAGCTCCTGCCAACCTAGCAGTTCGAAAGCACCTAAATGCAAGTAGATAAATAGGGACCACTTTGGTGGGAAGGGAGCGTCGTTCCGTGCACTTCGGTGTATAGTCATGCTGGCCACATGACCACGGACGTTTGTCCTCGGACAAAACGCCGGCTCTACAGGCTTTGAAACGGAGATGAGCACCGCCCCCTACAGTCAGTCACGACTAGACCATTCGGCTGTGAGGAAACCTTTACGTTTTACCCATTGGACACCACCAGTTCTCTTAAGCAGGGTCAGCATCATTGGGTAGCTGCCAAAAGCCCTCAGAAGGTCCCACTGCTAACCCTCAAGAGCATCTCTATGCCCACTACACATCCTTTGTGTAGTGGTCCTGGTGGTGAAGAGACTTTCTGAAGTCCCACCCAGGTAGATGGGGGCCCATGGAGACCAATTTGTTGAAGCAGCCAGTGTGTGCAGCCAGCTCTTCTCTTGAGGCTCCTGTGAAGGTTTGGGCATGCCTTCTTCCGAGGCTGGGAAATTTTCAGGCATCTCCATATCAGGAGTAGTTGGATGATCCAATGATTCCTGGCACAGATGTGCCCCAATATTCCCCTCTCAGAAAAGGTCGACAGCTCAATGCCTGCATCAGTCCTTACCCTGGGTGTTCTTCCTTCTAACCCAGGAGTCTCTAAACTATGGCCCGGTGGGGCCACATCCAGCCCACCACAAGATTTTATATGGTCCACAGCAACTTGTTTTTTTGTCAAAGCATCTGCTAATGTCTGATATTTTTACTCATTACATATCATTTTTCAGTGTAGGCATGGCACTGTTACTTTGTAATTCTCACATTTATCTTTTGTTCTAATCATATCTATCATGCTGATTAAAAAAAAAGTCCAAGTAAAATGTATTCATTCATTTAAATTTCTTTCATTCATTTATAAAAACTGAATTTTTTTTGCCCCGGGAAGATGTGTAAAATATACAATGTGGCCCAGTTTGGAACCCCCTGTTATATCCTTATAACCCCCCTTTATATCCTTCAAAAAAAAAATTCAGTTTATTTCTGTTCCACCTTTCTGGTTAAAAGCCCCATGGCAACATACAACAACACAACACTAGAAAAATAAAATAATTAAGCAACAATTTTTTAAAACCTCAATTTTTAAAAAATTCTAACTCAGAAGTTAAAAGTTGAAGAGCTCCAGAAGCCTTTAAAAAAAGCTGCCTATTTAAAACCAGGAAGGTCATGTGACATTTCCAAAAGGAGAGCGTTCCAGGGGTTTTTGCATGAAAACTGGAAGTGCTTTCCGCACACAATTTGGGGCTTTCTGTAGCATTGGGGAGACCCAGACCCTCTGGATGCCAGTGTGACCCCCAGGTGAGTGCTGACGTCCCTGGGTGCCCATAATGCCACAATCAATGCAGTGTCATCAGGAGACCCATAACTGGACCACTTCCCTTAAGGGGCCCAGTTTCAGTTCCCAATGGTGGGTCACGACCCACACTTTGGGAACCGCTGCCCTAGTACCATTTGGGAAACACTGACCTGTATACTTTTTTATTTTTTTGGCAGGCTATGAAGAAGATCTATAAGGCTGGGCTAAAGTACCCTGACTGGAAAAGGAAGCATGACCCCAACTTTAAGCCTTGGGTGTACCCAGAACAGAATACTCTGCCTACCATCACTCTAGCTGAGCTCTCCTTGCAGCATGCTGACTCACTAGAAAACATAGATGAGAGTGGCCTGATGGAAGATAGGATGCGTCTTAGTGATGATGAAGCCTGAGACCAGCCACCAACCACTGGATGTGCAACTCAATCCCCTCCTGTGGTTTGGATGCAAACTTTCCACCACCTGCAGAGAACAGCAACCCTCATGGTGACTTTTCTCCAACTTGGCCATAAAGCTCTGTGCCTTCCACTAGCCTATACACACACCATCGCACACCCAAGGTGGCATATTGTACTATTGTTTCTCAGCAGCGCACATTGGATCTGGGGGTAATAGGATGAGAGCAAATCTAATTATTTTTGGTAGAAATTGTCTCCTTCCCCATTGCATCATACGTCTACACGTTGTGCCCTAGGGCAGTGGTTCTCAAACGTTTTAGACTGGAACCCACTTTTTAGAATGACACTCGTGTCAGGACCAACTATAAGTGATATCATTAACCTGGAAGTGATGTAATAGCCAGAAGTGACGTCATCAAGCAGGAAATGCTATCATTGTGGCATAATAAAATGACACTCTTGGAATGCAGCTAGCATTCTTGGACTGCAGCAATTACAAAACCTTGAAACAACCCTGACAGAAAGCAAGATTAGGACAAAATATGTAAAAGCACTGAACCAAAAACTAAAACTGTTAGCACTCACAAAAGGAATATAGCAAGAAAAGGTCTGCAGCTTTAGGATAGTGGCTCCCACATTTCTGCAACCCACCTTACATCAGGTCACATCCCACCAAGTCGGTCCTGACCCCCAGTTTGAGAAACACTGCCCTCGGGCAATGTCCCAAGAATGCCTGAACCTGTAGTTTTTAGGCAGTCATAATTGTTTCATAGATTCCCACAAAACAGGAAATGCATGGGAAAGAACATCCCATTACTTACGAGTTAGAATATCTTGTCTACACAGACTATTGTGCAGAGAACCATCAAGGGTATACCAACAAGTTAGGATTTCTCCCTTACTTGTTGCTTCGGATTGTAGGCTTTTGGAAAGTATGATGCAGGACTGGCCCTAGGAGCAGCGGGGCCCCATGTGGGGCATTCCTGCAGAAGCCCCCCCCCATCTCCCCACAGAGCCCCCCACTCACCATCCAGCTGCAATGGCAAGAAGAGTGCTTGTGGTGCTATGTCACCAGGCACCTGGAAATAATTGGCAGCAACGTCACCACCAGCTGCTTCCATATCAGGCCATTCAAGGGCAGGGCAATATGAAGGCACTCCATTTGCCCTGCTGACTTACAGCCCTTGGAGATCCCAGCTGCAGCAGTGGGCGATTCGCTCCCTGCGGAGGGCCTCCAAGCGTGGGGCCCAATGTGCAACATTGGCCACATTGTCTTAAGGCTGGCCCTGGTGTCATGGGCTGGGGGGGGGGGGGGGCTGACCAATAGAGTCCTGGGTTATCCCCACAAATCTAAATTTGGTTGTGTGCTCTCATAGGTAGGGCCTGGATCTTCATTGCAGACCACTCTGTGCCTTGAGGTTCCTTCCCTTTCACCCTCCCTTTTGCATTTCTTGCTCCTCTCTTTCCCTTGGGATGTCAACCCATCTCACTGAACACCTGGCTTGACTGAAACTAGAACAAGGCTGATCTGTCATCTACCACAAATGGCAAAGCTACACTACACATTTGACTGCCTAATCAATAGCTTTGACTTCCTCTGAAGAACTCTGGCAATTACAGTTTTGTGGGGACATTCAGAATTCTTTATTGAGTATTCCAATTGTCCTTTATGGAACTAAAATCCCCAGAATTCCCAAGAGCAGTGACAGCTAAGCCAATATGGAAATGATTTCAGTTTGCTGTGTAGACATGTATTTTACTGTGAAAAGAGAGCACCTCAAAGCCAAGGATGCTTCCTTAATGCTTTCTCTAGAATGAATGAAAAAAAAATGTATTTTTGCTGTGAGGGTCTCTTTGTTTGCTGCTGCTGTACAAAGTATTGCTAGGGAAGCAATAAAGAAAACCTGAAGATATAAATGTTCTTTTTGATGCAGAAGGTCTTGACAGAGAAATAAGGCATTGGGCCTGTCTCTGCTTTTACAATAGGACTCTGAAACGTCTGGGACAAAGGAATAGAAAAAGCATTTTGTTTGACTGTGCCTGACTTCTAGAGAAGGATGAAAGAGCTGCATAGGCAGCACCAGAGAGAGCACAAGATTCTCCCCCACCCACCATAAACCTCTAAGATAGCATGAAGGAAAGGGCATTTTTCACATACTTTGGATGATTTTCTTTATTATCAAAATATTTTCCCCGTCCTCTCATTTCCATTTTATGATGGGACAGTAAATGTGAAATATACCATTCTACCATTGTACTATAATTATTCTTCTAGAAATCTAACGCACAGGACAAATTTCAGCTCCCCAGAAATGCACTTTATCCCCTCTGTGTTCCTCCCTCCTCATTTTTTCCACTTTGTGCAGGGCAGCAGGGATGAAAGCAATGCTCTCCAAAATGTCATACACAGAAACAACTCACTCCTACACACGCAGCAATTGTGTATGTACACAGTACATACCACTTGCGTATGATGTGCAAGTAAACCAATCACATCAACTTGTCTTTAAAAACAACCACCACAAAATCAATTTCAGGCTGTTTTCTCTGACACTGGATCTGGTAGCAGAGCAGGAATAATTCAAACACATTTGACAACACTGAGGCTGCAATCCTATACACACTTTCCTGGGAGTAAGACCCACTGAGCACAATGGGACTTACGTCTGAGTAGACATGCATAGGCTTGTGCTCTCAGAAGGTGAGGCATTTGTTCTCCATCAAGAGTTTACTCTCCAGAGATTTTGAGGAGGAGGCTGAAGAATAGCAAATACTGTACTTGCATGCTGAGCTTTTCTTCTTTTAGCATCCTTCAAAAGATCAAATTAGGACACTGATTTAGCAGGGGCAGGGACCATTAAATAGGAGCAGTTGGAGCATAGGCAGTTGCAGGCTCCTTTAATTTTTTGGTCCTCTGCCTCCCGTTACTCCACAGAGCTTGTGAAGAATGGTAGTGGAGAAATCCCAGGCATGCATGTTGCAGCCCAGCCTGAAGCAGCCTGTGCAGTGATTGAGGCTGAGCTGCTCCAGAACATCCCTCAGTTTTGCATTTGTGAGCTCCACGCTGCACACTAATGGTCAATGCTGCCAAAAACGTTTACTCAGACGTCTGACAATCAGCCCATAAAATGGGATTTTACACCCACACAAATCTAGTAATTGTCCTTGAGGTTAAAAAAAAAAAATGTAACTAAGTTGGTCTATTTCTGGTCTAGTTTGCAATCCCAAGGAGAGAAAGAGGGGAAGAGAGAAAATGTGTAGGCAGCAGAGCCATACTCTTAACACAAATAAGGGTAGGAGCAAGTGGAACAATACGTACTGTATATATTTTTGGCTTCCCAGGTTTCTGTTCCCAGAGGACAAGTTCCCCTAGTGAAGGTGCCAATTATGCCCCAATTATGGCCAGCATAAAGCTCTTCGGTCTAGGAAAAAAGGCACCTGGAGGAAACATGATGGGCAGCCCAATTCTGGCCTGTGCTATATTCGGTGCAGGTTAGGAGGAGGCTGGAGGGCAACTTGGGGTAAGGGGAATTTTTCTGAGCAAATCTGAGCAGCCCGTGTAAGGCTGCTCGTGCCAGGGACAGGGATTAGGATTTGGCTTGTGCTGCCTGGCCAGTCCCACCCCCTTTCTGGGCCTTATCCTTTTCTTGATATGCCCCAACCCTAAAACAACCCCTTCCCACCTCTAATCTGTCCTCCCATCATACTCTCCCACTGTCTGCACCACCCTGCCCACACTGACATAAACCTACCCCCTCTGAGGGTGGGTGCAGCCTCTGGGAGCAGCCATGGACCTCTGCACAGTGGCATGCCAGGGGGGGGCAAGGGGGCAAATGCCCCAGGCACTGGGCTGGGGGAGGGCAGCATGGACTATCCAGCTTCTCTGATGGTGTGCCGACAAGGCAAGGACCACGCTTCCTGGCCCATCTAGCACAAGGGCTCACAGACCCTTGGTGCACTCAGCCTCGGTGTCAGCCATATCAGCCAGGGAGTGCCCCAGCAGCGTGCCTTGCTTTGCAGAAGCTGCCGCCTGGCCTGATCCAGCTCTTTTAGGAGCAGATGCAGCTGGTATGGCAGGCCTGGACACCAGTGCAGGACTGCAACCTGCTAGCGTTCCTCTGGGTTCACAACTCACCAAACATCAGCTTGTGACCCACTGATGGGTCATGGCCCACAATCTGGGACCTGTGGCTCCAAAGTGTTGTACAGGAAGATAATCCCTTATCCGGACATCCAAAATCCAGACTATTCCAAAATCCAGACATTTTTGTCCAAGACCTTTTTTAAAAACTTTCTATAGAAAGAAGGTCTTGTGCTCATTCCCATGTACACTCCATAAATTCTATTCTCTGCTCTGTATTGTGTGCCATTGTTGAAAAATAGAGACCAGCAGATACCGAATTGGGTAACAGTGAAAAGAGCAAGAGGAAGTGTTTTTCATTATACTTATGCAATTATTCCAAAATCCAGAAAACTCCAGACATTCTTCCCATCCCAAGCAGTCCTAATAAGGCATAATCAACCAATAAGGGTGCAATCCTAATCTAGAGTTAGGCCAGCCAAGTTTGGCTGCCACAAGGGACACCGTAAAGTATGTTTGGACCACTCTTGGAGTCAGAGAGGCCAGCACCCAGACATGCGCCATCCTCCCTGACTCCAAGTGGTCCAAATGTGCTTTACGGTGTGCCTGCCAAACCTGGCTGGCCTAACTTGTGCTGGCCTAACTCTAGGCTAGGATTGTACCCTTAATGTAATTATTATGATTACTAGATAGAAAGATGGTGATGAGAGTGCACTTGAAAACATTTCTAGACAAGAGGATTTTCTTTAAAGAGTTGATTGAGTAGGATATTAATTATAGTAATCAGAACAAAACATACATTGTTTTTGTCTCATAAAGCTGTCAAAACAATTAGGTTGTGTTTCCACAAAGAAGTGATACCCACTCTGGAATCAATGATTCTTCATACCACCACCCTATATTCAGCCTGGAAGAGGGCTCCTAGGCTTACCATTTGCTGTAGAAGTCACACATGGCAGTGGGCCAGGAGCTTTGCTCTCACTCTTCTGACTATGATAGTTAAGTATCAAATAGCCAATGAGATTGTGCAATTTGGGGCCGGCCTTGAGCCAATGTGACCAATGCCCCGCACTTTGGAGGCCCTCGCACCAGCACAGCATGCATATCTCCTGCTGCTGCAGCCAGGATCTCTAAGGGCTAGAGATAAGTGGAGTGAGCCGAGCAGCTCTACCTTGGGCCCTCCCACATGCCCCTGCTTCCCAACCTAAAATGGGCCTCCTGGAAGCAGTTGGCAGGGACAGTAACTTATCGCCATCAACTACGTATTTCCAGGTACCACACTTTGTGCACGGCATCACAAGTGGTCTTCGCAAGTGGGGTGCCCTGCAGAGAGGGTGGGGGCCTCCAGTGAATGCCCCGCATTCCTGGAGCCAGTCCTGGGGCCACTACTTGATGACATCTGAAGCCAAACTAGATTGAAGGCAATGCTCCCTGCCCTCACTCAGGCATTTAAAAAAGCAGGAGGGGGATGGTGCTGGGCTAGGCAGTGTCTGCCAATATTATGAACAGGTGGCAAAGAACAGAAGGTTTTCGTGAAAACTTTGGGCCCCATTTCCTTCCCCAAAGTCCTGCATTCCCTCTCTAAGGGCCCAATTGGACCCAGCCTTCCAGCACTGATGCAACTGTGCCAATGAAGCAGGCACTGCATCCTGCAGTGGGAGGGGCAGTCACGGAGGAGGCCTCGTCAAGGTAAGGGAACATTTGTTCCCTTACCTTGGGTTGGATAGAATTGGGCCCTAATGCATTCAGCAACACACTCATCAATGGCAAGCAGTGAGTCAGAACTGGTTTTCCTGCCTTTGCAACAGAAAAGCATTTGTACTTCCCCAAATTTGCTGGAACTTTGGAAGCAGCAAACTCTGTTAATATGAAAAATCCACTCCTTAAAGTCACAGCTCCTGGGGGGGGGGTGTTGCTGGGGAGAAAGACAAATTAATTTGTAAAACAATCAGAGTTGATATTCACTGTTTGCTGGGGGGGGGAATTGGAAACTTATTGCTTTGTCTATTTTGATGGATTTAGAAGGAAAGCCAAGAAGCAGCCCCTCCCCGATACACACCATCAATATTCAGGATAGTAACAACAACCAGAATTTTGAGACAACTTCATGATTTCTTGACCCCCATGGTTTTGGCCCAGAGAACAAGGTTTAGTTCAGCTAGTGATTAGCACTCCTGGGTGGGTGAAAGGACGGCAAGGAAATTGGAATTCCTTGTCCAGAGACCCAGTGAAGATATCCAGGAACTGATGCGGTCTGTGAATGGGGGTGGGGGCCCCACTGAGTACAGCTGGACAGGTTTCCTGTTTGGCTCATGACACAGGGAGCCTCCCAGTGAGCAGAGATTGGAGAGGAAATAGGAAACTGCTGCTAGGCCTAAGATTAGCCAAGGCCACATACCATACAGTTAGATTCCTTTCCCAGTGACTGCCTTTCTAACTCAGCTGCCACTCTTTCACACAGTCAATTGGGGTTACTGAACAAATCAATCCAATTCAGTTCCTCAAGGTCTTTGGTCCAGCGGTGTGGGGGCAGAAAGTGAGGCAGCAATGCCCCACTGGGGTTCTTCAAAAAGCGCCACCACTGAATCTGTGAATGTGCAAACACTCACAGGTTGGGTGGTGTGGCTTTTCGAAGAAGTCGCTGCCTCATTTTCCACCCCTGCATCACATGCCACTGCCTTGGTCTGTGCCTAGTGATGTGCCACTCTGAACACCAAAGAGTCCTAATCGCAAGGTCCATTCACAAATCCAACAATACATCCATTCAAATGATAATTGGAACCAAAGTTTTCTTTGATGGTGCATTGAATGAAGGCATTCTGGGAACACCTTGAGATTTGAAGCCTAAGACAGCAGACAATTTTAGCTCAGTTGTAAATGGTATGGGCAGTGGTTCCAAACTTTTTCGACTGGTGGCTCTCTTCACCTACTGGGCCATTGATCTCAGCTCCCCATTAGGGCTATAGGGCAGTAGGTTTTTTTTGCGAAGATTCTGCTCCTCCCCTGACTGGTGTTCACAGTTCTATGGGGACAAATGGCTCACAGCTAGGGAACCAAAGGTACTAGGATATTTGCATCCTGGATACTTGTGTCCTAGTCAAATGCATCCCAATCATTGCCGTCCCTGGACATTCGTGTCTGGTATATATATATATTTTTTGCACCAGCTCATTTGCATACCACTGTAACAGGGTGTCACGTCCTCCATGGTGGCTACTGGTGGAGCGGGGCTAGTACTCACGGCTCGATGGGTCCAGACACAGGGTCGACGGCAGGAAACAGATGGGAGGCGAGCAAGAGTGCGGTAGAGATGATTTATTTTGGTTATGGCCTTCACATTCATGGGGGCTCGCCCTTAGCCAGCAGGGCAGTCCCTGCCCTCTCGAGGGGCCTTGTTCCAGTCACAGGCCTTTTTCCTCCTTCTTGGGGGCTCACACGGACCTTCGACGCAGAGGTTGAGGGCTGCGCCTGGGGGTCTCCATCTGGATTGCCCGGGGTGCTGAGGCAGCCGGGTCACTGGCCCTGGAGGGCCCCCTTGCTGGAGGGAGCACTCAACGCCACCGGGAGGGTGCCTCCTCGCCCGGGGCACTCCAGGGCTCAGGGGGTCTGGCCGCTTTGCTCCCCCCTTCCCAGGGGCTGGTTATCCCCCAAAGGCACGGGGCTCGCACGCCCCTGGTCCGGCCACGGTCGGGAACGAACTCGGGCACTCTGCTTGGCTTGCCGGTAGTCACCCCTTCTGCCTGGCCGCGGCACCCTTCTCTACGCCCGGAGTGGCCCGCCCAGGAGCCTAGAGGTGCCGCTCCTCCTTGCCAGGCTGCCGGACTGGCCGGTAAGTCCTCCCCCCCACTCAGGGCTCCTCCTGCGGGGGCCGCAGCCAGGGCGACACAGGGCAACAAACCCCATGTAATGTACTCTGAGCCTCTTACCCCAGCCCTAACCCTAACCCTATCTTGATGCTAACCCTACCTTAGCAATTTTTCCTTAGCAAAATTACACCTTATATAAAAACACATATAAAGGTAAAGGTTTCCCCATGACCAAATGGTCTAGTCGTGACCGACTGTAGGGGGCGCTGCTCATCTCCGTTTCTAAGCCGAAGAGCCAGTGTTTGTCATAGGACAAGCTTCCGTGGTCATGTGGCCGGCATGATTATACACCAAGGCACATGGAACGCCGTTACCTTCCCACCAAAGTGGTACCTATTTATCTACTTGCATGTTTATGTGCTTTCAAACTGCTAGGTTGGCAGGAGCTGGGACAAGCAACGGGAGCTCACTCCATCGTGCAGTCTCGAACTCCCAACCTTCTGGTCAGGAATCTTCCTCGCAGCTCAGCAGTTTAACTCGCTGCGCCACCACGTCCCTTAAAATGTGGGACACACATAAAAATACATATATTGGGACACAAATATCTGGGGTGCAAAAAGAACAGGTGCAAATACCCAATACCTGGATGCATTTGACCAGCATGCAATGGTCCTGTCACTGTTGTAAATAGGGTTGCCTGCACTGACTGGAGCTATTCTTTGGTATCTTTTTCCCTAACATGAAATAATGCTGGAAATTCCTTGGGCCCCTGTTAGAGTCTTCAGGATTGCTTTCAGTATCCAGCTGAAGATTGTGTTGATTCCTAGCGCAATCCTAGTCGTCAAAGCTGCACAGTGTTAAATCAAGTTATCGTTTATTTCACACTCTTCAATTTTCTGTGGCATCATTTTATAATGGTGTTTTTATTTGTTTTTTTTTTTAAAGTAGCAAGTATTATACCACACAATTTATTGTGACCCTATGGGCAATGGTGCCCAGGAAGTGGTACCATTAGGAAGGTATCATTAGTGGTACCATTAGGATAAGAAGTGTTTAGTCAGCTGGCAATAGCTGGAGACAAAAGACTCCAGATGAGCCTTGGTCTGACCTGGCTAGGCTCCCCTGCTGTTCTGGATAGTCACCTGCATTGAACAGAGGTTTGAACTAGATGACCTCTTAGAACCTTTCCAACTCTGGCTCTTAGGAAGATATTGCTAGGTCCCAGCAAAGGGTGCCAAGGCTCTAGAAAGATTATATTCCACCACCACCACTTGCTGCTCCAGTCTATGATTGCATGAGCCACCTGCAGTTGTTTGAGTACAAGCAGACCTTTCTATAAAGCACCTTCTCATCTTTGCATCCCACCCTGGTCTGGATTGCAAGCTATGTCGCTGAGGGGTTGCTGGTTTAGCCAGATCCAGTCCTGTTTTAACTTCATCGTAACAAGGGGATTGCCTGTAGCACTTGGAATACACCACAGCAGGGGTTTTGAGGGGAGAGATGGCTGTCCTTTGCAGGCTATGATTCTGAGGTGAACATGCCAAATCTCATTGATCAAAGAGACTACTAGACTATGACACCAGTAAATGGCTTATTAAACAAAAGTCAAGCCCAGAAAGGCCAGTGACATGCCTGACGTGATGTATCATTTCTTGTCCAACGTCTTTCACTTGAAGAGATGTAAGGGAAAGTATGGACAGGAAAGCATGGCATTCTGGCCACTGGTCATTAAAATACACCTACTTTCCACGGTCCTGACCAACAAGTGCAAAGGCACGAGAGTAACTGACCAGAGCTAACCATCTACGTGAAAACGTGACGAACATTAGTTTGCATGTTATGAATATCTCTAATATCGTGCAACTATTTGAAACATAGGAGGCTACCAATATTGACGTTCTTGTTGTTCTGCACGGACGTCTCTCGCCACTGACTTCCTGGCTACTGCGTGCCCAGTGTTTGTGGCCCAAAACGGATATCGGGCTCTCCGAGCCTGCTGAGGGAAGCCAGGGGTTCGGCCTGGGTCGGGCCAGGCAGGGAGAGGAGGGGCGTGGCATGGCCGGGCTGGGGAGAGGCGGCTCCCTGCCTGGGGACCGGCAGAGAAGCGCTTGGAGGAAGGCTGCTGAGCGGGAGTCGCTGTCGCTTCGCCCCGAGAAGGCTGGAGTCCCCGGGACGGACCAGGCACCTCCCCCACCACCCCTGGGAATGGCGGGGCCCGCGCGGTGGAAGGCGAGGTGAGAGAGTGAGGGCAGGGGGCGAGGGAAGCAGGCTGGCTGCGCTCCCGGCTCGCGGGACCCTTCGCTGCCTCGCCACCGGCGACGTCTTCCGTGCGTTTCCACACGGAAGCCTTGAAGCGCCCTTTAAGCCCCTTCTCTTCGCCCCCTGTTTCTGTTTCCCGCGTTCACACGCTTGAGGAGGTTTTGGCGATGTCAGCGTAGCACCTACGAGGGTGAAAATGCTCATTGGCCTGACCCGTTGGTGCCCCTCATCCACTGAGCAATAGGCCCGCAGCATATTGCGCCGAGAAAGCGAGCTCTGCTCACGTGTGAAAGCTCCTGGCTCATTCTGTCTGCAGAAGGGAACGCGGTTTGTAATGCAGTGGGCCTTCTGGCCGCTATGTTTTGTAATATTTGCATAATTTGGAAGCAGGAGCATTTTTACATTTAAAAGGCTCTTTGCTTTACTAGGGTTTGCAAATGTAAAAGTTACACTGGCCAGAATGGTCTCTGGGGTTAAAAATGCTTTTCCCCGACTTTTACTCACCCCATGTTCAACAATCAGACATAAACAGCATGCAAAAGATTATTAAATCTTACACGTGGAAAACTTCCTCTTTGAATGATGGAAGGAATATTATCCTCCCTGGGGAAGCCTCTGTTCAATATCTTCAATTTGGTACCAAAAGAGGAGTTCCTCTACCTGTGCACAAGGCCACATGTTTGTACTCATGGTTAATTAATTTGAATCAATTACTATTCCCTGGTTTTGTGTTCAGTCATTTTACCGATTGGGATCTCCAGTTCACTCATTTGGGAAAACTGCCCCTCCCCCATCATTCTTTAACCACCTTTATTTGAGCTACAATGATCAAACAGTGCATGTAACTGATCCCCATTAAATGTTTTTATGTATGCACCCTGAAACAGCAGGTTAGAATGGAGAAAGGCTTAATGGTGCTTGGATGTGCTCAATAGAGAAGAATTTGGGATGAACAGAGGGTTTGTCCTTTCTTCAAAAATACGGATGGAGGAAACCGAACAAATTTTGCATTAAGAAAAAAAATGCACCTGCATCATTATCACAAAATGCAACACTATTCTAACCATGATAAATTATATAAATATTCAACACTGAAATAATCACGAGAGAGAGAATTTATACATTTAGAGGTCATGTACCTGTCAGAACATTTTTATTTGGAATCTTCCTTGGGCATTTTTCTGCAAACCAAAATGTGTTACACTAGAATTTATCTCTTGATTTTATTTTTCTGCATTTCATTGTGATCAGGACTTTTTCAAAATAGGGTGCAAGGCAGAGGCTTCTCACATAAATAAGGATGACATCGCTGTCTTGGGCACACCTTTTTTTTTGGGGGGGGGGAGGTGAGTTAAAATTTATTGAATAAATTTAGCATAGGTTCTATATGAGCTACTGTTTGCCTGAAATATCCAGATTCCTGATTAGTGTTAAGGAGTCCCTCACCTTCCTTTTATCCAAAGAGACACTGCAGGCTTGGCAACTTGCTAATTTTAAACTAATGTGACATTAGCTACTTAGTCAGATTCTTATAACTTGATACTAGCTGCAGGATTTTGATCATTGGCAAGTACAAAATAAGCACTGATTATAAATGACTGGTGCAACTGGTGTTCAGCAGAGGACCCCCCTCCCTTTAAAGAGCTCCCCAGATCCCTCATATAATATTCAAGAATCCTTGTTTTCTCACATTTCTATAGATTTAGATTCTTGGACACACAAGTACTTCCATGTCTGTATATTTCAGGACACAAAGCCAATGTGTTCTCCCATGCCTAGTTCTCCCTCATGTAGTTAACCTGTGCTTTTGCTGTACCATTTCTAATTGCAAAATAGCAGGCTCATATGATAATGCTCTTCCATACAAAAATAGCTGCCTCCACAACGAAAATGAGCACGGTCAAAGGAGGAGTCTAGGCTAGAATCCTTTTCCCTGGAATGCTAGTTTTCTCTGCGTAGGGAATTTTTTTCTTTTTAATGTACTATTATGGGCAATCATTGGATTACGTCACCCTACCTCCATCTACAGTCAGAAGGGATTCAGCCCAATCATAGGTTTGCCACCTCAGTAAGAACTAGTTCTTTGTTGTGCTGATAACACAGGTGCACACTTTACAGGTCAAATAAGATCTACAAATTACACAATAGCACTCGTGCACATACATATACACACACATACATACGCATTCACCGGGCTGAAATAATTCCTGTCTTGGAGGCTGGGAGAGAGCAACAGGAAGGAAGCCTTTACTGAACAATGGGAGGAAATGGAGGAACTGGAAAAAAAAGAACCAGCGACAGCAGAGTGAGCACATGTGGTATTATAGTGTGGAGCAGCTTGATTCATAGGAAAACACCCACCCTGTACTGTTCTGCAAACAAAGCCCCTAAGGGCATGTTGTAGTGTAGCCCACTTTAGAACCAGCAGCTCCACCCTCAATGAATGAGATGGAAAGCGGGGAAAGAGAAGCATTATCGCTTCATAGTGGAGCTTACAGAGCCCTGCCAGGTGTTCTGGAGGCGGCTTGGAAACAACTGCAGAGCATAGCAAACAGGAGTGGGAGAGTCACCCACCCCTGCGGAGCAGGGCCAGCCTTGCCATGCAGTGACATGAAACAATTGGGCAGGCTTGGAGGGATAGCGAACAGATGAGCTCCCAGCCCATCTGTCCACTGCCCACTCTGGCCTGCCACTCCACGGGATTACAGCAGTGGCAGCCTCCTCCTTCCAGTGCTGCTGGAGGTAGGGAGATAAAAAGCTGCTGTGATCACAAATCCCTTCTCCCTGCCAATTGGTGCTTATGAAGCACCAGCGAGACAGGGGAAGGTGATTTGGAACCTGCCCCCTTCTCTTTCCTTACAAAATGTGTGGCATTCAGCCTACCTGTTCTGTACTGCTGCTCTTTGCAATGAAATGCTCCTGTGATACAGAGCTGCATTCCGTACTTCTTATACGTAGAGGGGAAAGAGGCCTACTCATTTGCATTTCTACCCTCCCTACTCGTCCCTGGGGACACACACATTCACACACAGGTGGCAGTCAGGGTGGGATTCAGGTGTTCAAGGGCACACAACGCCCCTGTGTAGTATAGTGGTTAAGAGGCTGAGCTATGAATCAGAAAGTTCTTGGTTTGAATCTTGCCTCTTCCATGAGCTCACTAGATGATTCTAGTGAAAGCAATATAGGGATAACAATGCTGGTCTACCTTAGGGGGTTGTTGTACATTTTACTGCAATATGATATGTGTGGATCTCAAACAACTGAAAGTGGTATACAAATGTGCAGTAGTACTTGTTCGTTAGGGAGAAACTATTGGGTATTCAGGCTCTTTAAAACACAAATACAAAGTAATCGGCACCCAGCCAAACATTCACATTCTGTTAGGTCAGTTAGTTACCCATTTATTTGAGAAGAGGGGTCTGTCTTGAGAAGACAGGTGAACCACCTGTGTGGTTGCTGGAACCCTCACAAAGTATGTGAGATAAAGCCAGACCCTGGTTTTTGCATTTAATTGTTAAGCAAGAATTTCATGCTCGGAATCACATACAGTGATTGTAGGTTACGAGGTCTTAAGAATGTGCCCTTGCCTTATAATTTTAGTGCATACCAAGATAGTTCTGTTCTTTCCTGTTCAAAGTTTTTTAAGTGGACCATAAATGAAGTAACATCACCTTTGTTCCAGAAGCACATTGGAATAGAACTTAGTCTGACCAAGCAAGTCAGTTTCATCCAGGCTTTTGTTTCAACAGCAGACAGCCAGATGCCTCTGGGAAGTTCACAAACAAGGGATGAACAATGGCCATCTTCTGTTGTTTGACCACAGCATCTGCTATTCAGAGGTATACTGCTTTTGAGCATGGAGGTTCCATTCAGCTGCCATAGCTAATGTAATGGCTGTATTAGCTAAGTGTAATGGCCAATTGCCATCAGTAGATCTATCTTCTGTAAATTTGTCTAATATTTTAAAAAGCCTTTAAGTTGGGGTGAATCTACATATGAATCTATATATTACTCACATGTATAGGCAACAAAAGTCCAAAGAATGTTTTTCCTAGGCTGATTTGGAGTGAAAAAGTGGTGGGAGCAGGTGTGACTAAATCTTTCCCCAACCGCCCCTTCTATGTTCCAAACATCCTGCAAGCTACATTTCCCCTGCAGAATTGCCAACAGTTCCTATGGGTTGATAGGGCGGGGACAATCTGAAAAGGGGTGGGCAGGGATAGAGTTAAGCATCTTTTCCTCCACCGTTCCCTGTGCACTTGAAATCCTTTGCCATGTCTCTCCCTTATTAGGGAAGAGGAGTTGTTGGCTTTTTGTCAGGTGTGTCTTGTGGTAATCTGGGGCATCTGTTCTTCCCATGGCAAAGCCTGAATACATATTCCATTTTATCCACAAAGTGAAATGAAACTGAATGGATCTGGTAGGGAAAGGTAAAACAACAGCTAGGACCCAGAAGTCAAAGGTAAGTGACGACAAATAAGAAATAAGATTATTTTTTTCCATGTTAACAAACCTGGAAAGAGTTCCTTTTTACCTGCTACTGTCCAGTTTAGTCTCAATTGCCCATTCAAAGATACACATTTATCCAGCTGAAAGTAGTTGGTGTCAGGCTAGTAACAGAAAGGAGAGAGGAGTTTTTCTTGGATTGGGAACTGCTCTGATTAGAGATGTCATCAGAGCTGTGGGGGTGGAGGGGGTCTTTCCTTCTGAGCCTGAATGCTGTGTTACTCACTGGCTGAGCTGCTTGTGTGCAGGAGGTTCTTTTTGTGTGACTCACAGTTCGCTGACCTCTCTCATGCCCTCAGCCAGCAGTTAGGCAGATTACAGCAGCGCCTTTCCAGCCACAAACCGCTCTGCACATTAGCTACTTCTAGAGTTCTGTTTCCTGAGGGAGTCTTGTTTCAGCCACAGCCCAGTTGTTACACTGTTGAATGGGCCTGTGGCTTCCTTCAAAGGGGACGGATTTTTGTTTTTTTTAATAGAAATAGTTTTTTTTAAAATATATGTATAGATAAGGTAAAAACATAGGAAAGGGCTACAGTGGTTCACACAAAAGGTACACATTGATTACAGCTTCAGCTTCATTTAATTACTGTTTGCATACAATCTATATCATTATTTATCATCTTAATTGTCATGTATACAAATCTTACTAACTCTTATTCTTCATTCTTCTTTACAAAATTGTCAGCAACCTAACACTTCTATACATTAATGCATTAACTTCTAGTCTTTATATCAATTCTTCTATCAATCAATCAATCAATCAATCAATCAATCAATCAATCAATCAACAGGTACTTATATACCGCTTTTCAACACGAAGTTCACAAAGCGGTTTACAGGCAAATAGTAATAATAAAGTTAAATGGCTCCCTGTCCCAAAAGGGCTCACAATCTAAAAAAAGGCAGACCGCCAGCAACAGCCACTAGAAAGACTGCGCAGGGGTGAAGAGGGACCCCTCTATCCATTCATAAAACATTTTCCAATGATTTTGAATCTTATTTATATCACCTTCTTTTATTCTCTCAGTTAAGACGTTCATTTCAACAATTTCATATATTTTCTCCATTAGTTGATCCACATTTGGAATTTCCTCATTTTTCTACTTCTGTGCGTACAATAATCTTGCTGCAGTATTTACATGTACAATAAGATGCTTTTCCCCTTTATCTTGAATATTATCCACCATATTGAGAAGAAATAATTCTGGTTTCGCTTGTATCGCACATTTCAACATTTCTTGTAACATATTATGTACTAAATGCCATTTTTTTTGCCTTTTCACAAGTCCACCACATGATAAAATGTTCCTTCTTTTCTTTATATTTCCAGCATTTATTTGGTGTACCTGGATACATTTTTGCTAACTTCTGAGGTGCTAAATACTTTATAAAGATTTTCTTTCAAATTTGTAGCTTTAGTCTAATATTCATTGCCCAAATCTTTTCCCATTCATCAATTTCTATATTATACCCAAAATTTCTAACCCATTGTACCATTACATCTTTTACCGTTTCATCCTCCATTCTCGTTTTCAAAAGAAATCAATACATCTTCTTTATGTATTTATCTTTCTCATTTAATAGTAGTTCGTCAAAATCTATCCCACAAGAGACGGGATTCTGAATGTCCTGCCTGTGCTTCTGCAGAAAGACATAATAAATAGGAGCTAATTTCTGGATCTGGAATCTGTGTCAGAGCTTTGCACAGGGCCTACTTTGACTGAGCATGATCCACTGGATCCAGTTTTCAGTCTTCTTGAGAGGGGTTGGAATCTTAAGTGAGACCACTGCTGTTTTCAAGGAGATTTTGTCTACGTAGCTTTTGGTAAGGAGATGCTAGAAGCTATGGCAGGCTGGGACAAGCAAAAGATAATTTAAGCTGAAACTGTTCGAACCAGAACCATCCCTAGCTCATATAGTGCCTTTGTGCGCAATAGAAAAATGCTGGAACATTCCTCTATGTTCCTGTGTAAATGGCGCCTGTTTAGATGTGGCATCCTTGTGCAGTATGCAACCTGCAGAACTATATGGAGTGGCCCTGGTTTGAACTGTGAGCTCTTTTATCTCCACAAGTCAGGAACAAGAATGGATATGTGTGGTATGGTCTAGAGATGGTAGTATGCTTATTCTTTTTCAGGACTCCCAGTTCCCATATAGACAGTTCCATCCCTTTTTTACTCCAGGCCTTTAACTTCTTTTGTTTGTTTCTCACAGATGGTAGGGCTGAAAAAGCTCCTTCCTTTCCTGCCAAAGGGACATGCGCCCCCACTGCAGTGTGGACTCTGATATTGCAGACTGGCTTTCTGTCATTCATCTGGAGAGATATCAGGGCACTTTCAAGCAGCATGGCTATTACTCAGTGAGGGATGTGAGCTCTCTGGGTAAAGAGGACCTGCAGAAGCTTGGCATCACTGCCACTGGGCACCGCAAAAGAATCCTGAAATTAGTGCAGCAAACCCAGCTGCTTGTAGGAGACCAAAGGGGACACATGGCTGGAGATAGTCATTACAGATCTGGCAAATGTGCAGATTCTCTGAACAGGCCTAAAACAGAGGAGAATAATGACATTGACACAAATAAAGAAGTCTTGGCAGAACCTATTCCTGGCTTTGGGGTCAACTGTGAGTTAGTGGTTCACAACCAACATCTGCCACCAGATAAGGAACCAGCTCTTCTTGTGACTAAGCCAGTACCCAAACCCAGGACTGTGTTCCCTCGTGTACACCAAGCAGCCAGGCCAGAGCATGTCTCTCTGCCACCAGCACGAACATCTGCATCTGTATGTAAACCCAGTTCTTGCTCTGAGCAGGCTGCAGGAATGCTTAATACCTTAGATGGTTTTGATGCAGGAAAAAATACCGCAGATGCTAAGAGGCTTGAGATAACCTCAGAGCAACAGGCTCAGCCAGGAGGATTTGTCTCAGGAGTCACCCTGTCACCCCAGAGTGGACCACGGGAGAATAACTCTGGATCTTCTCTGCATTCTTTTGCTCATCTAAATGAAACAAGCCCTGAGGCCAGGCATGTGTCTGAAACCTCTTTTTCTTGCACCCCAGCATGCTCCAACTGCAAAACCCAGCCTGCTGGCACCAGCCCAACAAAGCTTGTTCCAAAGGCTACCCAAGTACAGCCTGCAGCTGCCCTCACCAAGCCAGCTTCCTCCCAGGAGAGGAAAGAGATGGTGTTGGATGGTGCTTGTGATGGAACTGAGTTCTTGTCTTTGCCATCTAAAAGCCTGGGGCTGAAGAAAGTTCTGAAGAGTCAGCCCGGTATGCAGCCAGCAGACTTAGTCACGCAAAATGGAACTGTGACCATGGAGAATGTGACCATGTAAGTATGTTTGCATTTATCCTCCAGAAGTCAGCAGAATGAACTCAGAACAGGATGGTGGAAATCTGCCCATGGCAGTCTCTGATAATTTCCATGCTTACTGCTTTTGGAATTGATGAATGGACCTTGCAGCCAACTGGCCTGCCTAAATGATACGTAGGATTGGAAGTACATAGGCTGGAACAAAAGCCTTTTCATGCCTCTGAAAATGCAAGCTTGCGTTGCTTCGGGGAGGCCATGAATGCCCAGTTCCAAGATTGCAGTACCTAGCATGCAGAGGGAAGCATCACCCAACTAACTGCTCAAAGCGAGTGATTCTCCCAGCTTCATTCTTCCAACTGGGCTGACCCTGCAACAAAGTCATAAAATATGAGAGAGAGAGAGAGAAAGAGAGAGAGAGAGAGAGAGAGAGAGAGAGAGAGATCAAATTGAACAAAGATTGTTCTGAAGTAATTATTTTTATGGCTATATTGCATTTATTGTTGTTTTTGTAAACTATGTTGAGTAACCTGTCTGATTTAAGCACAGTATGCTTGAATGAAACCAAACCACTAGGTCAGCTATAGGGTAGGAAGAGACAAGGATATAGCAGGATATCTAGCATATCAAGTCAGGCTGCTTGGCATGATAGTAGGGTCAAGGGGATATGCCGAGAAGGTCCAGGTGGTGTATCCAGGAGCTCATGGCTTCACAAATGCAGGTAGGTCTGCAGTATGATATCCTCCCTGGAATTACATCTCTCCATTCTTGCAGCTCCTCAGGACAGCAGTGCCTGGATCTGCACCACTCGCCACAAGGATTTGACAGCGGATCAGGTGAGAATGAGATAATGGTTGGGAAGGAGAATTCCTTCAGTCTAACTCAGAGTTCCCCAAGACACGTTCTTAGATTTTAAAAAAGATGTTGCAGGATCTTAGCATAGATTTCCCATGCCTTGCCTGTTTTGGTTTTTCTGTGAGCAGAGAGACTTGCTGTGGGGGCATCTCTTCTCCCTGTCTCCAGGGCACTCGTTATTGCCTTTCCAATGTGTTTCCCCGCAGGGCCTGTTGAGGACCTTATCAGTCCCTACTGCGAGGGCGTCTTTGGGCATGGTTGGCCTGTCCAGGAACAGGTGAGGATCTTGCCAATATGGGTCTGTATGGCAGTGCTTCACTCTGCCCTCGCTGAGCTGCCAGTCAGTGCTGGTGGCGTCATGATAGCTGGATGCTCATGATAGCTCAGTTAGGAACATGCCAGAGGACTGCTGTATTAGGAACAGTCTCCATGGACAGAATGCAAATAGGCAAACAGTACGGGGCTTCCAGCTTCTGTGGAGGGACAATTGTAATTGTTTATTTCATCGGCATTTAATTGCTCTGTGTTGGGTATCCTTTGATTCTCTTTGTAGCTTAAAAGTAAGAGAAAGAAAGAAAAACAAAATTGACTACTTCACTGACTCCAGATCATTATGAATGCAGTAGCCAATTTTGTTATTTTCTATGTCCTGTATTTTTGAATCCCTCTTCTCCGCTACCAAATGGTGTTCATATCAAACAAAATTCACTATAACTTACTAATTAAAATGTAATATATAGTGCCTTCAGGGCAGGAGGGTGTTTTCAGCCAGAGGTGGGTTGAGGAGCAGTGAGGATTGTATTTCTGTAGTCTCTGCATACTTTCTTAACCTCAGAGGTGATGGTTGCTGTCCCATGTTTGTGGGCTTTAGCTTGCTAATTATTCAGGGTGGTGAAATCCCAAGAGGGATATCCCAAGAAGCTCCAGAAGGAGCTATCCAAACAAGGTAAATGAGTGACAAAAAAATGGAAGATGGTTACAATTTATGCATGTGCAAAGTTAAGCACATTACAGAAAAAAGATCTTGACTTTACACATGCAGCTGATGAGGTGTGAGGAACAGATTGTAACTGTCCCCTTCACCACCACCCCTTGAGAGATGACTAGCACACTAGAAATGCCAGCTTGGGGCTGGGGTATTGAAAAAGGCAAATATTACATTGGGAATCATTAGAAAAAGAACTAACCTCAAGTGTCATCTGTGTTGTCAGAGACAAATTGGGCATGTCCATTACTTCTGTTTATGAACTCCTGAGAAAGTCATCTGGTTGGCCACTGTTGGAAACAGAACACCAGGCTAGAAAGAGATTTTGGTCACTGCAGTAACTGCTCTATTTCCTAAACATTCTATGAGAATCTCATTCTAGGGTACAACTTCCCTCGATTGTCAGGAATATGAAGAATTGCCAGTGTGTGCATCAAACGAAGGTGAAGGAGTGGCCATGTAAGTCCACTCTGTCCTTACTTAGCTGTTTCAGTAATGAAAAAGGGACTGTTTGAAGTCTGGGATTTGCTGAAAAGGATTTGTTAAGATGGTCGCACTTTCTCCATTCCTCCTAGTTAGAGTATTGATTCCAGTCCTGGTTACAGAGCTGCAGAGTGTGTGCGCATATGTGCAAGTGAACATGTATGCACATATGTTTGAATGTTCCAAAAGGTGCTAACTGGACAGTGTGGGGTAATTATAGGCATGGTCTTTATCTAGAAAGTAATGATAAGGGTGTCACTATGTCCGTTTTGTTAATATGATGCTGCAAAACTGTGGTACAAAATGTGGCTTACTGATAATTCCATTTTAAGGCAGTTTCCAGTCCTTATGATTGGGGGGGGAAATCATTTGAAAACAGACTTTCTGATTCTCCCTTCTGACATTAGAGCTACAACCCCTGCTCCTGCCCTACGTTTAAAATCAAAATGCAGAGAGGACTCCATAACTTAACATTGCTGCACTTTCACTGCACTTTAGATAACATTGCTGCACTTTCATTGCACAGTACTAAAGGTGGTTGATTATTCTTGCTATAAGAATAGAGGACAGACCATCTGTCATTCACTTTTAAGACCAGGTGTCGTTAGTTCTGCATGTGGAAAGATAGGGAGTTGCCCTTCCCAGCTCACTTCCTTCCTTCTGGCTGTAATGCAGAGCCAGCAGGCTAGAGGAATGGGGTGGGAAGGGGCTACCACCCTGCCCATGCTTTTCCTGTGCAATCTCTTGGAAAGAGTATCTTGAAGAGGACCTAGTGAGAGAGTTGCTTTCTTATTCTGAGATATTGGTACCTGTGATTCCCAGGTTGGCAGCTGGTCCCCAGCTACAGTGAGAAAGTGTTTTGATCCTTCTCATGGGTTCTTTCTGCCTCTTAGAACAATTGTCTGCTGTCCACTCTTTCAGGAACAGCTGCACCAACTTGGAAGAAAAAAGCCAGGTCACTAAAATTGCTCTGAATGAATCTGGAAGCTACTCTACAGTGAATGCTCCACAGGCCAAAAGCTCTTTCTTCCAACTCTCCGATCACCTGTATCCTGACGAAATGCTAGATGACTTAACTATCTCCCCCTATGCCAGCTATGCTTCACTGTCAGAACGCCCACCCACTGTGCTCTGTGGCTGGTTGGACAAGCTTTCCCCACAGGGGTAGGTGACTGGCTGCAGGGGTGCAGTAAAATGTGGGGAAATGTCTCAAGATAGACCTGGAATGGAAGTTTAGCATTTGTCTGTTGATACCCTTTTTTCACTACTTTTTAAAATAAATTCCCCAAATCAGTGTAAAAATCACTTGAATACCATACACAAAAAAATCACTGCAAAGATACAAGAATAATTAAAAGGCCTTGGTAACTAAAATAGTCCTGACCTGCCAGTAGAAGGTCATCAGTGAAAGAGCCTGGCAAGAAGCCATTGGGGCAGTTGTTCCATGGAATAGGCACTTGTATTGAAAAGGCCCTACCCTGTCCCCTGGCAGATTTAATAAATACACAGAGAAAGAATTTGGGAAAAGGACCCCCAAGGCCAACCCACCCTTGAGGCCAACTGGTTGATTCAGGCAGCTGATTGGTGAGGGCACCCATATCTGTCCACCTACTTACTTCTACTGCTCCTCCTTCTCCTTCCACTTCCTGTATTAGAAAAGGAAGTGGGGGGGCAGAGAGGAAGAGAAAATGTGGAGGGAAGAGGAGTGCTGGAGAAGCAGAATTTGGCATATCATTGAGTGAAGGGGGCAGCACTGGCATTTTGCCTCAGGCATCAGGAGGCCTTGGGCCAGCCTTGGGGTCCCCCTGATGTGAGGGAACAAAGGAATTCATAGAGGAACACAAACTAAGGTATGCTGGGCTCTTACGTTGCACTGGTTTCTCCTATATTACCATGGTTTTTATCTTCCGTTCAAACATTGGGTCCTTACCCTGTGAAGGTGACCAGAGCTGCACTCCGGTCACCTCCAGAGGGCTTTCTAAAGCCTGAAAAGACCATGCACATCTGTGCACAGTCTCCCCAGCCCCCAGAATGCCTTTTAAAGGCATAAAAATGTCACTTCCAGTTTTCCTCCAAAAACCAGAAGTAGCGTGTTTTGCCTATACAAGGCATTCTGAAGCCCAAAGATGTGGATGCATATTGCCTCTTTGGGCTTCGGAAAGCCCTCCAGAGGCGACCACAGCTCCAGTTGCTTATCCAAAGATTTCAGTATCTGCAGGGGATCCAGGAACAAATTGCCTATGGATACCGAGGCTCAACCTGTATTTAATTGAAACCCTAAAAAGATTTACTAAAGGCCAGTTCTAACTGTGCTGGAACAGGCCAGTTGGCTTGCACTATATGCAGCACAGGTTAGGAGGTGGTTAGATGGCCAACCACCTCTGGGGTAAGGGGATATTTTTCCCATTTCTCCATGTCACGCCCTATCCAACTCTATGGAGATACTTGGATCTGTGCCACCAAATTCGCTGGCACAAATCTGAGCAGCCTTTGTAAGGCCCTTCAGGACATTGACGGGGTAGCATTTGGCCTGTATTGCCATGGCTGGTTCCCCGCCCCCCATGGGCCTAATCTGCCTCCTAGATTGCTGTCTTCCAAAAACATCCCTTCCCCATAACCGGAATGCCTTCCCATCACCCACCCCCTGCACTAGAATGCCCAGGTGAGTAAAAGCATACCCATCTGGGTCTGGATTTGGCCTTCTTGGACCAGCATAGGAATCTGCGCCGGCCCAGCTGATTCCCAAATCAGTGCAAACACTTGGGAGTCTGTGCTCTCTGAATTGTTGGCAGGTGATTGACAACAGAAGGAATCTCTCATAGGATAATATTGGACCATAAGTGAGTTTGAAGAGTATCTGTTATAATTTGGTGAATGGATACAGCATTGTATGTCTTTTATATACATTTTGCTTATATACTGTTTGCTATACCATTTCCATTTTGTTTAAAAGATTGTTTAAAAGATTGTAAACAGGCAGATGATTAATCAACTAAATGTTCTATACTTGGTTGATAACCTTAGTTGAGATTCATCACCCTGTACTGTACGTACAGCTGAAACATTTTCAGTTATAGCACAAACGTAAATTCTGAGACTTTCTTGATCTCTGGTTCAGTTCTACTTCCTACTAGACTTTTAGTAACTCTTGCAATTATGAGGGATGGACTCAGCAGACTCCCTTTTAATTTCCAATAGGAACTACGTTTTTCAGCGACGCTTCGTCAGATTTGATGGGAAAAACCTCATGTACTTCGGCAATGAGAAGGTGGGGATAGAATCTCTGGCTGCTAAGTATTTACTACATGGTTATGAGCCTTGGAGAGTGGGAGGCAGGGTGAGAAGGAAAGAAACTGGATCTTTCCACTGGATGTAGCGGAGGGTTCGGGTTAATTGAAGAAAGTAGGGTGAGCTTATCTAGAAGTAGGTAGTGCCATATGTTAGTGTGGAGACCAAGAGGGTGATATGCTCCTCAGCATTTCTCCCCAGCAGACTTTGGAATCTTAGGTAGATGAGACTTGACCTTCTCTATTTCTTTCTGAAGACCTTGGAAGAAGGGGGTCAAGCTAGACTTGTGTTTCTCAATCAGTGGTACTCACAGGACCCTGAGACCTCGCAGTGAGACCAGCAATGCAACATGACAAACTGTGGTAGGAGGCTTGTGCTTCCAGCGTGTGCTTTTCACAAGCTCTGAAAAGCCCTCCCACCCACTCTGAGCCTCTTACTGGTGTTCATCCCGTTGTGTCTGGCCTCCCAATCCAGAAGTAACTGGTGGTGACATCATTGCCAGTTACTTCCAATGGTACTTCCATACAAAATGGATCATACCAAGTGGTACAGTGGGGGTAGGGGAAGTGTTGAGAACTGCTGAGTTAGACGATCAGTTCAGTTGAGGTCAAGGTTCTTTGTAGAAATGTCAAAAATGAGCTCCCTACAGCTCAGAGCACTCCTAGTTGTGTCTGGGGGATCCTTGTAACCTGCTTGCTTGGACTGTTGCAGGAGCCATATCCTAAGGGTGTGATTCCTCTCTCTGTCATTGAGATGGTGCCTGCCACCAAGGACAACAAATTCCAAGTCTTCACTAGTCACAGGATCTTTGTCTTCCGAGCTGAAAGTGAGGGTGAGCCATTCTGTCCAGAGCCCCAGTCCCCTTCCCTTCTTTTCTCCATTTTAAATGACTCCCAATTCACCTCCTGAAGACACCGTGCTCTTTCTCTTTCCCTTGCACTCCTGGTGGAAGCTCTGCCCTGCTCTGCCCTCTTTGCTTTGTTTCTCATTTGGGAAGTTGCAGAAAGGGGGGTCTGTCTTTGGGCTGCATGTGATTCTTCTGCTTGTTCCCATCATACATAATTTCTGACAGCTTCTGAAGCCCTCTGACCTTTTGCTCTCACCCTTGCAAGCTCAACGGAATGAATGGTGCAGCACCCTGCAGCAGAAAGTGACTGAGCAGCGACTACTTTTTCCCCGACCGTGCCTCCGGAGTACCGCTCACCTCCAGAAGTTTGGCTACCTAGAGCTCAAGGGCTATAAGTCCAAACTCTTTGTGGTGCTTATTCTGGCTGAAATGTGGCTGTACAAAAGTGAGCAGGTGAGTTTCAGAATTTTTCTGCATTTGGAATCATGTAAATCATTTTCTGGGACTTCTACCTGTTTGAAGCCCTGCCTCATTTAGGAGTTTAACAGAGTATGAACTGTTTGTTTTTCCTGCTTATCATACTTGAGGACGATGTCTTCTTTTGCACTGGGATTTTTTTTTATGCACATGCTTGGAAGGAAGAAGTATTGCCCCTCACAATTAATGCCATAATTTAGCAGCTCTGATTAATAATGGAATTGGGGTCAGGTCTTATTCCCTATAAGAATTCTGTGTTCAGTTGAGCTTTTTCCCTAATACATGTAGTTAGGTTTCCAGCCCTACTTAGCACATACAATTATACAGGGGGCCCTAGTCAGCCACAGGGGTTCCAATCCCGGAATCCCTACAGATACTAAAATCTACGGATCTTTGAATCCGCAGATTTCGGCCCCCCCAAGAGCTCCGAACACAACTGGAATCTGATTGCATCGGGAGCCGTTCTGAAGCCCAGAGCCATTTAAAGACCATTTCCAGTTTTTGCCAAAAACGGGAAGTGACCTTTAATCAGCTCCAGTCTTCATTCTGAAGCCTACAGAGGCAGACCGGTGTGGTCTCTTTGGGCTTCAGAATGCCTCCAGAACTGACCAGAGCTCAGCTTGGCTCATGAGGCTTGGGGGCCAGGCTGGCTCAGCATCCATGGATGCTGAAATCCATGGATGTCAGGCCAGTGGATAACGCAGACCCCCTGTACTTTCAAATGTCATGAAGTATAAGGTCTGGGTGATCTAATCCAATCCCCTGCCCCTATTTGACACTATGCAGCCATGGTGATAGAGCATACACTGCATGCTATGTTGAGGGGGCAACAAGATAGCCACTTAGACAGCCCAACAAGACTTACTTAGAGGTAAGTAAAATATTTTACACCTGGCTGTCAGTGGGTCCTCTCAGACTTACACTAGGTATTTTGCTGGTGTAAGTAAGAGGAGAAGCAGGGAGCATGTTGGGTTGAGAAAATGAGCATAGGATCCTGGTGTGCACCCCTTCCACCCTCCCCACTCCCTGTTCCTCCCTTAGAAAAAATACAAGTGGGACTAAAAGTACAAGTGGGAGCTAACACATGCATGTAAAATGCTATTTCCTTGGACTTAAGAGATTTGCAATGAAGCAAATTGATTGTAATACAATATTATTTCAAAATGTTGCTTCGAAAAGTACTTTGCTCATCTATCTGCAAGAGAAAAGGGTCACACTAGAGGCCTTGTTTATATTTAAAATCCTCCCAAATTTCTAATTCTTCTATTTCAGGCCTTGGGGAAAAGGGGATGGAATACCAGGGAGGGAAATTGTGCTTTCCCTAGTTTTTCTGACTTGCGGGAAGGACGTCATATCTCTAAGGAAGCGTCATTCCAGCCATAAGCTGTGATGATTCTTGCCCAAATTTCACCTGCAGTTCTTTAAAATGGGTATTGCCATCTGCCTAATCGAGATGCCTGGCACCACTATCCGAGAAGCCAAAGGCCGCAGCTTTGAGCTCATCACCCCTTTCAAGATCTTCAGGTAACACTAACTGGGCGACATGGGTTACAAGGTAGGACCTTGAAGTGCCACGGCATGTTGCATTCTGGGCAGGGCTGGCATTAAGTCTTGGCATAGTTTGGCACCTGCCAAGGCCCGCTACCCGGCAGAGGAGTCACTGCTAACCCAAGATGCTGGGATATTTCCTTTCAGTGGGAAAAGTGACTGGAAACAGTGAAATAAAGAGTGCACATGGTACTCTCCTGCCTCCTCCATGCCCCTTCCCATCAAGAAAAGGGAGAGCAACCCAGAAACCCAACCCCCAGAGTGTTTATGGTCTTACAGGATGTCTATGGGGAAGCCCAGTGTGCGGGGAGTCTATAGCCTATGTCATCAGTTATGTGTTCCCTCAGTTTTGGTGCTGAGTCTGAGCGAGAGAAGCGGGAATGGATGGAAGCCCTGCAGAACTCCATTGCAGAGACCCTGTATGATTACGAGGTGGCTGAGAAGATCTGGTCCAACAAAGCCAACCGGTTCTGTGCTGACTGTCATGCCCTGAGCCCTGACTGGGCTTCCGTCAACCTGTGTGTGGTGATCTGCAAGCAGTGTGCAGGCAAGTGCATCAATATGCATGTGTTTCTGCACACGAGAAAGGGAAAGTGGTGTTGAGGAGGAGAATGGCTAAGGGACCCTTCTGATGCGCACGTGTGAAAGAGAAAACCACCCCCTTGTGCCTGTGTCTTTGGGGCCAGGCCAGCGCTAAGCAACTTGGAACTGGAAACAGAACCAGAATGTGAGCCCATAACCCAAGCAGCAGCAGTTTCTCTTTTGCCAGGTTTCAGATGAAGGCTCCTGATCAATGCCTGAGCCTGTTTCCAAAGTCACCTACTTAAACCTGTTACGTTTTTAATACCGAATGAGCCACATGGCAAAGGGCTGTAGTGCAGGGGAATTCTGCTTAACTGCAGAGCATAGTGGAGCTAATCTCCTGCCCATCGTTAGTCTGGATGTGATGTACAGCTGGATCATAGATATACACCAGTGTAAAGTTTATTCTTGCAGTCTCACTACTTCCACAGGTCAACACCGGAGTCTGGGCTCAAGCATTTCCAAGGTGCAGAGTCTGAAGCTGGACACAAGCATCTGGAGCAACGAGATGGTTCAGGTATGAAGCCTTCTCCAAGGGTTTGGAGTCTGGGATAGTAGTAGGGACCCTATCTGAAGCTGGAGAATGCATGGCAAACGTGTTGAAAAGATAGAAGAAGGCTAATGTTAAATGGAGTTTCTTGGAAGCAGGGCTTTTGGGGTTGAGGGGCTCTTCTTTTACTTGCTGCAGGGTGTGTGGAATATGTTCCTGCTCCAAGAACCAAAACAGCCCCAAGATCATGCTGGCCCTTTTTGCCACAGCTGTTCATCGTCTTGGGGAATGAGCAAGTGAACGGGTTTTGGGCAGCGCACCTCCCACCCTCGGAGGCCTTGTATCCTGATGCCAGCGTTGAGCAGAGACGAAACTTTATCATCTGCAAGTACCGCTATGGACGCTACCGCTTGCCACATCCGCAGTACAGCAGCCAGGAAAGTGTCTTGCAGGTGAGTCTATGTATAGAAGTCTTATCTGTTCAGAAATCTTCTCTGTGGGAGCTATTGATTGGATGCGATTCCCATGCATGGTTACCAGTGCACAGCCCCTTGTGAACTTTATCTGCTTAGGTGAGAGCTCACTTAGCTCCTGTTCTACCAGTTTTCTGTTAACCATGCCTGGTACTCCCGTAGTGGGTGAGTTGTCTTGGATAACTTCAGTGACAACTTCTCTGTCCTCAGGCTCTGTGTGCAGCTGTGTCCGGGCCTGGATTGTTGAAGACGATGTTGCAGTTCTTTGCAGCTACTGTAGAAGCTGAAACAGGAGGTTCCAATGTGACTTTGATAGGCAAGCCCTGGTGCAACACTGCATTGGATCAGCAAGTAAGGTACCCAGGTAACTACAGTCCCCAGCATCTTGTATGTGTGTCAAAGCCCATCTTTAAACCCAGTTTCCCCACTTCCAAATCATGTCGCTACATATTGCCTTTCTGACATCAACCAGATTCAACAGGACATCCTGTAAAAAGAACTTGTGTTTGTGTCTGTGTGTGTGTGTGTGTGCGCGTGCATGCCCACATTTAATTTACATCACAATCTTTTTAAAAAAAAAAAATAATTTTTTTCTTTTCACCAAAAATTACACATTGTAAAGGAAAGGCAAACAACAGGAAACTGGTTTTAAACAATGACAAATTATTATTTCAAATTATTTTCTAAAAATGCCTTCTTTTTAAATACAGAAAAATCCATTTTGTCAGTTACTGACTATCCAATCAGCTTGCAGAGCATGGTGTTTGTACTGATATACTTAACCTGCCTCATTTCCAGAATTTTCTGTAAAGGTGTGTTCAGTGACAGTGTATAAGCATTCCTTTAAATACATGAAATAGGTTACATTAATTCTGTGCCTCGATAGGCAATCTTGGTGTGTTGAACCAGAACCCAGAAGGGGTGTACAATGAGATCACACAGCCAGTTGCCCACTGCGGCTACCTATACAAGGCCCCAGCCGTGACAAAGCTCACTGTCACCAAGAAGAGCAGAGAGGGTAAGTGTGAGATGTGGGCAGAGCCCGTTACCTGTGGGAGGTCAATGGTGGCTTTGGCTAATGGTCTTTCCAATGTAGACTTTCAGAGAGTGTGGTGCTCACTGGAGAAGTGTCTCCTCTTCTATGAGACTGACAGGAGCTCTGAGCCGGTTGGGAAGTTAGAAGTGGCTGATGTTGTTTCACTGGGGGTGAACAGAACAGATCCTCTGGCTAGTCCTGGCTCCTCAGAGAGGTATGTGGGAATGTGGCACATTCTTTTCTCTTTCCTTATTCAATGTATCCCTCAAATTAATCCCTGCTGCAGCTGAGTCCTGTTTGTGTGGCTGTGCTTCATTGCATCAGAACTCCCATTCTTCCTTCCTTCCTTTGCTTCTGGCTGTTTCTAAGAAGCTGCAGCCTTATATTACGGAGACTTCAGGGAGGCAAAATTTATTTACTGCTATATCCAGAGTGCTGCCTTCTGTGAGGTTCCCTCACTAGCAGCGACCAAGGATTGTCTTGTCTATGGCCCTGTTAATTTTCAAGGTGATCTACCAAAAGGGCAGAATTAGACAGTAACAAAACCTTTTTCAAAGTAGCACAGAGTTGTATAGTAGGTCTGCGAAGACCTGCCTAACCCAAAGGCCTTCAATATATACCAGAATGCCAGCTGAGAAACTGTCAGATATAATACACCTTGTTGGGGGTTCCACAGGAACCATTGGGAAGCACCCTCTCATGGGTTTCCATTAATCAAACATCAGAGGTAACAGAAACTGCAAGAGGGCCTCTTACGGGGCAGGTAGATTCATGTGGAGGAAAATGGTCCATGTAGGGTTTTAAAGGTTAAAACTAGCAGTTTGATTTGTGCCCAGAAACAAACTAGCAGCTGTCGCAGCTAGGGCAATAGCCAGTTTTATAGTCTTTCGCCCATCAACTCTCTTGTAGATGCATAAGTATTTGAAGAGAGCCAGCCCCATATACAGCATGTTACAGAAAACCAGTCAGGAGGCAACTAAGGCATGAGACATTTTCACTGAATTTTTTTAAAATGTTTTTTCTTCTTCTAGTAAAAGTGTTTTACATTAAATATATTAAATTTCTGTGCTGAATTATGCCACATGTATGCCTATTATTCTTAGTCTGTATTTAGGGAGAAGGCAGCTGCAACTTATTAGAACATTGGCGTTACTCTAAAAGCACCTTCACTGTGTTCAGTCCAAACATATCTTTTCTCCAAGGTTGAATTCTGCAAATTTAGGGCCCAGGCCTATTCAGCTTTCCAACACTGATGCAACACTGTGCCAGTGGGGAGTGTGCTGTATCCTTTGGTGGTGGTGGCAGTCAAGGAGGCCACCTCAAGGTAAAGGTAAATTTGTTTCCTTACCTCAGGGCTGCATTGCAGCTGCATCAGTGATAGAAAGTTGGATAGGATTGGGCCCTCAAAGCAGAAGCCAGCTTTACATGGCAGTGAGTGACTTGTCCCTGTTGATTCACCAACAGACTTCCTTATCCCTTGAACTGTTTTGTATTTTGACAAAGGCATTCCTTTCTTTCATAAGGCAGAGAATAAATGCATGACATTTCAAAGAACACCCTTAAAAATAATTGTAAAAGGCAGTCCACTCACCTGAAGTAACATTTATGGCTGCCAGTGATCGTTTAAGTGGAATGAGGTCTGTTTCCCCTTGTGAAGCCAGGGCCAAGCTGGCTGAGGGATGTGCTGAGAGCTCTCTTCTTAAATTATCTCTGACCTCCAGCCCAATCCATTGTAACTTCCCACACAGTGTTGCAGTGGCACCAACGTAGCATCCGCTGTATTACAGGGGAGTTTTGGCATGTTGGTCTCCTCATGATAAGGAAACCTTTGTTCCCTTGTGTCAAAGGCAGGTTCGAGGAAGGCAACACTCTTTACTACCAGCCCAGATCAATGCTGGACTATCGACCCTTCCTCTGAGCCTGCCTGGAGTACAAACTAATCGGGTAGCGTCCTGGATTTAGCCAGCACCCAGTTAATCCCCCAACAGCAATACCACCTGTACTCCCAGATAGGTTCAGCAAATAAAGTTTTATTTTAAAAGTTAGCAGATTCAAACTTGGTTACAAAACATCAGAGTATATCAGCATAGTAAAAGCAAAAACAACAAAACTAAATACATGCTACACTTACAGACTTTTAACACAGACTTGGCTAAATACTTCCCTTAGCTGGATGTTCCTCTTTGCGCAAAGTCAGCTCAAATCCCTCCAAATAGCATGTCTGAAACAGTCCCCAGTCCAGGGGCTGAATGACCCCACCCGTTCCTTAAAGATTCTTGATTCTTAAAGAACTTGAGCCAAACACAGGTTTCTTTGATTCCCATTCTGCTTAACATCAGAAGGTCTCATCAGGAGATTTACTGCAGCTGGTTGGCATTTTTAGGGCGGGCCATCTGGTCATTGGCCTTGGGAGATCTATCCTCCCTTCCCTTTCCCACCATCTACTGATAACAACCTGACCAAATGTTAACACCTCCTGACCCGATTGTTCTATGAATCCTGCTTTCGTCCTCCCAGCCTGCCCAGCTCCATCCAAGATGGAGTCAGGCCTGCAAATTCCCCTAGTCCTTCACACCTTGCCCCAAGGAAGGCCCATGCCAGTCCAATAGGTCTACTTGGACCTGCATCAGTGATACCATTGGCTGTCCATGTTGACTTCTGAAGGCTGAGCAGGCCTTCACTGACCCAATCTGCCCTCTCCCACCTCATCTCCTCCCCTTTTTGCCTACCCTGCCCCATTCCACCTCCTCCCTCCCTTCCAGCCCCTACACAGCCTTACCTGAGGCAGCACGTGCCTGCCATGCAGACCTGGTCATTCGACAGTTCTGGCAGCGGTCAGCCCATGGTTTCTGGTGCTGCTGCATTTGTCACAGCTGGAAAGTGTGGCATGCTGGTGGAACATGTGTTCCACAGGCAATAGCACATGAATAGGGTTGAGTCCTTTATCCTTAATTGTTTATCATGTATCTCAAGGAGTTGCACACCTAGATTTCTTCCATTTCCTTGCAACAATCCTGTGAGTTTGGTTAGGCTGGTAGTGGCTACCCCAAATTCACCTAGAGAGTTTCATGTCTTGAGTTGCACTTCCCCTATCCTGGTCTTCCTGCTTCAAGTTCAACACTCTCACCACTGTACAACGCTGACTTCTTAGAATCCTGCCAATCTGGCTAATGTGCTTCATTAATATAATCATAAAATATAATCATATGATTAATATAATCATAAAATGGTAGGATCAAAAAAGACCTCTGGGTTACTTACTTCAAAAAAGGTGCTTAGCATTTTAATCAGTTCCACTTTATATTTAGCACTTAACAGCAGATTATTCCTCGTAGTTAATGCCCTGGAACCAAGTTACCTGAAATATTGCATTCTCTTATATCAGTCTGCCTACCCCTTGAAATCTCATTGGACACTTAACATTGACCATGATCTGATTGGGCTCTTTTGTTGGTGGTCCTGCTGCCAAAAATTTCCTTCCCAGAGAGACTTGGACAGCTCCAACACTTGCAGGTTTTAGGAAAAAGCTAGAAATGTTTTCATTTGGCTTCTGATTCTGTAATTGTCTATTGGTTTTTGATGTTATTTTAAGTGTTCTATAGATATTGCATTAAACATGTGTGTTGGTTATTCTTATTTGTTGTAAACTTGTTTTAACTATTGGAAAAGTACTCTAAAAATTGAATAAATAGGTAATTGTCAGTCCAGACCCTCACCCCGCTTTTTTCCTTAAGGGAAGTATTTGGGAGCAAATAATTTAACCAGAACTGTGGTGTCTATATTAAAGTGACTAGCTAAATTAGCAGACTAACAGAAAATATCTCCAGCAGAGCAAATAGGAACTTTAGAATGAAACTTAGGTTGGACAGATGGCACAGGGGAAAGGGTTACACCCTTCTCCCCCAGCACCATGATCTCATGTCTTGTCTAGTTTTGCCTAGTTTACACTAGGACACCTGCTGTCCATGATGCCTTCTTTTGCTACAATCAGGTTCCGTTTCACATTGGATCTGTATCTGAGCTGCGATCGAGTACAGCAGCTGGGGGCTGATGGGCCAGACACAGTGCAGTCCTGGGCCAGCGCCATTGGCAAGGTAATGGAAGGGAATAACAGCACTCCACTGGAACTGCCAAACCATCAGGTCATTTGCTTACCTTGTAAGCACAGGCACTTCCTCTTCAGGGCACAATCAGTGGTGTAGCTAAGGTGGGGTGGGGGGATACATAGCCCCCCCTTGTTGGGTGGTGTTTCCCACCATCTCCACCAGGTTGTGTGGGTGGGTGTGACAAGCGCACAGGAAGCGCCGCAGAATCAGCTGTCTCGCCTGCCCTTGTCCCTGTACCTTGTCCCTTGTCTGGAGCTGTTCCAGAACCAGGGCAATGCATGTGTGGAGTAAGGGGTAAAAGTGCAGATTTGGGTGTCATGATGACATGGGAGTGTCATTGTGTCACCCGGCCCCAGGTATCTGCCTTCCCGATTACTCTACTGGGCACAACTAGTCCATCAGTAGAGCGCTCTAAACTCTTAGGACCAGGTTGTAATATCTTTTACCATGTAGTTCGAAAGTTTGTAAAAATGTGAGAAGATAAATAAGTACCACTTCGGTAGGAAGGTAACCCCACTGTACGCCTTGGCCACGTGACTACGGAAGCTTGTCCTCAGACAAACGCTGGCTCTTCAGCTTAGAAAACGGAGATGAGCACTGCCCCCTATGGTCGGTCACAACTAAACCATTCGGTTGTGGGGAAACCTTTATCTTTTATATTATGGTAGAACTTTCAATCCTGTGTTTGTGCCAGCTATGATATGGTTGCACACGTGTCAATATTCTTCTTCCCAGAAGACTTTATTTTTCTGTTCTCATCATATGCCGTTTCTTTTGGCCAGAGGTGCATAGGTCCACATCTGGCTTGCATGGGGCATACATGTCTTTTTCAAGTGCTTCTCCAGCTCTGACCCTTTCTTCCTTTGCAGTGGTTCACCCCTATCAGTTGCCATTGCCTGCTGGGCTATGAGTTCCAAAGGGTGGGCAGGCTCTGCTACAAGTCAATGTTAAGTCCCAATCAGTGGCTGCAAGGCTTCTTCATCCTCCAGAAATCCCACCTCTTCATTTGCCCAGGAGAAGAGGGAGCAGCTGAGGACAGCATCAACTTGCGACAGCTGCAGGAACTCAGTGAGTCCAGACCCTGCCCATACAAGTGAAGGAGGTGTCCATACAAACAGGGTCCATGAAAGGGTTAAATTGTACCCAGGTCTGGGGTAAAAAAAAGGGGCCTGGGAGCCAAAAGAGGAGAGCTGGAAATTTCCCGAGATCTCAGAAAATGTTTGCAAGACTAGCATTTTGTGTAATTTTATATATCTTAACTCGTAGAAATTATGGTCCAACGATCATATGAAATTATGATCCATTGAAGAGCACCCCCCCCCCCAAAAAAAGCTTCGTACATTTAGTGGAGACCTAAAAGAAATTATGTACTCATGGATAAAATCCCTTTCGGAGGCCCTACGTATAGACTGTAATTAACAGAAGTATTGGGGTTTGTTTGTTCTGCTGGATTAGCGTGGGAGTCCAGTTCGGGGCTGGCTCAATGTGCATGCCTTCCACAGCTCTACATGCATGTAGAATGCTTACCTGATGTTCTCTCTGCTGCCTCCTAGGTGTTGTTCCCTTTGCTGAAGATCCAGAGAAGAAGGAGATGCTGATCCTAGTGGAGATGGGGCGGTGAGATGTGTGAGGAGGAAGGGATCTCAGATTGCATAGAGCAAGGCCTAGCTCTCCCCATAAAGAGGTTGTTAGCAGCGGAGGTTGATGAATACTGGAAAAAAAGCACTAGGCAGTGGCGTTCTATAGGGGGGCATAAAGGTGTGTGCAGCTGCCCCCACCCCAATCCACAGATATGTGAAACCGCAGATACAGGGCATCTGCCTGTACTTGTATCATCTTCTTGAGCTGTTGATTGCAATTTGTGATATCACAGTTTACTCAAGCCAGTGTTGCTGGAGCCTGTGTAACTTGGTCCCTCCCCTTTGTCTTCAGAGCCATTTGTGGCTAGGAGAAGCTGCTTGGCGGCTTTGCTCTCTGAGCCACGAATGGGACTGAAGGGAGGGACCGCGTTACACAGGAGCTCAAGCTCCTGCAACACTCAACGTAACGCCCCATGGTAAGAACGCTTCTGGCACTTGGGTCTATATGGAAAAGCAGAGTATGCGTATAGCCCTTTGTTACTCTTCAGGATAAATAGATTGACCAGCTGGTCTGCACTGTACCTGAACAGCATTTCATCATCTCTATCTCACTTCAGCAAGTCTGATGAATCAATTTTATAGGGCCAAGTCTAACTCTGGGCCAAGTCTAACTCTAATTGTAAATCATAATATTTACTGAGAGAGGGAAGAGAACGCAGTTCTGGAGCCAATAGAGTTATAGAAACAGAATCTGAGGGTAAGTGAGAGTCATGTCATGGGAGTCAGGTAGGGCCAGGATTCTAGAGACAGACACATCTGGTAGGGGACAGGAGGGAGACTTCACCAGTTTTGACTTAATCTTCCTACTCACTCTCTCCTCTTCATTCTCAGGACGTTTTATCTTCAGGGCAGTTCCCGACTGGACTTTTCCACGTGGTGCGTGGCTATCCAGGCCTCAGCAGGGGGCCAGGGGAATGCCTTGCGTGATCAACAGCTCAGCAGGAGTGGCATCCCCATCATTGTGAACAGCTGTATCGCCTTCATCACCCAGTATGGTGAGTGGCCTCTCACGGCCCCCTCCTGTTGGCCAAGAATCATTTGTCCTGTGATCCAAAGAAGAGAATCATTTAAAAAAAAACACACATTTTTTGCTACAGATTTTCCAAAATATTGGAAAAAACACCAAAATGTAACTTTCATATTGTATTGTTGGGTGTGCAGTTTGTCCTGTTTGGTTAAGTGTCCCATGAAGAGATGGCCATCAGCAGATATTCCTACTAGAATATTGGTCAACTGCAACAGGTGATGCCGCCTTGTTCACCCCCCATTGTTGGATGTTTTCAAACGTATACATTTTTATATGTTTATAAAAACATAGAATGTGTTTGTTTCCTTTTTATGTTCGTATGTTTCTGCCATTTATTGGTTGGATTGTGTGTTTGCCACTTACTTCCCTTTCCTCTCCAACAGGGCTGCAACATGAAGGCATATATCGGAAGAACGGAGCCAAGTCCCGCATCAAGATTTTGATGGAGGAGTTTCGGAAAGATGCTCGAAATGTCAAGTTGCGCATCAACGACAATTTCATTGAGGATGTAACGGATGTGCTGAAGAGGTTTTTCCGGGAGTTAGAGGATCCTGTCTTCACAACCTACTTGCACCCCCAATGGAAAGAGGCTGCTGGTACCAACCTGGGTTCTACCTTCACCCCAGATCATTTTCACATCCTAGGTCCCAACTGCAGTGGGCCCCCTTCAAAGTTATGTACAGCGACCTTGGTTATCTGCAAGGCTGAGGTGTGCTGCACATTGCAGCTTTGATAACAGTATCCAGAAAATTTATCTTATTTCTAAGAATCTCAGCTTCTCCCCTCCTTTTTTTTTTTTTTTTAAACAGACCACTTTTTCAGTCTTGCAGCCTGGAGAGGAAAATTTGGAGAAAGGCTCTGTCTCTCCAAGTACATGATTTGCACCTGAATGGTCTTGGTTTCAGTATCCAGGGTCTCCAGGATCTCAAATCTTAGGTAGATGGGAAGAATTCTTAAAGACCCCAGGCTTGGCCTTAAGCACCCCTGAAGCCTCCCCACAGTACTCTGTGTGCATCATGCAGATTTTCCTCCAGCAGTCCCTGTTACCTTACCAAGGTCCTTGGATCTCTCCTATCTCCATCCCCCAAGGCTCCAGATCTGTCCTAAAGCCTGCAAGTCTCCCTTGTGATCTCCCTCCTAATTACCTTGTTGTCACCATTGCCCTCCCCCACTCCCTGCTATTTCAAAAGGAGAGGAGTTGGAATGGAGAAGGTTCTTAGAGCAGCTTCTCTCCACTTTTTCCTCCACCTTCTTAGCCTTTTGAAATGGCAGCAACATGGGGATGAAGAGGGCAGCTGGCAGCAGCAGTGGCTCCTTAAAGATGCTGTCCTAACACCTCTGGGTAATAGGTGGGTGGGTGGCTAATTGTGCCACTCCCCTTTTGTGCCAGCAGGGATCCATGGTCCCACCAGGATCATTTGAAGGCCAGTTTTGGAAGACTCAATAGATGGCAGCTTTCTGTGTTCATCTTCTCTGCTCCTTCTGCTCTTGGATTGGAAAAGGAAGAAGGGGATGGAGTAAAGGAAAAAGTATGGAAGAGAGGAGAGTGATGGGCTAGAACACAATGCTCTAGTCTAGCACAATGTTCTCTTCACCTCTGTCCCTGTCTTCCTTTTCCAGGGAGTGGCAGTAGAGGCTGACACATCACCAGGTAAGGGAATTGCAGGATTTGGCATAGCCCTGTGGCCAGCAGAATTGAAATTGAATATTATGTATCTTGTGTACAGCCCCAAGGCACAACATTTATATGCAGGAGGCAACCTGATACTTAGTATTACTGTATTTGCCAAATTCTAATTGTGTGCTTCTTTCCAGAAATCCCTCAGAAGTCCCAGCGATTGGAGCGATATAAGCAGCTGATAAACCGCTTGCCCCATCTAAACAGCAGGACCCTGGGTGCTCTGATCAGCCACCTGTACAGGTTGGTCTGTTTTCTCCTTCACTAGTCACTGTGAAAATATTGCCTCTTACTTGCTAGAACTCCTGTAACTATCTTGAAAAAGAGGGGAGGGAAGCATTAGAGGGGCATATATGTGCATGAGAGCAGGGGATGCATGCAAATACAGTTTCCTGGAATATCCTGTGCTTGGAAGTGTGCCAGACATAGAAGTGTGCCACTTGCTGGATCCTCTCACTTTCCATTTCAGGGTACAGAAATGTGTCGACCTCAACCAGATGAGCACCAAGAACCTCGCTCTGCTCTTTGCACCCAGCCTCTTCCAGACAGATGGAAAAGGGGAGCATGAGGTCAAGGTGATGGAGGACCTGATTGACAATTATGTTCACATCTTCAACGTGAGTGGGTTCCCGGCCTGTTTGCCCAGCTCTCCTTATCCTGCCCTGTACAGGCTTTGCTTCGCATATGTGCTCACTTGCATCTCTTTTATTGCCCCATAGATTGATGAGAACCAGGTGTCACAGATGGATCTGGAGAACAGCTTGATTACTACTTGGAGAGATGTGCAGGTACCACAGCTTCTCCTACCCAATCTGTCAGCATGTTGCCCAGCACGTACACTGGTGACAGAACCTGTCAGTGACCCCCTAGATGGGCTTGAGTCCCTGAGAGCTCATGAAGCCTCATAATCACATAATGGCCACGTCCTCTAAGCTGGGCTTAGAACATTAAAGGCACTTTGGGTACATTACATTGTAACACAAGAATGGTTTATGTTGAATTTTTTCTTATGCAATTCAGAGACGCTGATTCCAACGATAATCTTTGGGGGGGGGGTATCATCAAAACTTATAAAGTTAAATTTTGTGTTCTTACCTATCCTGTTGCCTAATGCATAAATGTATCATACAATTGCATCACATTAAACTGGTGCTAAAATATTAGTGCTATGCCAAAAGTAGTGACGTTTTTGAAATCCTTGCACCAAAATTAATACAAACATCAAAATATTCAGATAAGCATGAAATTGTTCAAATTTTGTTAGTGTTATCATCTTGTTGTAATCCTTAAATGAACCCTGTAAGGTAGATCAGTATTATTATAATTGCAGAATGGGAGGCTGACACTGCAATCCTATAACACTTTCTTGGGCGTAAACCTCATTTAATACAATGAGACTTACTTCTGAAAAGGCATGCATAGGATTGCAGAGAGAGAGAGAGAGAGAGAGAGAGAGAGAGAGAGAGAGAGAGAGAGAGAGAGAGCGCTTGCTAAATACCACATAGTGAGTTTGGCAGAGAGAGGTGAGATTTGAAACAAGGTCTTCTTGTTTGTACTTTAGTAAATTAACCATGGTGCTACATCTCTCAAGTGCTTGTTGTTTACACATGCATATAACTTAATTCCTTCTCATTTAATTAATTGATGACCAATTGCTGAATATGTGAACTGATTTGATGGTAAAGCATTGCATTTAAATTGGATGAAATAAGAATTATGTCCATAGTGTTAGATCTTTGGGGGGTACATACTAATGCACACACTCTTTGCTGGATGTTCCAGTCATCAAAAATGATGACTGTACATTTGTAAACCAGCCCTAGCAGAGGGTAATAACCAGTTGGTACTGAGGGTACTGCAGTGCTGGTATCTCAAGCACATGCTTGGTTCTACCTAGAAATTGTAGTAGCAGCCACTGTGGAGTTCAAACTCCCTTTCCAGCCATCCAAGAAAATGAATGGGGGCAGCTCAGGCATTCCCAGTATTGCTCAGTTCCTTGCCTGCTGCAGGGTCTGCTTTTTTATAATATTCCCTGTTTTCTCACCTTTTTTTTCCCTACAGCTATCACAGGCTGGTGATATCATCCTTGAGGTTTACTTGGAGCAGAAGAATCTTGACTGTTGTGTCACACTTAAGGTGAGAGCCTGGCAGCTGCTGGGTTAGTGGGGGGACAGCTGGTCCACTTTTCAGGCAGGCAATGAAATGAGCCTGATTCGTGTGAGGTGATTCCTTGGGGCAACCAGAGTTACACTGTTGTCTAAGGTGGCTTGCAACTCTCACTGAGACGTGGATATGCTCTTACTGCCCTATTGGCCAATAGTCTTCTTCATGCTTAGCGATCATAAGACAAGATCTGGTGCATCGTCTTGTTTGCCTTGATCACTTTAGCACTTTAGGCACTATGTTGACTGACTCTGAAATCTGCTTTCCAATCACCTTACAGGTGTCTCCTGTAATGACAGCAGAAGAACTGACAAATCAGGTGTTGGAGATGCGAAATGTGGCAGCCAGCCTAGACATTTGGCTCACTTTTGAAGTTTTAGAAAATGGAGAGCTAGGTGAGTGCAGCTTTTTATAAGATCTGTGTGAGAGAGGAGGGCTGTAGAGATGTTTCAGAGTTTCACAGAGCTTGTTCCTGTTATGTGGCATATTTATTAAAGTATTGATAGCTCACCTTTCCATTTAAAAAGTCAATCAGGTGGCTAAGAGTTGTTAACATTTCCATGCAAGTCTACAGTGTGCTCTAGAAGTCGCTGTGCAGCATGCATCCTTGGGCTGAATTGCAAAGCATGCTTGACCCTCTGACAATATTCCCTGGATGGTCTTGCTTGGGAGAAATACATCAAGATTGGGAGGAGGAACCGAGAGACACCAGCAAGCTCTCCCAGTGGTGGCAGAGCAGGAGGACCAGGAACAGAGCAGAAGCACTATTGCCAGGCTGACAATGCCCAGCCTGGTGTAGGCCTTGTCATCTGGTACTCCCTGAGTTCTCTGCCTGTATGTGCAGGGTGTCAGGCCTTCTTTGGCCAGTGTTAGGAGGAGGATGGTGAACTGATGGCTAAGCCCCCTTGAGTGGAACTAGCCAAGCAGCCTGAGGAGGAGGAGCAGGAACCCAGGGTACACAGAGTATTCTCAGGCCTAGCAATAGCCCTCCCTACCTGAATTTGTATATGCACATAACATAATATGGACACTGGACTCCGAGTACCTTTTGATCCTACTTTTTCAGAGCGCCCCTTGCATCCCAAGGAGAAGGTCCTGGAGCAGGCCCTACAGTGGTGTAAGCTGCCCAAGCCCAGCTCTGCCTATTTGTTAGTGAAAAAAGTTCCCATCAGGGAAGGCAGCTGCCTTTTCACTGGTGAGTAAGCCTCCCCCTGTGTTTGAGCTTTTTCAAGCTAGCAAGGTGGCTTACAACCTTGCCGCTACTCTTCATATTGATGGAATCTTGGACTTGTGATTAGGATAATAGGGTTGGAAAAAACTTTTGCCTGAAACTCTGGAGGGTTGCTGTTGGTCGGAGGAGACAGTCCTTGGCCAGATGGATCAGTGGTCTGATTCCAGTATATGGCTACTTCCTAAGCTCATAGTGTAATGGTCAGGTGTACACACAAAATGCAAACACATATATTTTATTTTACCACATAGCTCAGTGGTAGAGCATCTGTTTTGCATGCAGAAGGTTCCAGATTCTATCTTTGCTGTTCGCTAGTTAGACAGATTCAGGTAGTAGGGCTAGGAAAGACCCCTGCCTGAGTCCTTGGAGAGTGACTGACAATCAGAGTAGTGCATACTGGGCTAGGAAGATTGATGCAATCCATACGTTAACAGGTGCTCGGTAAAACTGTTTCATGTGCTCAGTTTGACCACAGAACCTGTGATTTGTCTCTTTTCCAGTCTCTGAATGCTGGCTCCATTACGTCTCAGCCCAACACATTTGTTTAGGAGAGCATACTATGTTCCCTCTGAGCCAGACACCAATGGCTTCCTCCTCTTTGCCCCTTCCGTCCAAAGACTGTCTGCAGGTTTTTTCCCCTCTCTCAAGTACCTTCCACATTGGCCTGACCCCATAATGCCTGTTTCCCTGCAGGTACCAAAAGAGAGAGCCCCAAATGTGGCCTGTTGAAGTGCCGTGAGGAACTGCCCAAGCTCCTTGGGAGCAAGTTTCAGGAGCGCTACTTTGTCATACGGGACCGCAAACTGCTTCTGCTGAAGGAGAAACGGGTATAGCAACCCAACTTGGGTGGGATGTTGTGGGAGACCAAGGGTGCAGCTGAGGTGAGATGCTGCCCAGGGTCCTCACTGAGAGGGCGAGAGAGACCGCTCTTTTCCATCAGGGTTTGTTTGTTTTTGAGAATAAAGCGGGTTTCCTTTTGAGTAGTTTTCCTGTTGACAGGAGTGAATCCTGTTTTGGGGGTTGGCTGCTTATACTAAAAGAGTGTGTGGAATCTCACAGTTCAGAAGCTACAGTGTTACTTCGAAGGAGCAGAAGCTCCTCCCCCAACCAGCTATTCAGCCAAGGAGAATATGAGCTGAGAGCTATGCGAAGAGGCAAGCCTCTAATACACTCCTGTTTTGTCTTTGAACTCTTTGGATAATAAGGCTGACATACTGGTGGTAATTTTAAGTAAGATATGTGAGTGTGCCCTGAACCACTTAAAGGTAAAGGTTTCCCCACGACCGAATGGTCTAGTCGAGACCAACTGTAGGGGGCGGTGCTCATCTCCGTTTCAAAGCCTGTAGAGCCGGCATTTTGTCCGAGGACAAGCTTCCGTGGTCATGTGGCCGGCATGACTTTACGCTGTAGCGCCCGGAACGCCGTTGCCTTCCCACCGAAGTGGTCCCTATTTATCTACTTGCATTTAGGTGCTTTCGAACTGCTAGGTTGGCAGGAGCTGGGACAAGCAACGGGAGCTCACTCCATCGCGAGGTCTTGAACTCCCAACCTTCCAGTCGGAAAAGCCCAGCAGCAGCGGTTTAACCCGCTGCGCCACCACGTCCCTTGAACCACTTAAAGTGCTATATAAATGTGAAGTATATTTATGCGGACAGTGGTAACTGGTGCCCAGGACTAATTAGGCATACACTTTTTAGCCAGCAGGTTTGTGTAGAGAAAAATAGTGCCCACTACTGTATGCTTTTTGTGTTAAAGGCCTGATTTTAGTTGGTGGAATGTATTCTCACCCAGGCACTTGTGAACTCGGGTTCAGATTGAGCACTGGAAGTGCCTCTAGCGTTGTGTCTATGGAAGTGATTTAGATGCATAAAACTAGCTCTAAGATAGGGTTATAGAGGTTCCTTCTGCCATTCACTGGACCTAAAGTCTCCAAGCAAACTCAAATTCCTGTGGGCAGGAATTGTAAATGGAGTCTTATACTTCTTCTCTCTGTTTACGTCGGCCAAGCAATGGAAATATCCTCAGCTCAGCTTCAATTGCCCTGAAGACCCTTTGTGATAGATCAGACCTATTTTTCAGATTATTTCCACATGGAGTCAAAGGAAAGCATCTAGAATAAGCTGGCTCACCTCTTTCACTGTTCTGTTCAAACCACAACTGAGTTCAATTTAACTGTAACAAATGAAAAGATCATTGTTAAGGACGTCATCAATTGTGGCAATGAGAGTCATTTTCCTGATGGAAAACCAGCCTTTAAAAAATGCTTTAAATAATGGTTTCTGGATGCAGTGGGCGAGAGATGGACAAAAGGCTTGCTAAGCCAAATAGTAGACCAAGGTCTGGCTGGCTAGTCACATTGACTCGAGGAAAGGATTCCCTCAGATAGTTCAATCCTTTGGACGTCTACTCAGAAGTGAGTCTCACTGACTTCAGTGGGACTTACTGCCAGGTAAGTATGTACAAGATTGCAACCTGAGTGTCAGAGAGGAAATCAGACTCTGCCTGGGACAGCGGGTTTGTGAGTTCTGGAAAAAGCAGTCTGTGTTGCAATCTTTATAGTCCTAAGTAGGCATAGAAGAATGGAAGGGATTTTTTTTTAATGAACAAGCATCAAATGATTATACAGCCACAGGTGGGGACTAATCTGTAGAGCATATGACGTTTATGTTTCATAGCATCATTGCAGCTGGTAGCAGAGGCTGAAAGATACCAATATGTCCCTGCACTGGATATGGTCTAGGGCTGAGCTTTACCAATTTCATTCCCTATCATATAATTTGGCGTTCTGATTTTTTCTTTATATTCTGGATATTGCAGTAGTGTCTTATATCTTGGAACTGAGTAAGATTACATTACTATTCTCCATCCCCAGAGTGCCAAACCAGAGCGGGAGTGGCTGCTGGACATGGCCAAGGTTTACATGGGGATCCGAAAAAAAGCTGAAGCCACCCTCACAGTAAGTATCTGCTGGATCTCCTGAACTTTGGGGTTGGACTGACGTAGCTTGGTTTATAGCTTGACCCCAACCACAGTTTCAGTGCTAATTTACACTTATTACTATCCATTTATTGGTGAATCTGCAGAATTTAGATTCTGCTCCCCAAAAGGCCAGACTTGGGGACAGGGGGACAGTTCAGTGGTACTTTGCATGCCGAAGATCCCAGGTTCAGTTTTGTGCAGTTCCAGGGCACAATCCTAGCCAACTTTCCAGCACAGATATGGCTGTGCCAATGGGGCACATGCTGCATCCTGCAGTGGAGTAGTAATCATGGAGTCCTCCCTCAAGGTAAGGGAATGTTTGTTCCCTCACCTCACAGCTGCATTGCCCATACCCCGGTGCTGGAAAGTTGGTTAGGATGGTGCCCCCAGTTAGGTGACAGGGCTGAGAAAGTACTCCTTCTGAGGCTTTGAAGAGTTGCTGCAAGCCAGTGTCAACAGTACTGAGGGCACAATCCTATACTGCGCTGATGGCGAGGCCAACTGGCCAACGCCATATCCTAGCGTAGTATAGGTGAGGCTGGAGCCTCCCCATGGCAAGGGAGCATGCACTACCTTACCGTAGGGGAGGCTCCAGCCTCCCCTGTGTGCTCCTAGGATCTGCACCTGCTAAAGAGCAGGTGCAGATCCGAGGAGACCATGCGGCCCTGCGGACAGCCATATGGCCATCTCCCAAGCCCCCCCCAGTACCCCCCCCCATTTCCCTCCCTCCCTCCAATCCCCGTGCCGCCTTGGCACGGAGCCTCCCTCGCACCAACTGGCTTCGGTCAGCGCGAGAGAGGCTCAGTGCGGGTGCAGCAGGGCCGGCGCTGCCTGCTCAAACACTGACGCAAGGGTGCAGATTGGCATTGGCACTAAGTGCGCAGTATCGGTGCAACCCTGTTACGCCAACGCTGCGCAGTCTATAGGATTGCACTGTGAGTTAGATGAACCAATGGTATAGGGCAGCTTCACATGGTTTTCTGTTATATGTCACCTGCCAGTCCTCCCTTCAGCCTTTGGTGATCTATGGGGGCCACTTCACACTGTATGCGGCTGAGCATGCACCAATCAAAACATATTTCCAGCCATGTATATCACACAGCAGTGCTTCCCAAACATTTTATCATCAAGACTCACCTAAAAGCTCGGTGTGACCAGAGGAGAGAACCACACTATGAAGGCTACATCTGGGACTGAGGATTCGGTGAATCGCAGAATACTGTATATTTGTAAAAACCCCATTGAAAAATGGTGGTTTAGATCAGCCTGCCCATATAAACCGCCTTGGGCATTTGCTTCGGCATGGGAAAGGTGGGGTATAAATTCTTCAAAATAAATAATATAAATTAAAAACAAGGTTCGTTTTACCAGCCACTCAAGCCTCTGTGGCGATAATGGTGATGGGGCAGCAGTGCCCCCCCCCCCAGTAGCTGGTTGTTTAAACCTTGATGCATGTAGCCTGATCTGCCTTGTCAGTTTTGCAACCCACCAAAAATTGGATGGTTGGCCGTGGACCCACAATTTGGGAACCACTGTCATAGTTACATGTGGTAAAAGCTTGGGTTGACCACAGCTTCCTGCCATGAGCACACGTAGAGAACGCATTTGCCACTATGCAGTGCAAAAAGTGGAGCAAAAAGAATGCTCTGAAAGAGAGGCAGAAGGAGACAAGAGAAGGGTTCTAAACTCCTCATCCATGCCAACCTTTTTCTGTTAAAATTAGGCATACACACACACACCCATCATTCTGATCTAGACAGATCTGTTTAAATACACAGAACTGCTGCAGTTGTGTCTAGTTGGGCTCTTAAAATCCTGGTTTTATTCTCTGCACAGATGGGGTTTCACTCTGATCCTGGAAAAACAGCAGCTGTGAGTATCCTTTCTGTGTCACTTTATTCTTCAAGCGGGAGTGGGATAGTCCTGCCATTCAGTTTCTTTCATTTCAAGCACTGGAGGATGAAATGAACCTATCACAGAGAAATTGCCTGTACAATGTACACTGCAAAATAGCCCATGAATGCCACCCTGTCTATGGATTGGTAGCTTTGAACTTTCTGATTCAGTGCCACAGTCTGGCAATGCCACTTGTTCTTTATAGAAAGATACAGAGTATTGCCACCTATGTGCCCAATGCTTCACAAAGAATTGGAGGACAGGTATAAATATACAAACAAGGGAGGTAGGGGAAAGGAACTACTTGAGAATGAGCAGGGATCTGGGCGTTTTTCTGTCATTGATGAGATTTCACAGGACAAACCCAACCTTTATTTTTGGGTTAGGTGAAAGCATGTTATTCCCTGCCTCCTTTTGGAATTTGTTTTATCTAGCTGAACTAGACAGAGAGACTGGATGAAATGATGGAGATGCATCTCCATCTCTTCCAGCATTTTGCAAACAGCAACTTTGGGTGGTTTCAGGAAGGTCTGGATCAGAACTGTAATGGGGATATGTGGACAAGTATGTTTGTGTACTGGGGCAAATATCAATTGATTTTCATAAGAAAAACAGTGCACAGGAAAGACTTAAAAAATCCTTCCTCCCTGCTGTAATCCTGATCTTGTTTTCCACTATAATTGCTATTTGTAAAATGTTTAAAGAGGCAGAGGTTGATTCACCCATTTATATCATTAGTTTGGTCTTCAGGTTCAAGTTTCAAAGGTAAAGGTATATGACTCCTTCATTCTTAATATAAACCCTGAAAGGGTTGACAGATTCATGGAGAATAGGTCTACCAACACCACCAGAACAGCTAAGTGGGATGACTGTATTCAAAGGCAAAATGCCCCTGAAATGCGGTGGGGTGGGGGGGTGGGGACGGAAACAACAGTGAATGACTATCATTGTTGTGCCCTATTTTTAAACTTCCAGAGACACTTGGCAGGCTAGTGTTGGAAATACAATGTTGGTCCAGATGGATCTTGATCCAAATAGATGAATCCAGCAGAGCAGTTCTTGTGAGTTCTTTCCCTGGAGAAACACGCCCAGGTTCCTTTAGCTGTTCTGCTGCCTGTTGCACCAGGGTGGAGGATGGCACAAAGGTCATCGGGGATGGCAGTAACTGACAATGTCTATTCTGCAGGTATTTAGTATGCACAGGACACTCTGAGCTGTGGGACTGGACCACCAGCATCTTGAAAGCCCAGGTACGTAATGAGGAGCAGAGCCACAGCAGAATATAGTGTTTAGTTCAGTTATTCAGACTTAACTACTAGCTTAACTATTCCAATTTCAGGTAAAAATCTTATGTGTTGGATGCTTTCTTCCTAGGAAGAAATAAAGAAATAAATTCCTGTATTCCTAGGAATAAATACACATGCTTCAGTGTATTTATTGGGAGTGGTGGTCTCATACATGGGTGCAATCCGTCCGTTGAAGGAAAGGTCCATCAATCATAGAACCCTGTAATGAATTTCAAGTATAAAATGAGACAAGAAAGGCATGCTGACCCTCCCTGGTTATCTAAGTGACTACCTCTCTCTGCAAATGTGAGGAGCAGGCAAATCATGTACCTTATGAATGGGTCAGACAGTGACAGGGGTATTAGCAAAGGGGCTGCCAACATGCACCACCCAGATTCTTTCCTTCTTATGGAGCACAGTGGGGCGAGGCATACTGTATTCTTGCACAGCTCTCATTCATTTCAGTAGGGCCAGTGAAGGAAACCATCCTGGTGGACTGTGCCCAGAGTTTTGCTTTGCATCTGTTAATTTTCCTGCCCTTCTCCCCATTTTCATGTGCACTTAGAAATATTTCTTTGAAAATGTGTACATGTTATTTGCAATGCTTCACAATTTAATTAAATTCAAAGTTGGCCCCATATTTTGCATGCAAAGGGGAAAAAAACCTGATAGGATGATACTGCCAAAATGATTTTTAACAGCAGCTTTTTTGGTGTGGGGAAGTATTTTGTCTGTCCTGCCTTTGTTGAACAAAGAGCTTGTGAAGCCTTTTCCTGCAAGGCTTTGATAACAAGCGTGAAGTTCCCTAGTGCGTTAATTAAGAAGCCCAGGTAGGAATAATAAAAAACATCTTCAATAGCCTGTTCCTTTTACAACAGAATTTTGCTTTGTAACAATTTTCTGTCTGTAATGGTAAAATGAAAATCTTTGAACTCGACGCCAAATAAAGAACCATTATGTAGCTGTAAACTTGGTACATAATGCTTTGGACCATATGCCAATTTTGCCTCTGAACAACAGAGCACAGAATGGGCTTATTCATCTTTTCATGTTCTGTGTAACTAGATGACTAGCATCAAATAAGAACATCTCTCATGAAGAAAGTGCGTTTGTTCTGCAAGTGGTCACTTAGAAGTTGTTACTACCTGTTGCTTATATTAAAATGCCATTTCTGAATTACCAAAAAGTTCTGTCACATCTCCTTGTCACAAAGGGGAACAATCCCCTGCTGGTCTGAAATGTAAGATTTCAGACGATTGACCTCTGTGGAAAAATGCAACAGCAAAGTCAAACCAGATGCAGTGGGGCAACTGTGCTTGGTTATTCATGTGTCTTCTATCCCAGTGTTTCTCAGACTGTGAGTTGGGACCCACTGGGTGGGTTGCGAGCCAATTTCAGGTGTGTTGCATAGCACACAGCACAGCCATAGTTGAAAATATGGGAAGACGGGACACTGGAAGGGGGGAGGGCTGAGTGATGATTCTCTGGGATGAGGAAAGGGGGGCATCCTAAACCAATGGGGAATGCCCCTCACTCCGGAAGGCAGGGTCGGATTCTCAGATCTTGACTCCTCCCAGGTGGGCGGGCATCCCGCTCCTAGTCCAGCCCTGCCTTCCGTAGGACAAGGTCAATGTTTTTGGAGCTCAGACGAGCTCAGTTATTTCAGATCTTTTCTTCTTTCATCTTCCCTTTCTCTTCTCATTCTATTTCTTCCCTTACCTGCTCCTGCCCCTCCCTTCTCGTCTTTACCTTGGAGGAGAAGGGGCCATTCCTGGCAGCAGCGCAGGGGGTGTTGCGGGCCTATGGGCCTTCCCCCGAGGCCGCGCGGCATGCCACGAGGGCGAGCGCAGCAGTGAGGAGCAGAAGGGAGCACGGCCTGGCTGTACGCGGCCGGGAGAGTTCCGATCGCACCGCGAAGGAGCAGACCCCCTGGGCCGTCGCCGCGAGCGCTGAGCCATCCTTTCGCCCCGCAGATGGGTCTGGGGAGTGTGGAGGAGCGGGCTGCCTTCCGTCGCCGCACAAGCCCCAGTTTTTTGCTCGTGTCAAAGTTGTAAATAGGCTTTTCCCCTTTCTGATTTGCTATTGGAAAATGGCTGAGAAATAAACCCATTTATTGCTGCATTCTTAGGAAAGCAGCAGGCTCTGGCATCACAATATTGGCAGTTCCAGCCATGACATCACTTCTGGTGGGTCCTAGACAGATTGTCATTCTAAAAAGTGGGTCCTAGTGCTAAAAAGTTTGACAACTAAAGTTTTGTTCCAGTGCGCAGTCCTAACAAACTTCCCAGCACTGACATAGCTTTGCCAATGGGGCCTGTGCTGCATTCTGCAGTTGGGGGGGGGGGCAGTCACAGAGGCCTCCTCAAGGTAAGGGAATGTTTGTTCCCTTACCTCAGAGCTGCATTGCCCTGACCCCGGTTCTGGAAAGTTGGTTAGGATTGCGCCCTCAATCACATATAAAGCAGGAGCGGGAAAGAGTATACCTTTTACAATATGTGCACACAGGTGAAGGGAGATGAACCCTGCTTCGTCAGCTATCCAACCTTATTGCATTTTATCACTTGTGCTACGTTTCTCCTCAGCTCCCTTCTGGTACCAAAGCCAGACTAAAAGAAAAATGCACAAAGCAATGGAGTATAAGTAAATAAGGCAGAGGAAGAAGCACAGTCAGCTCCACCGTTTGTTCACACTTTTCATTGTAAACTTTAGGCCCCTCCAATTCAGCTTCGTAGCCAATCCTATCGGGGTTGCCTGTTCCACAGTACAGCGGTGCCGAAACAGTCGCCACTGTACCCTGCAGAGCCTGGGAGGCATCTGGAGGTCTCCTCGGAGTGACATTGCTTCCCTTATCCCTTGTCCGGCCCTGGCAGCCCCTGTGAGATCTGTGCCAGCTCAGTTGCTGGCGCAGATTCAAGTAGCCCTGTGTAGGCAGGTCAGCCTCGGAATGGGAGTTAGGATGTGGCAGAGGCCTCCTTCACTGTCCCAGCCTCCTCCCAGGCTTGAACTGCCCTCGTCCCTGCCCTCCCTCTGTCCAAAAATGCCTCTCCCCACCCTGTTGCACCCTCCTGCTGCATCCCCACCTCCCAGCTTACTTACCCTGGTCAGCAGGCGCAGCACCAGCCCTGGGGAGAGGCCTGCCAGTGGAGGCCTCTCCACCAACAGCACTGGCTTCCATGAGGCTGCAACGTTCATTGTGGCAGGTTTGTGTGCGTGCCCATCCTGCTAACAGGGCAAAAGAAGACGTTGTTGTTCAGTCGCTAAGTCATGTCCGAATCTTCGTGACCCCATGGACCACACGCCAGGCCTCCCTGTCCTCCACTAGCTCCCGGAGTTCGCCCAATTTCATGTTCGTTGCTTCGGTGAAGACATGGCTGCCCTCAAAATGTCTGGCTTTGGCCCAGAGGGGCTCTCTTATCTTGCTGTCTCTGCTGGAGAATGCAGCTGGGGTTAATAGGCTCTGCAGGGTATAGAGTTAACAAAGACGCTGTACCCTACAGATGCTTTAATTAATCCTACTCCTGCCATCATGTTGAGATTAAAGTGAAACAAACTGTTATTTTCCTCCTTCAGCAATGAACCTCCTTTCAGTGCAACTGAATGACCCCTGTGTTTATATAGATGACACCATGCCAGGTGTCTGATCTTGAGACTTCAAAAGCCATAGCATCATTTTCTTAAACTTTGAACGTTAGTCCAGATTAGCCCAAACCATTTGTGTCTCCTTACTGAGGATACAAACGTAGTTGTAGAATATGTTGTGTTGCTGCACTTTATTTTTCAGTGAACCTGAGAATATTATCATTACTACTGTGTGGCACTAGAGAGGGCAACAGTGTAGTCCAGGCATCTCTAAATACATTATGGGGTTCTGAAATGACTGATTATACTGATGGAAGTGGAAATGACAGAATGATCCCTAGGGAGAGACCTGTGAACATTTTATCTGAGTTTGGGAGTGTTTGTCTTCTTTGGAAAGGGTAATCCTGTTAACTTTTGCTAGAATTCCCTTTAGCACAGCCATCTTGCAATTGTCTTTAAATTGTTATTAGAAGTGTTCTGCCCTGTCATGAACATGGTGAAGTTGATAAAATTATAAGGCCAATTCTTGTTCACTGCCAAGACACATTTCTATTGGTTTTTTAATTGATTTAAAATTAAAATAAAGGCAATACAGGTTGAGTATCCCTTATCTGGACTGCTTGGGACTGGAAGGTGTCTGGATTTTGGATTTGTCTGGATTTGGGAATAACTGCATAATAAGAAATAATGGTCTAGTTGTGACCACCTGTAGGGGGCGGTGCTCATCTCCGTTTCTAAGCCTAAGAGCCGGCGTTTGTCCTGAGGACAAGCTTCCATGGTCATGTGGCCGGCATGAGTATACGCCAAGGCACACGGAACACCGTTACCTTCCCACCATAGTGGTACCTATTTATCTACTTGCATTTTTACGTGCTTTTGAACTGCTAGGTTGGCAGGAAAAAAACAGCAGACAACAGACTAAAAACCATCATCAAAAGGGTTGCTGGAAAAGAAATGTTTGCAGGTCTCGCTGGACGACTTCTCAAGTTGGAGCCGTTCTGAAAGCAAAGGGGAGGAAATTCCATAAAACAGGTGCCACAACCAAGAAGGCCCTATTTCTAATCATGTCAGAATCCGTGTTTCCTTCCTTTCAGGAGGCATCTTTGAAGTTGCCTGCTGCCACCCTTCTGTTGGCTCCAAACCTATGTAGAGTTAGCATACAAATATGTTGTATGCGTGCAAGTTCCACCAATAGGAATTATAGCTCCTTCAGTGTGAGTGGTGAGATGGAGCTGCAGCATTAATTCTTGGAGAAAATATGGGAGGCAGCAATTTAAATGTCAATGTGTACATTTACCAGGCAGTACAGAACAGATGCATTTGCCTCGGCTCAGTCAGCTGTTGGGAGGCAGGTACTGGAGGTACTAACGGAGTCAGCCATTGGGAAGCAGGTACTGCAATCACTATAGGCTGCTTCTGTACAGGACTTTGATGTTCAAAAGCAGCTACCTCTGGATACCAGATGTGGGGGATAGCAAATGGGAGAACTTTTGCCTTCATTTCTTTCTTGTCAGAAACTTCAAACTGCCTCCTTTTGAAAACAGAAAGCTTGTTTGTTCCAGGAAGGAAGCGCCTATTATTTTATTGAGCTAAACAAAGGCCAAAGAAGGTCCTGTCAAAGGGAACAGGAGGCTGGGGTTTTTTGCACAACACACCTCTTGCTCCTAATCTATATTCTGTGATTCTGGATCTGTGCATAGGTTCCATGAGAGCAGACGAGTTTCTTCCCATTTGCATGTTGTATCAATTCAGTGTTGTTCAGTCCCAGGTGCCAGATGGCTTCAAGTTGCTGTTTTGATGATTCTCCTTCTTGCTTTTCATGTTTGTTGATGTTTGTCTTGTTGCAAAGTAATTACTACATCATGCTTTAGTCTTTACTATGCTAAGTGTGAGCTGTCATGTTTTTTCTTGTTAAAGAACTGGCTGCCAGTGCATCTATATTAGGAGAGACCCTAAGGTCACTATTGTGGACTGCCTTTCGACTGTGTTTTGTTCATTTAAAGTATTTATATCTTGACTTTCTGCCTGCTAACAAACATCCAAAGGAACAGCCAATAACATACAGCAAACATACAACAACTAGAAAAATAAATGTTGAAAAGCAATTGCCACTGATAAAGTGATTGAAAATGTGAGGCCACTTCTCAGGCCTCAAGTGTTATTTCTGCTGCTGTGGTTGTAGCCTGGAGGGAGGAAGTGAGGCAAGGTTTCCACTAGGTCAGAGGGCCCAATCCTATACTATCTTTCTGCCACTTTAGTGCAGTCCCTTACATTCCCTTACTTTGAGGGGGGGAACTCCAGAACTGCCTCCCCACCTCAGGATGCAGCACTCCCCTCACTGGCACGGTTGCATCAGAGCTGGAAATCAGGATAGGATTGGGCCCTCAGTCTCTCCACTGACCTCCTTTCCTCAGGAGGAGTAGCAACACACGCCTCTCAGAAGGCAGTTTCCATGCAGAAGCCTTCATCACCATGCTAGTGCTTTATGTCCCTCTAAGGGAGCTTGTTTGGAGTGACTACGTATTGACTGCCCCATCCCTTCACATCCTTCATAAAAGTTCTAGTCAGTCTGTACAGTTCAGGTCCCTCCTGCCCTGCATTTTCTCCTGGATGTCCCTTTAGGAATTCAGAACAGGGACTGAATTTCCAGGTTCAGCCTTGAGAGAGGACCCAGAACCGTTAAGAGTTGTGCTGGAAAGTTAAATAAAACTACATACCTAGGGAAATTTCCTCTTCAGAATACTAAGTGGAGAGCAAGTTGAAGTGTTCCTTTTATGGAGCTCTTAAGGGTACAGGACCCCTCTTAGATTATGTATTTGAGAAGATTGCTCTCTGATCCAGAGAACTCCAGCTTCTATAGCTCCCTTGCATGGCTGTTCAGTTCTTGAACTCTCTGTGTAGATTTTCCCAAGTCCCACTTTCTTGTTGGTTCCACATTATTATTATTATTATTATTTATTTATTTTATATAACTTTAATAAATATAAAGAGCCATTTAACTTTATTATTTTTATTTCCTGTAAATCCTTTGTGAACTTTGTGTTGAAAAGCTGTTGAACTAACTAGCTGTTGAATAACTGAATTAGTTATTAAACTAATTGATGATTAGTTTAATAACAAAACACACACATAAACATTGATTCTGCCTTTCTTAAAGTCTATCTCTGCCACTCATTGTTTCCTTAAGCCATTTGATTTTCAGCCCACTGCTTTATTCTGCTTTTTCTGATAGATTTCTTGCATTCCCAGCATTCCTGTTCCCCCAACTTCCTTCCAATGATATATAGCTTCTCCTTTCCTCTGCCCCATATTAGTTTTGTTTCTAGTCCCATTTCCACTGGTATCCTGTTCCTCAGATGTGTCCTCCCTGCCTTCCCCATGTATTCTTCCAACAGGTTTCTTCAATCGGGTCCCTTTCTTCAATCAATTCTACTTCATAGGAGTTTCTTGCTTCTCAACTTCCTAGTAGTCTGTAGTCTCCCTCTATTGCCCACAGATTAACTGTCCCTGAGAATTCTGTGAGGGTTTTCTCAGCCAAATTTTCTTTCATTTTCTTCAGAGAAACTGAACTAATTCCCTCAACAGTTAGAATGTTCATACACATCACAGTAGCTCACCAACATCTTAGGTCATTACAATATATAATTTTAAAGATATGTCTATGCAGAGATATCTCTACGTAATAATGCAGAGAGCTGAGGTGGGCAAACTAGACAAGTTGTAGGTGTCATGGATGGTATGAAGTGGGTGAATATGTCATGTTGCAAATAATAACAGGAAACAATTATTCCTTTTCCAACATATAGCATGACAGCATCTGCCCAGTCATCTTACGCCGACGTTCTTCTTCTGACATAGCCAAGCAAAAATTTGGCACCATGCCTCTGATTCCTCTGCGTGGAGATAGCACCAATCCCATCATGCTCTCTGCTAATCAAACCTTGGTAAGGTTGCTTCATCTAGCTCCTGTTGAGCTGCTGTTCTTTTGTGGAACAAAATCAATAAAATCAACCCTATTAAGCGTTGGGCTGAGTGCACAGTCTTTTGCAACAGTGGAAGTGAGCTCTGCTGTAGCAAAATGGAACGCACAGCATTCCGTCAACAGCCATTGCCTCACAGCATTCCCAATCCGTCAGGGGGTTGCCAGCCACCCACCAGAACAAGTAAGGCACTGGCGGGGTTGGGGCAAAATGAGGCAGGGAGGGGACGAAAACTGGGAAGGGAGGCTAAGGGAGGGGGTGGATCCAGCAGTGATGGCACATGCAGAATCCTATCCCCTGTTTCTGCAGCCTCTCCACCCCCTTTCTCTCCTTGGACTTGTGCCAACGATTTCATTGGCACAGGTCTGAGGAGACCCATTGTAGAGCAGAAGGCTTACAGAGGGAGTGTAAGGGCACAATCCTAACCAACTTTCCAGCCCTGGAGTAAGGACAGTGCAGCTCTGAGGTAAGGGAACAAACATTCCCTTACCTTGAGGAGGCCTCTGTTACTACTACCCCAGGATGCAGTACATGCCCCATTGGCACAGCTATTTCAGTGCTGGAAAGTTGGTTAGGATTGCGCCCTAAATCCTCTTTTGACTCAGGGTGCAGTCCTAACCTGGAGTTAGGCAGGCACAAGTGACATCTGTGTGCTGGCCTCCATGACTCTGCAAGTGGTCCAAACGTACTTTATAGTGCGTTTGCAATAGTCCTGGGACAGGACAGGACAGGTCACTTATGCCAGCCTAAGTCCAGGTTAGGATTGTGCCCTCAAAGCATATCCTTCTACCAGCCTATAGATCTGCAGCAGTTCATCTTGAGCAAGTTCATCTTGGGCTGGGGAGAGGCTGGGACTCTACAAGTAATTTTTCTGGTTTTCCTTCTCGGTGTAAATAGCATGCCCAGGGCCAGTGCAGACATGAGGCAAGATGAGGTGAGCTGCCCCAGGTGAAGGATGGGTGCAGGTGACACCTTGCGCTCATCAGTCACTTCGGCAGCCGCCTCACCTAGACTCGACTTGCTTCCTTACATCTACTCTGCTGCTCTATGGTAAAGCCACATGAGGTGGGGCTGGAGGTGTAATACAGCTGGTGGCTGCTGGCTGTCCTTGTCTTACCACCACCACGTCGTTTATGAAGGGAGGCATGCGGGCAGGCAAAGAAAGCTGCTGTTGTCTTCTCCTTTTTTCCTTCTTGCTAATGGAGGAGGAAGGGCGGGGGGGGGGGTTAAGGTGTAAGGTTGCGTACACCTAAAGTGTTACTTCAGGCACCATTTGCCCTTGGGCCAGGCTGGGGCCTGCCTAGAAAGACAAACAGGAAAATAGTCTGCTAAAAGAATGGATGATGATGTCCCACCTCGAGACAGGGGTTGCAAATCCCTGCCAGGCTCTCCAAGGTCTTCCCAGATGCACTGGGCTCTGTTCTCCTGTGTTGTGTGTTCTGCGGCATGGCCAGCTTCGTCTTTCTACTTGTCATCCTCCTCTTGTTTTCAGCACCGCCTACATACGCGAAGGACACTGTCCATGTTCTTTGTAAGTATCTGTGCATTGATTACATATTGAGCCAGGGCCCCGGTAATGCTGTATTCCCATGCCAGCTCCAAAAACAAGTCTCAGGAGACCATGAAAGCAGCTCACCGTTTCCCCTTTGATTGGTGATCAGGAATTGTAGGGGTGTGGTGTTTTTTTTGTTTTTTGTTTTTACTTTGGTGGCTTGTTCACTTGGCCTAGGCAGATAGTTACAAGGCTAGCGTCTTGGTTCACCCATTTGTCACACAGATGTGGCAAGATGAATCACTAGTAAGGGGGAGGCTGATCTGATCCATGGGATACAAATCTTGTGGAAGTTTTCTTAGTTTTCTTCCTATTCTTTCAAAGGAGCTTATGCAGGAATTTCACAGTGCATTCTGTGGCAGGTTACACAATTAGTGTAGGGGGGGTATCAACATTTGCGACCCTAGAAGGGAGTGGGGTGTGCAAAGTTTTGCAGGGTACCTTACCTAGCCATATAAATAGCTCCTGCCCCTCGCCCTCATAGCCAGTCCTCGCAGGGGAAGCAAGGCCTCCGTGTTGCTTACTGGCTACAACAGAGGGAGAGAAGTGGTTTACACGGCAAAGTAAGGTGCTTTGCAAAACTTAGCACCCCGCCCTCTTCTACATACATTACTGAGTATCAGCTGGGTTTCCTGTGTCAAGCATAAGTGTATCTTGGTCTGGCCCTGGGAGCATGATAGCAAAAAGCAAAGCGTCATAACCTGGCATAGCAGAGACTTAACGTTCAGAGGAAAACAATCAATGAGGAAGTCCAGTGGAGGACACCGCACCATCTCTGGGAGCACATAAGGCAATTTTAATCCTCCCTTAGACTCTCAGTGGCTTAGCTAAGCCATCTGGCACCCAGGGACAGACACACACACACACACACACACAGAGAGAGAGAGAGAGAGAGAGAGAGAGACTCAGAAGGCCTTAGAAAGGCACTTCCAGTTTTCACCAAAACAGTAAGTGCCTTTATAAGGCCTCCAGGAGGCCTTCTGAGACTCAGAAAGGCTGTGTACGGCCTTCCCAGGACCACTTTTTTCGGCTTAGGTCTGCAGTTGGGCGTACAGATTGGCACCTGGGGCAGTGTGTCCCGCTTAGCTACACCACTGGCCTCTTTTTCGTTTCCTACTCTCCAGGTAAAAACCTCTTCGGGCAAGTTACACAACTAAAGCTGCAATCCTATCCAGACTTACCTGGAGTAAGCCCCGTTGGCTATAATGGGATTTACTTCTGAGTAGACATGTATAGGACTGGGCTGCAAGAGTAACAACAGAATTAATCAAGTATAAAAATGTTAACAATAAAATCAGAATCCATTGCATGGTTAGGCTGCCTGTAGTCCTGTCAAGGTATGCCGTCTAGTATGACTGAGGAACAGCGAGGCCCAGGGTGGTGTCTCCCCCCCCCCACCGCCACTTGCAAGGAGAGACATGTTAGGCAGGCAGGCATAGCCTGACTTTCCAGCTTGCAGTTCGGGAGCTTCCAAAGCTGGGATAGGTTCAGTGGCTTGAAGGTACTGGGGACTTGAGCTGAAGCCTGCAGCATCGTAGGTTCTGTTGTCCTGATAAGGATAGGAGGCCAGCTGGTTGACCAGAAGGCGTCATGCTACCAGCTCAGAATATGGGAGACGTTACACATGCCTATTCCCTTGTACTCCTGAATTCTGATAGTTCCTAACTTCAGGCAATAAGGTTCCCAGTTCAAATCCCAGACTCCCTGATCAAATGGGGATGTTTCTTATAGCCTCCATCAGGATGCATACCCGTTCAATTGACTCTTCTTCTGTTGGTCTCTCACAGCCCATGAAAATGCACCAGGACTCATTCGAGGAACAACAGGAAACGACTGACGCGGAGCCTGTCTATGAGGAGGTGGGCAGCTTCTCAGGCATGGATTTTCTAGAAGCCAGCCCCTCCCCGCTTCCTCCTGTGGATCGGACCAAGAAGCCAACTGTTGGCCCTGAGCGGGTGGTATCCAGCTCACTGCCTCCCTGCCCAGCCCCCAGAGCATCTAGGAGCAGCTTAGCAAAAGCATCCTGCTCAGGGAGGGCCCATTGGCTGGAGCTGGATGCAGCGCTCTTAGACAGACTCCCAGAACACAGAGCGATTCAGAGTGTCTCTCCAGAAAGAAACATTGAGCTGCCCCAAATACCATCAACCCCAGACAGGGAGCAGGAGCAGCTCCCTGCAGTGGCGCCCCTCTCTCCAGCATCGTCAGTTGACTTGGAGACTCAGGCTGCTGGCACCAGGAAGAAAAGTATCCAGACTGACTTATCCATCAGTGACAAGCTCATGCAGGAACTGAGCACTGCCATCCTCCGGAAGAGCGACTGCCAGATACCATTGCCTTCAGGAAAGGAGAACCTCCCATCAGATGCCGAAAAATAGACTGGCTGAGCCTATTTCTGGCTGACCTTTGGGTCACATGGACTGGGATCTTTTCCACAAGGACCAGGCTCTGTAGTAGATCTGGGTCCTAAAAATGCCTTATGGGGGAGACTGTAGAACTGATCACCACTCTGTGCAAGTTTGATGCAGATAAAGCTAAATGGCCTCCCTGGAATTATAGCGTTAAGAAGACTTCCTTTTATAGAAATACTTTTTATCATTAGAGAGCCCAGTCTCTTTTATTGGGCAGGGAAGTAACAGGAGGTGGGATATTGCCAGTGCAGAACAATGCACCCTGGTCTTGGCCTCCTCTGCCCTGTCTTGCATCAGCTCCAGCTTGTATCCATAGGCAGTGTAACTCTTTGCATTCTGAAGAGCCTGCCACAATTCTTAGCACAAAATGTGGTAATGGGTGCATAATTCAACTTCCTGGGAATCTCAGCTTTCATTAAAAAAAAATTTTTTAGCTCCTGTGGCTGAGAATAAATACTTGCAAGTAAAGGGACAGTGCCTACTGAAATCTCAAAAGCTATAAAGGGCTGGCTAAATATTTTCAGTGCTTGGAGACATGCTTCAGAGGTCCACTGCTCTAATGACTAGCCAAAACCAGAGTACGTTTTAGTTATGCAAACACTAGTTACGTAAAATAGCATGTAATTGTGCATATTTGCTCAACTAGCATAATTTGTACAGGTCACCGACTTCAGCTGCTGACAGTGCAGGATGTGGATTGCCTGGGCACGGAATTTCGTTTAGCATGAAGGCTGATACATGGGGCTGCACAAAGAGTGAACGTTCTGGCTCTTGAGGGTTTTTATTTTAGCAATATTTATACTGCAAATTGGATTAAAGGAATTTTGTACAGTACAAAACAAGAAAGTTTGCTTATCATGAGCAACCCCCATACTAATCTAGAGCAGGATGACTAATGGGCACCCTGTTAAAACGAGCACATCGTTCTGAGAGAGTGGTGATGATGAAGTCGGGGGGCTGTTTAGGCATTGATGGAGACGAATGAGTCACAAATGCTCAGATAGTGGTGAAGGTTACCACACGGGCTGCTTCTGAAATGATGCTGAGGACCATCTGATTTACTAATGGATGCTTGTGCTGGTCACGGTCCCGAGTAGCTTCACCTCAAACTGATTAAAAACAGCCCCATTGCCCAACTGGGCATCAAAACTAAAGTTCCATCATCTGGGTTATTCAGTAGTGTTTCCAGGAGTAACTAGATATGACCATGGAGAGATCCACACTGGATCTCTTGCTGTTATTTATGAGTAATAGATGCAGAGCTGGGGCATACCTACATGGGGAGGGGAGGTTTAAGCCTTTTCCCATGCAGTTTTTCTGTGAAAATTCCCTTCCCAAAGCTGCTATTTGCTCTGTGGGTCAAAACACATAAAAGTTAGCACCTGTAGATTTTGCCCTACAGCAGTGCTTCTCAAAGTGGTGGGTCACGACCCACCACCTTGGAAAGCACTGGCCAATACGTATCCCGTTTTCTACCAATGATGTGCTGGAGACTGCATTTCTGCCAATGTTGCTCTAATGCATCATGGGTAGAAAATTAAGGCGTGAGGAGAGGGGGAAAGCAGCAATGTCATCCCCAGGATTGAGCTGCTGCCGTGACCAAAGGGGCTTATTTTAAACTTGCCCCTCGCAGCACTGGCCTCAAGAAGGGGTGGGGAACCCTGGGGACCCTCCTGCAGGGCTCCCCAAGCCTTACAATGTTGTAAAAATGTGATTGCAACTCGCTGTCTTTGCCCCTCACACTCTCACAACTACTTACAAGGTTCTCAACTCCCTTGTAGAAATTTGAGAACCACTGCCCTACAGGACAAATAGTGGTGGAGGATCATTAGGAAAAATGTTGAGCCCCAATCACTGTTATTAAACATTTCAATAATAGCAGACGATCTAACCATACATCTTTCAAGGGTTATGATTTGGCCTGGACCAAGTAGCAAATGCAGCCTGAGATAGTTAGATCTATCTAATGGAGCTGTGAGGTCAAGGATGCTAGAGTTAACTACTTCTTATTTGAAGAAACTTTTCTTGAACTGTATTGTAATTTGGCTCCTACTTTTTAACAAAGCAATTACTTTTTTAAAAAAAAACCCAAAAGTAATAGGAGAGGGGCTGGATTACAAAGGAACGCTCTGCTTACATAGGGAATATAGAATAAACTTCAAGCTAACAGCTATCTTATGATAGGTTTATGCAGATATATGTTTATGCAGAAGGAAGCCCTACACCGTTCAATGGGTTTTACTCCCAGGTTAGTTTGCACATGATTGTAGAAACATATAATGCAAGTTCTTAATAAACACCATAAGTGTTGCTGGGGGGGGGGTACAGACTGCACCAGGTGACACACTCAGGAGTGGTGATGATACCACACTGACCCCAATTGTGAAAATTTTGGTATTTTCAAATAATACCATCATATAACATGATGGTATTATTTGAAAATACCAAAATTTTCACAATTGTGGCCAGTGTGGTATCATCACCACTCTGGTATCATTTGATGTATAATTTAATTCAGAATGTATTGAAACATCTGAATTAAAAAGTTATAGCCAAATAACCAGAGAGGAAAAAACGTAACTGCCTTATGTAACAAAAGGTTAATTTCCTTAACTCAAAACTGACCAATGAGTGAGTGTTCTGAGAGCCATTGGGGTGTTATTAGGACAGAGCAGGGAACCAATAAAGGGTTAGTATGTCAGCTCTCATTTCCATGCATCAGAACTAATACTAGAACTCTTTATTCAGTTGTGTGAATGTCATCAGGTTGGCTCACTGGGTTGTTGTTGGTTACCCTATACTGTTATATATTAAATAAAGTTAATGCGGGTGACACCAACTGTAGTGATGCCACTGAATTTAGGCTGTGCGTATGATTCTGGAATTTATTCTATATGATCTGGTATGGGAGGAGGTCCATCTTGGGGGTGACAGATTGAGCTCTCGTACAGTGTGACAAACCCTATGCCAGAAAAGGCTAGGGAGCCTATTCTGTAAAAGGAAGAAGAAAACCAAGTCAACAAAGCACAATATTTGAAAATCGAATGGGAGGGGATTGTATCCAAACGGCGCAATCCTAACCAACTTCCTTGCGCTGGCATAGCTAGAAAGTCTGTGCCAACAGGGCATGTGCTGCATTCTGGAGTGGAACAGTAATCACGGAGGCCTCTTCAAGGCAAGGGAATGTTTGTTTACCTTGGAGCTGCATTGCCCTTGCCCTGGTGCTGGAAAGTAGGTTAGGATTCTGCCCTGAAAGAAGAGATCAGCAAGTGCTGATCAATATGGAGGTGACAATATTGTACCAACTGATGCAAGATGAACCTTGAGATATCCTTTGCCTTTATTATCCAATCATCTCTGTTTTGTTTGTTTTTAAATCCCCTTAAAATGACAAAGTTTCAGGAGCTATGACAGAATGGAGTTGCTTTGAGTTTTGAAGAACTTGCAAGCAGACCTAAGAAATCTTCAAATTGGCCTTATAATTTGACCATAACCAAATTGACCATAACATAACAGGAGCACTGCTGGATCAGGCCAAAGGCCCATCAGGTTCAGCTTCCTGTATCACAGTGGCCCACCAGATGCCTCAGGGAGCACACAAGACAAGACATCTGCATCGCATTGCCAGTCCCCTGTATCTGGCAACGTTTTTCACTTGCCAGAAACCAAATGCAGGCGATATCAGTCCACAAGATGGTGCTAAAACACCACCAGAGGAAGGCATGATTTTCTGATACAGATAGAAGAGCAAGGGTGCAACCCTAACCAACCTTCAAGCACTGTACTGACATAGCTGTGCTAATGGGGCATCTGCTGCATCCTGCAGCTGTGGGACAATCACGGAGGCTTCAGAGCTGCATTGCCCTTATCCTGGTGCTGGAAAGTCGGTTAGGATTGCATCCCATCTACTCACCATCACCATGCACAATTCAGGATGTGTTAGGGGGAGGGAGTCCTTCTAACACTCTGATGCTTAACCAGAAATTATGCGGTGCAATCCTGTTTACTCAGAATTAAATGCACTGCGTAGGTTTGTTTGTCCCATGTAAGCGAGTATAGGTTTGTGCTCGAAGGCCGCCCGCCTTCCTAGTACTTCGATGCACGGCGTCTCCCTCTTTGGACTTCCTTATGGGAGAAAATAACGCGTTGCCCAGCTCAGTCCCAGAACCACCTTCCGAGTCAGTAGCCTTCAGCGGCTTTCCGGAGACACGTGAAGCAGCAGCAGCAGCGAGAACCTGGCTCGACGGGAACAGTCCAGTTTTACCTGCTGCGCCGATCGTGCCAACGAGCACCGGGGCTGACGACAGCGCTCCGGGATCTCTCCCTTCTAGCGTGGGACGGGGAGAGGAGCCCTGGCTGCGCCGCCATGGGAAGGTCCGGGTGCGCGGGCGGAGCAACGGCGTGACGCGAGCGCCAGGGTGGAGCCAGTCGAGGGAGCTCGCAGCAGTTCCGGACTTGCCGTGGCCTCTCGGAGTGTGTGGCCGGGGGGGTGTCCAGGAGTCCGGCATGATGCAGCCGCCGCCCCGCAAAGTAAGTCCTCTCTCTCACGGCGACAGGCTGTGGCCGCGTCCTTGCAGAAGGCGGCGAGGCTTTTCCAGCTTGGCAAAGGCATCTCCCGCCGCCCGCCCCTCGTTTGTTAGTAGGAGCGCCGCGGCTAGAAGTCCCAGCATTGCAGACACCCGAGGGGGGACCTGAGTAGCGCCGGGCCGTCTCGCGTTTGAGGTGGGCGAAGGGGAAACGAAGGCAGATCGGGCCTTCAGACGTGCATGTACGCATCCCATGGTGGGGGGGAAGAGCGTCTTCTACCGTCATCCCTGTGGGCTCGAGAAGGGCGCCCCTTGCCAACCAGTTGCTGAGAAGTTGGAGAAGGAAGCCTACTCGCTTGCCTAGCTGCTTTGGACGGCTCCGCCTACCAGTGCCCAAGGGGTCTTCTCCCAAGTGCCGGGTGCTCCCCCTATCTCGGAGGGAGGACTGAGCATGTAATGTAATGTGGTATGATAGTTTTGCGATCTTCAGAACTGATGATCACTTGGGTTGGGGATTTTATGGCAGCGCTGTGTGGTCAAGCCTTTTGTGGCAAGGCTCCCTAGTGCACGGCTTTAACATCTGTGGCTTCTTCAGTGTGTGATAATGGCACTTGAGGTTCTTCCAGACAGGTTTAGAACACAGTTTCAACACACCTTTTTGCAGGTTGCCTGCGCAATACAGTACTGCTGTCATCTATCCATGAGCCACTCATACTTTCCGCATAATTAAATGGTTACACAGGGAGATTTCAGAAATAAAAAAACATTGTTCAGAAGTGCAACAAGCACAAGTAGGGGTGATTATTAATGCTTTTGCTCCATCCTTTTTGACAGGTGGGTGCGCAGGTTCCACACAAGAGAAATGGGAGGGTAAAGAGGGAGCGTCAATCTGTTGTGTTCCAAAAATACTCTATACTGTATATCTGCTGCGGTGTAAAAAAGAACATTGTAATTTCTCATGTCTCTCTCTCTGTCTCTCTCAGAGCCTCTCTGGAAGTGCCCTTAAATTTATATAGGATTTTTAAGTGTTAAATGCACTGCATGCATTATTATGTTGTAATCCTTACAACAGCTCTGTTGGAGATGTGGGGTAGAGGCTGAGAGGAAAAGAGGCCTTCAGCCTCTCATAGCTCATGGTGACATTTGAAGCAAGGACTTGGCTGATAATGCTACACAAGCTCTCACGTGTGAATAGAGCTCTCTAATACAGGCATACCTCTTTCCTCATATCTGCGGATCCAGTTATCCGTGGTTCTCCACCCTCCGCGCCCCTGGGCCCATGATCTTCTTTACGGTTGCGCTAAGGTAGAATGTCTCTTCCTTTTACCAAACACCAGAAGCATTCAAGCTTATAGGAAAGCAGGCAGGCAGGCAGCCTGAATGTTAGAGATGACTACGTGAATGTTAACAGGAACATTAGTCTTCTTTAGCATTCAGGCTGCCTGCCTGCTTGTCTTCCTATAAGCTTGAATGCTTATAGTGTTTTGTAAAAAGAAGATACAGTCTTCCCAAGTGGACTGTAGTGGAGAGTTTTGGGTAATGGGAGCAGGGGAGGCGTGGAGATTGGGTTCCTACTTATCCAGTCTCCTGTATTCCAGGGATGTGTGGACAGGGGAGGCAGAATGGGAAGTGCCTTTTGGAGGCTTTCTGAGGGCCGGAGAGGTCACGTCCAGAAGTGACCTGGAAGTGACGTCACTTCTGGGTCACAGGGCACTGTGATTCACTGACATAAAATGGCATGTCACATCCCTATAGTATCTGTGTGGGAGGGCAGGAACAGTGGGGCACCTGTATTTGCCAAGGCAGCTGTTGCTTGGAACTCAACTGTACTCTTCCCAGTGCCCCCTTTTTGGTCTATTTGATTTCCACTACTGTCCAGCAAAGGCAGAATAGTGGAAGTCCAGCATTGTTTCCCTGAGTCATCAACCAAATGCCTATGGGAATTCTACAAGCCAGAGATACATTAGTCCTGTTGCCCCCCCTCCCACTGATGTTCAAACTATACTGTATGAACATGGAGGTTCTACATTGCCAGCAGGACTAATAATCCATGAAATACTTTTTCTCCCTGTTATCTTTTAAAACTGCCTGAGCTAGTGACCAAACAATATCCTGTGGCAGTGAATTAGTTTCATGTATTAATGATTCATTGTGTACTTTCTTTTGTCCAGGATTTCCTGCCAGTGAATTAAATTATATCTAGGTAAAGTGCTTCAGGCCTTTCATCATTTTAGTTGGCTTCTTCTTCACCTCTTCTCATTCTGTATGATATACTGTACTTTTTGAGGAGGGTACACAGCAAAACTGTACACAGCATTCCAAGTGCAGCCACACACAGAGTGCAATCCTAATCTGGAGTTAGGCTGGCACCATTAGGCCAGCAAAGTTTGGCCTGCACAAAGGCCACCGTAAAGCACGTTTGGACCACTCTTTGAGTCAGGGAAGATGGTGCATGTCTGTGTGCTGGCCTCTCTGACTCTGAGAGTGGTCCAAACATACTTAACAGTGTCCCTTGTACTGGTATGGGCACATTTTGCTGGCCTAACTGCGCCAATGTAACTCCAGGTTAGGATTGCACTCACAGAGTTGTACAAGGTCATTACAATACTAGTAGTTCTATTTTCAGTCTCTTTCCTAATGACTCTTAGCGTGAAATTGGGCATTTCCACAGCAATCTTACACTGAATTCATGTTTTTATTGACTCTTTTGCTGTTTTATTGCCATTCACCCAGTTTTACTCCTGCCATGATAGAATGCGAACTCTGTTTATTTGGCAGGTTAAGCTAACCCAAGAGGTGAAGGTGCGCTTCATAGAGCAGCTGTCCAGCCTGCAGAATAAGCAGCAGCGGGAGCTGGAGCTCCTAGAGGATATCAGGTAACAAGCTAAGACTGCAGAGGATCGGACAAACTTGGGAAGGGGGCAGAGAAGGGCATGCCTTTTCAGTTGGGTACCTGGGAATATCCTTTGCATCCTTTGCTAGATAGCTCAAGCAGGGCAGCCAAAGATGGCCATAGCCTTTCCCCTTGTGGAACCTAAGCTGCACGTGGAACTAGTTTGCACATGATCCCACTCGAACTGACTCAATGGGCAGAGACAGAAAATCAAGAGTGAGTGTTTTCTGTCTGTGTAGATCAGGGGTCTCCAAACTATAGCCCAGAGGCCACATCCGGCCCATCACAAGATTTTATCTGGCTCACAACAACTTAAAATATTTTTTCCCAACCATGCAGTCGGACATTTAACAAGTGCAGTTCTGTCTGCCACACTCCTTTCCATACGGACAGAGTGGTGTCATCCTGGCTGTCCTTCATTTTAGTCATTTGGGCCATATGCTTTAAGATCCTCAAACCATAATTATTCAACACTAACCTCACTCCTGCTGAGAAAACAAATTGGGTTTCTGAATGTCGCGTTTTCAACAACACTGTAAGGTGATCACAGTGAAGAAATAGCATCGCTTTTGCACCTGCAAAAACAAATCATAACAAACTGGGTTTTGCAATGGATCTGCCATGAACAGTGTGTCATGCATTGCTCATCTGCACTCTGTATAAAGCTGATTTTTTTTTTTTGGCCTGCAAAATGTGTAAAATATAAGATGTGGCCCTCCTACTGGAAAGATTGGAGACCTCTGGTTTAGATAGATTGAAGCTGGGCAGCATGCGCTCAAACCCAGAACTTTACTCTGCAAGACTGTGGCATCTAGGGGATGGGGAAAGCAGCTGCTGTTACTGTGGGTTTTTATTTTATTTATTTATTATTGGATTTTTACCCCGCCTTATTGTGCCCGAAGGCACCCAAGGCGGCATTACAATATATATATAAAAACAATATAACAATTCACATTAAAAACAATTAAAAGCAGTATTAAACAATATAATCAAAAGATTAAGAACACAATTAAAAACAAATTTAAAAACAGTTTAAAACAACAAGCCCTGTGGATCATAATAACCAGCCAGCCTGTCAACAGTTAAAAGCTTTTGGAATAAAAAGGTCTTCAGCCCCCGCCGAAACGTAAACCAGGAGGGAGCAGTTCTCAATTCTAAGGGGAGGGTGTTCCAGAGTTGGGGGGCCACCACCGAAAAGGCCCTCTTCCTGGCCGCCGCCCCTCTCACTTCTCCTGGTGGCGGCACAGTCAAAAGGGCCCCCCCAGATGATCTAAGAGTACGGGTTGGATTATATGGAAGGAGGCGGTCCCTCAAATACCCCGGACCCGAGCCGTAAAGGGCTTTAAAAGTCAAAACTAGCACCTTGAATTGGGCCCGGAACAGAACCGGCAGCCAGTGTAGTCGCCGAAGCAGCGGCTCGACAGAGTCAAACCGACGTGCCCCAGCAACCACCCGAGCCGCCGCGTTCTGTACTAGTTGTAATTTCCGGACCGTCTTCAAAGGCAGCCCTACGTAGAGCGCATTGCAATAGTCTAATCTAGATGTCACTAGGGCGTGGGTCACAGTGGCCAGGTCCGCACAGCTCAGGTACGGCCGCAGCTGGCTTTTCCCCCTCCCCCAGGCTTTATGGGTTGGGATGATGGATACTGATGGATGATTGGGGAAACTTAGCTGAGTTCGGTCCACCTCTGGAAGTTTTTCTGTGGGAAGAACTCCAGATTATGTTTAGTTCTGTTCTTTGTGGGGATGTCCACATTTAAGAACAGAATGCCATTACCAAGGCTGCAGCTTGAAGAGGGAGTGGCTTCTTGATGTTTGCTCCCTCCCACAATTTTCCTGGGAAAAATCAGTCACGGGCCCAGCTGCTCTTAACCTTGCTGAGGAAAAAGATATGTGTACACACAATGAGAGGACGTCATAGTGTTTTGTCCTGTTGGCTTGAATTCTGCCACTGTTGAAGATAACAAGAAATCCTGGCATTATTAGAAGCAAGAGAACAATGTAGATAATCTACTACAGTAACTTGTTTTTAGAAGTGGTCACTCGCTAGTATTCTTGTCGTCTGCCGCGTTGAATGGGCTGAAGGACTGCATTGCAAGCTTTCTCAGTTGTCAGGCCATGTTGCCTATCTCTTACACACGTGCACGCACACACCCACTCAATAGACATGCTTGTGATATTTGTTTTATTTGTTGCTAATGGGCAATCATGCAGCAGTCTGTAGTAGCATAATGGCCATTTCCCATTACTTCCAGGAAGTATAGATACAAGAAGGTTCCTAATACTAAGTTGGACTGTTGTCCCATCTATCCCATTATGGTGCTCTAGGCCCTGAGACACCAACCCATCAGGTCATTCTTCCACTGTGCCAGTCCCTACCTTACCAGGGGTGCACTCTCTGTGGAGCCTTGAGGAAATCGGGGCACCTTCCTTCCAAGTTCTGAATCTGTGAGTCTGGCTAATACTCAAGTAATCTGGTTTACCTCCAGAATTTAAGAGTGAAACGGAGCTAATGCAGCATCTCAAACAAAACTGGATTTATTTACAAGCCTCTCTCAAGTAGTTCCTACAAGGCAATCCATCCGTGATACAGCACTTTTTTGATGAAGGAATGACTGCATGCAAACCAGAGCTGTACAGTAACAGTGGTTGTGGGTATCTGTGTTCCTCTCCACCATTTAGCTGTTAGCTTAAAACAACAATTTAACATTTTCCATCTCATGACACACTGATAAAGCACTAAAAGTGTCAAGGCACACCATCAGTTTTTTGACACTTGACACCACCCTTCTGGGGTGGGTGGGTCGTATCCCCCAATGGCCCTAGTAATTGACCCTCGCTCAAACTCCTGCAGACCATTTGCAGTACACCAGTGTGCCATGGTACACTGGTTAAAAAACCACTGGTTTAAAGGCTTGTAGATTGTTCTCTCCTGCTTTGACTTCCTTTTCCTGTGCTGTTTGTCTCCTTGCCAAAGCGGCCATGACCAAAAACCATTCTTTTGTTTCATTTTGCACTATACGGTAAAGATGCTTTGTGTAACTCTACTTTGAGTGAGTTTGTTTTTCCCACAGCTCTGCTAACTCCACCTCCCATATAGATAACTAGGAGCTGGCTCTTATATGCCCTTTATGGCTGCTTATCTCCTCCCCTTTTCTGTTACTCTTTTTGGGGGGAATTTTAAGCAAAACTGCTCTTCTTCTTTTAAACTTACGGTTTTGGAGGGAGACCTGTATTTTATATTATAAATTATTTCTTCCCTTTTGAGCATCACTGGAGAAGGAAGATGACATACACATTTTTTTTTTTGCATGTAACACTTCCAGAGTGGAAGCCCTTTCATTTTGCTTGCAGTGCTTGCAGTTTTGATGCGGATTGTCCTGGAAGGCCTGGGTTGAATGCTTGTTCAGGGTCTTTATCTTCTCCTTATAGGTCCTACAGCAAGCAGCGATCAGCTATTGAAAGAGAGTATGGGCAGGTGAGGCAAGGCAAGGTTTCCAAACTGTTTGTTTGAAGTGTGTTGTGTTCCAGTGCAAATGATGTTAACAACAGAAGAGGATGCAGTAAAACGGATCCTGGAAAAAGGCTACAGTTTGCAGCATCCAGTCTCAACTACAACCTATTTTCCATTATTTAGGACTTTAAATAACAAGTTGTGATGAGAGATGGAAAAGGCTAGGGTTATCTTGTCAGTTCCATGCCAACATCCTCCCCTTGCTAAAACAAGTGACCAAGAGTGCACTCCGCCACAGCTCTGAAGCTGCCAGCAAGTGTAGCTGAGGACAAGCATGATAATCCTGCCGGCATGATATGCCTTCTACTTGAGCTCTATTTGTACTTGCAGGGAGTTGCTGAAGCTCTTCCTCATTTGAGCTATAGTCTGAAGTACAGGCTGCAAGTTCTCTTTTTAAACCTGTGGTCAGATCGATTTGTTTTTCACTTTTTTATACCACCCTTCCTCTAAGGAGCTTAGGGTATAAATGGTTCCTTCCCTCCTTTTGTTATCACAAACTCTGTAAGTTAGCTTGGGCTGAGAGAGGGTGATTAGTCCAAGGTCACCCAGGAAGCTTCATGTCTGAGCAGGGATTTAGATCTGAATTTTTCAGGTCTACAACACCAGAACCACAACACCATCCTGACTCTCGGATTAGTGAAGAGTACATGAAGTCAGCTGTGGCTGGACTGCGTATAGTTAGGATTACCAGATACAAACTGGGACAGAGTGACTGTACCTTTAACCATTGTATAGAAGAGGGAATTTGGGCAGGTGCAGCTCATCAAGGAAGGGTTTCAAAAGCTGCACCTGCCCAAATTCCCCCTGCTATACAATGGTTAAAGGTATAGGCACTCTGTCCCAGTTTGAATCTGGTAACCCTATGTATAGTTTGAAATGTCTGTAGCTGGGAGTACCCAGCTCTGCTAAAAAGACTAGTTAGAATAAGTAGTGCTTAGCTAAGCAGCGGCACTGACTGGATCTGGCTGTCACCTGTTTTCTGTCTTGGAGAGGTTTTCTGATCAATTCCCTGCACTCTGAAAATACAAAGGGGCTCTAACAACATCCCCAGAGGATGGAGCTTCCTCTGCAGCAGTGACACAGCAAGCCAGATGGCTTCCCCTCTTTGTATCCCCAAACTGGCTGTTTCTGACAACATCCAACATCTGACAACACTCTAGCCTACCTGCTCCTGCCTAATTTCTCATTCTCTCTTGGTTGCATCTGGGCAATGCACAAATAGATGGCTTCGTTTGGCTGTCCCCTCTGAGATCCAGGCCCTTATCCCATGATGTCCCACCCTGGGATTGCACGTGAGTAGGTGAAGTGGTCCCTTGCTGTTAACATCACTCCTGTGCATTGGGTCTGCTACCATCTTATCCTATATACTATATTTTGTTCTTCCGCATTTTGATTCATCAGCATTCACTGATGTTTGTAAATGTCATTGTCATGCATGGGCAGCCCTGTCTACATATTTCACACCTAAAACTGGACATGGAAGGTGAATTCAAACATATATCTTTTAGGATCAGTTCATACACTTTGTAGAATCAAGAATTAAAACCTTTTTGGAACTGTATCATTGCAGGTGTGGAGGGTTGTATATTCAAATAGTGGGAAATTGATTGTTATAGACCTGAACTGAGAAACAGTAGCAAGTAGAAGTAAACTTCCAACCATTGTTAAATATTTTCTTGTATCCCCTTGAATTTCTGAGTACTGCACTAGGCAGGGCTTATTTAAAGTATTGGATTTACTCATTCAATGCATTAAATTCTTGTAATTCATGTTCCGTACCATGGAATGGTATGGTTATCAGCTTTGCTTTAGGGGTCCTAAAACAGCAACTCAGAAATGTGGAAAGTTGTCATGTGCATGCTGACCTGGGTCTTCATCAAATGTCATGTTTTAAAGCTATTATTTCCAAACAAGAGGACTTAGTACTGGTCTTCGCAGAAGCAGACTTTTCCATAGACCCAGATTCTGTATCAGGGCTCAATCCTGACCTGGAGTTAGGCTGGCACAGTTAGGCCAGCACAGTTTGGTCGGCACAAGGGACATTGTAAAATGTGTTTGGACCACTCTCAGAGTCAGAGAGGCCAGCACACAGATATCCGCCATCTTCCTTGACTCCAAGACTGGTCCAAACACGTTTTATGGTGTCCCTTGTGGCAGCCAAACTTTGCTGGCCTAACGGTGCTGGCCTAACTTCAGGTTAGGATTGCACCCTCAGTTCCATATTTTGCTGTAGTCCATTGAAATGATGGAGGCACAGAAGGAGCAGGGTTCTGTTGTTGTCTATTGATATCAAAGTATGGGAATTAATTTTTCTGAAAGACCCTTGCAGACAATGGACTTCCTTCTTATAGAAATATTATATAGTTATAAATATATAAATACTAGTGATTATATAGTGGTATACTAGTGGTATATAAATACGATTGATTGATTGATTGATTGATTGATTCTTACTACAACTTGTAAACTGCTCTTCCTGTAGAAAGCTCAGAGTGGTTTACACAGGCATCCTCAATGGTCTCTCATCCAGGCAGTTGTAGGACTGTTTGACAATGTTATAGCTGCTGGTTCTTCCCAGACTGTTATGCAGTAGATGATAACTAGGGCAGCAGGTGACCGCCCCCCCCCCGACTTTTGTGCACTTGGAGCCACAGCAAAGAGATGGCAAATATGACTCACATTTATATTAGATCAGCATCCCTGCGGCAGAGAAGTCATGCACCCGCTGTAAGTTTCAGTTGTCAGGTTTTCCTGGTGGCCCTGAGGGGGGGTTTGGGTGTAGAAGAGGATAATGGATTGGAGCAGGCATCATGTTTCGAGAAGAGAAATGGATTGATTCAGCTAATTGTTTTAATTACTTGTTCTGAGCTACCTTGAAGATCCACTTCGGTGGAAAGCCAGAATACAAATGTTTCCAAATGAACAAATAGTGGTTCTATTTTTCAGGCACTGCAAAGGCTGGCAAGCCAGTTCCTCAAGAGAGACTGGCAGCGGGGCCAGAGTGAGACCAGTGACTCCAGGTGAGGATTAGTTTTGTGGTGACTGTAGTGAAAGCTGGACTGTCCTGCTTTCTGCTGGACAGTGTCCCATCTGCTTGGTGACCAAGGAGGGAGGGAGAGCATTTGAAGAGATGCTGGGGCAGAGTAGTTGGGATATGGATTTTTGCATGTCACCTACTCCACAGGAGAAGAGCAGGATAGAATCTGACAGGGTGGAACAGGTCCTGCCAGCCTTCTAAGTTCAGCTGAATCCAGACCTGGTGACAGTGGCGTGCTCAATTATATTGCTGCTCGGTTATATGTGTAAATGTTGTGTGTCAGATCTTTGAATTCATCTAGATCAGCAAGAAGACTATCTCTGCCTTTCTTGGCATCTTTTTAACCTATTTGTTGTTGAAAACATCTTTGCAGAAAATGCAATCATTTCTGAGACTACATTAGATTTTCCTGTACAGGTATATTATCCCTTATGTGAACATTTGAAATCCAGACTATTCTGAAATCCAGATACAGGCATGCCCCGGTATCTGCAGGGGTTCCGGTCCAAACACCACCATGGATACCTGAAACTGTGGATATTGGGGACACCTTTTTAAAGATAAGGGAACATCAGTGGTTTTGCTGCAACAGGGTAAAAAAAAAAAGATTCATTTAATGTTCCCCTTTCTTTTTAATAGGAGTCCTAGTATCCACGGTATCCATGCATAACTGAAACCGTGGATACCAAATCAGTGGATACTGGGGCACGTCTGTATTTTTGTTCAAGACTTTTTTTTTTAAACAGTTCTTTAGTGTGAACACTAGAAGGTCTTGTGCTGATTCCCATGTTTAGTGCTGGTACAGGCAGTGTTCTATTCTCTGTTTTGTGATGTGTACCTGTACAAACTGTTTAAAAATGTCAAAGAATGCAGCAGATACCTATATAGGTAACAGTGAAAAGAGCAAGCATTTCTCATATATTTATGCAATTCTAATGAAATCCAGACGCATCCAAAACCCAGTCACTTTCCTGTCTCAAGCAGTCTGGATAAAGGATACCGAACTTGTGTTAGTATATCTGTGTTACTGTATGCATACACCTCCATGAATTTGGGTGCAGAAAGCAAGTGCCTCTACAGTGATTTTCTTTATCATTTTTGAGGAGAAAAGATATGTGTGGGCTGGGGAGTGAAGAAAGTAAAGAGGGAAGGAGGAGAAGGTCATCATCATATGTGTCCCATGAAAAGTATTGCTAGGAAGGGAAGATGGCAAAGGCAACCGCCGTAACTCTAGGGCGAGGGAAGGAGATCAGCAGGATCTGAAGAAAGGCAGGAAGGGTGTCACAGATTAGGTTAGGAGAGGTAGCCAACTGGAGCATGTATGTCTTGCAGAGAAGGCAGTGAAACATGGACATAAAACCTGATTGTCTGCAGAAACCTGATTGTCTGCCTTGTGTTGTCTGTTCAGTGTAGTCTTCACTAGTGGTTTCCTGGAATTTTGCCCAAAGTGGCAGCAACACAGTTCCAAGAGCCTTGAGAGATGGTTTATAGACAGAAGAGCTGATGCAATAAAGCATAAGCACTGAGGCCGGATAGCAAAACCAGGAGCTCAGGAAGTGGTTTTACCACTTTCAAGAGCTCCTGAGAGGCATCACTGTGCATGTAACAGAATAGAAATCTGAAATTTGTCAGAGATCGACTGTGAGTCTGCAAAACTCTTGGAAGAGGCAGTGCTGTATATAGCTTGGTACTTAAGGCAATGACTGGCAGGAAATGGGAAGCTCTGGGGTTCATGGAGGAAGATGACCTTGTGCCTCATAGAAACTGCAGCAGAGGCAGGTGACAGCTGGTCAGATCTTTGTTTCTGATATATCTGCAGGAGCATCTTTGCCGTCTGGAAGAGAGTGATTGATGGCACTATCTGCTGTGGTCAGTCTAGAGTTGCTGCTTCAGATAATTACCGCAACGTGAGCACAGAGGCAGCTAAAACAGCTCGGGTGTCAAAAGAGCACTTGCTCAAAAAGGTATTCCTGAAGCGGGATAGGTTGCAGGGAGGTGTTCTGGTAGACAGCACTTCTGGGATGGAGAAATCATGTTTCTCTCTTGTTTAAGAGAGGGATACTCAGTGCTTCGGAGCACTGAGAAAAAGCAGCGGGTGGGTGAAAGGGCACAAGTCTCTCAGCTGGCTGCTTTACTCCCAAACCCTTCCAGGCCATGGAATGCCTGCTGAACGCACAGACTGAGCTGCTGGAGACGGTAAAGGAAGTCAGCAAAACCAAGAAACATTACATGCATCTGCAGCGGGCCAGTGAGACTGCAAGGGAGAAGGCTGCTGATGTGGATGCCAGGTGAGTCTCCATCTCTTAAGCCCGGTAGGCAGGAATGGAAGAGTGCAGTTGTCTGGGAGTCCAGGGAATGTAAGGGCAGTGGTGTGCCCCGCTGGTCTCTCAAGTTCGTGTGTTTTGGGGGGGTTAGTGAGAACTTTCCAGGGCTGAGATTGCAGCTAGGTCTGTGGGAACTGATACCCATCCTTTCTCCCACAGGCTTAGGAAGAGCGATCACGGCATATTTCATACCAAAGCCAGCTTGCAGAAGCTCAGTGCCAAGGTCAGAGGCCCAGCCTGCCAGCCAGTTTGGAAACACTTGAGTGGGTTCCAAAGGTGTGAGGCCCGTGCCTTGTGGAGCAGTGGACTAGCAGGGAGAGTCTGGGTTCGGGGGCGTAAGGCTGACTAGGAACTTCAGGATAGAGTGCTTTGGTGTGTTACACTGACTGTTTTTTCATTACAGTTCTCCACGCAGCTGGCAGAGAATTCGCAACAGCTGGTGGTGGCCCGGAATGAGTACCTTTTGACTCTGGCAGCTGCCAATGCCCACCTGGGACACTACTACAACAAGGAGCTGCCTGCTGTCATCAAGGTGGTATTATTATTTATATAGCACCATCTGTGTACACACTACTTCACATAGAGCAGAGGTACTTCACATAGAACATTTCTCGGCACAAGGGCCACATCGTATATCTGACACGGTGTCAAAAGCCGGAAAATAAATGATAACATGGAGAACCAATATAAACCTCATTCAGCCACTAGAGGTGCTCAATGTAATGCAGTGTAATGGAATAATCGATTCATTTAGCCCCTGTAGTGACTGAATGCAGTATACCCATGCTGGAAGACTCAGAACTGCGTTTTTTCAGCTATTTTTAGCCTCAAAAGGCTGGATAACCACAATGTTTGACCACACAAAGGTAAGAAATGCAAACTGGGCACTTTTTAAAGGGCATTTAAATGGTGATCCTGATATCCGTGGATGGTTCTGGAACAGAACCCCAGGGAATACCAAGGTTGCACTGTATTTATCCCCCATCATGAATTGCTGTGAGCCGGAACAGTTGAGCTTCCTCACCATGTGCCAAGGGCCAGATAAAATCATCCAGAGGGCCAGATTTGGCCCTTGGGCCAGGGTTTGGAGACATAGAGTAAAAAGATAGGTCTTTGGCCCAAGAGGCTTACAGGCTCGAAGATGACAAAGGACAATAACAGAGGGAGGAAAGGCGATGGGGTAAACAGGAAAAGCATATGCAATTGTTTCATGTACTTATTAAAGACGTATAGGAAAAGTAGATGTTTGGACAGGATTTGAAGATTGTGATGGAGCATCTCACACATGTTCTAAGAGTTCTAGTCATATGGGGCAGCAAGGGAGAAAAGGCAGACTTGTTTAATGGAGCAGAAAACCAAATCAGGAGCATGATGTGGAGTTGAAGGATCTTTTACCCTTCCCCCCCCCCAATAGTTCCAGGCTGGATTGTTCATGCAGGATATGCAGTCATGCACACATTCATACATATAAACACCAACCATCCTGTCGCTGCCATTCGATGAGGAAAATGAGATCTGCTGGTGCTCATGGGAGGTTTTATCTCTGCTAATAGCATGGGGAGTGCTGTCCTTCTGACTGATTACCCACAGTGCATCTTGAGGTAATAAAACCTCTTCACTTGTGGGTACCACTGTCCTCAAGGACCCTACCTGTCCCTTCCTCTTCTCACTTTTCATCAACTGGCATGCACGCAGTGAGGAAAGGCTAAAGCCCCTTCTCATCATTGTCTGCTCAAAATCCCTCCCACTACTGCCTCTGGGGGAAAGATAGAGGGACTTTGTATCTTTCCCTTGTGGGTGGAAAAGGCGCAGGGGTTCGGACAACTTTGAGCAGACTGACTGTGGAAGGGTTTTGCAACACCAATTAGCTCTCAATTGCAGCACTCCCAGGCTATTTCTCATTTTTCTAAAAAGAGGAAGGTTAATCTGCTTTTGACATGTAGTTTGTTCTTGCTTTGAACAGTGTCCCATCCTGCTTCCCAAGAGTCACAAGCCACAGTTTACCTTGAACCAAACCTTCCCCCCACCTGCAGCCCGTTCCTTCCAAATCTCATAAATATCTGCCCTGCAGTAGACCCCTGAACTCGGGTGGATCTTTGTCCCTTGCTTGATTTCTGTCTTCCTTTTAGAGCACAGACAGTGCTGTCCTTCTGATGGATTCCCTGCAATACATCTTGATGTAATAAAATTCCTTCACCCTGCCCTCAAGGATCCTGGCGGTCCCTTCCTCTTCTCACTTTTCATCAATTGGCATACTTTGACTTCCCTAGACCCTAGATGGTGACCTTTATGACCGGCTCCAGGACCAGCTCACTCTGATCAGCAAGACGGACTTGGAGATCTGCCAACGCACACTGGAACTCTTCAAGGGTATTTTAGATGCTTCTGCACAGGTACTGAGGCTCTGACCAATATAGTTTTCCCAAAGCTGAACGCCTACCTGCTTGGAGGGGAAATGCAGGCCTATTTTAGATCTGAAAACATAGATCCAGACGAGTGGGATGGATTCCTGGGTGTGTGTCTGTGTGTTTGAAACTGTCTTATGTCAGTGATATACATCAAAAGGAAGTACTTCATGCAGCACATAATTAATCTACAGGATTTGTTGCCACGAGAGGCAATCAGGGTGACTTCCTGCTACCCATAGGTTCAGGGTCAGTATGCCTCTGCATACTGATTGCAAGGGAGCAAGAGAGGGGGAGGGATATGCTTTTTTCTCTTGCTTGTGAGCTTCCCAGAGGCATCTGGGGAGCCACTGCGGGGAAAAGATGCTGGATGGGCCTTTGGACTGATCCAGCGGGGCTCTTACATCCTCTAAGAAGGATAAGCTGTTGATAATCATATCATCTCACTTCATCTGTATCTCTCGGGCTCTGTGTCAGAATGACTTTCTCATTGTTTGTCTGTCTTTTCTGGCTGTTCTTGCAGGTGTCCCGGGAGCAGAATCTTGTCCTCTTCCTGCAGAATAATGCTGTCTTTTCAGCGATGGTCATGCAGCCCTTCCAGCCGGCAGGAGCCAACCAGGGGGTAAGGGAAGGGTTACCAGCAGAGCTTCCTTCACTCAGGTTGAAGAGCAGAAATAATGTGTTTTCAGACAGGGCCATTAACACGAGTGTTTCCTTCCAGATTTCGCTCCTAGATGTTAGTGGCAGCAACGTTGGGGAGAGTGGGCTGAAAAAGGAAGCACGCCGCTGGGCCACTCGGGCAGCAAGAGATTATAAAATACAAACGGTCAGTGAGCAGGTAAGCATCTCAGCCTGTGTTCCCAGGGAACACCTTCCGCATCGCAGGTCTTTTCTGTGGAATACGTGTCTGTGTTTTGCGCCCTCTCCCTGGCTGTCTTACCTTTAGTGTTGAGTTGGATACAAAACAGAGAGTTATGCCCAGAATAGTTCTAGTATAGTTAGTTTTGCCTCCTGGAACTGTGGACTTCAGCAGCATTGCCTGGGTCACGTGAGCATTCCATGTGTGGTTGTGTAGGTTCTACAAAGAATGGAAACCAGGAGGCAGCAGATCCCTGAGGCAGAGATGCTGAGCATGGAGAAAAGGATGGAAGAAGTAAGAGAAAACATACGGAAGGCAGAGGTGAGTCTGATTACATTTTTCTTGTCCAAGCAATTGTCTTAATAAGAACATAAGAAGAACCCTGCTGTACCTATCCAAGGGCCCATCTTGTCCAGTTGTCTCTGTCTCACAGTCGTTCACCAGATGTCTCTGTGAGCACACAACAATATGTGTATCCTGTTGTCATTCTCTTGCATCTGGAATTGAGTAATCTCTGAAATTCAGAGTAATCTGTAATGGACTTTTTCTCCATTACTCCATCAAATCCCATTTTAAAGGCTTCTAGGCCAAGTGGTTCACAATGTTCAAGAAGTCTGTGGCAAGAGGTTCCAGACTAATTACACATTGGGTAAATAAATATTTCCTTTGGCCTGTTCTGACTCTCCTGCCAGTCAATTTCAGAGGATGAGCCTTGTTCTGGTATTGTATGAGAGGGCAACGAACTTTCCTCCATCCGTCCCATGCATAATTATATGTATCTCAGGGCGCAATCCTGTACTGCATCAGAATAGTGAGGCCAGCCAGCCGGCACCATATCCCAATGCAGTATAGGACAGGCTGGAGCATCCCCTATGGCCAAGGGTACATCCGTGCTAAACAGCAGGCGCAGATCTGAGGAGACCGCGCGGCCCGAATCAGGGCTGTGCAGCTTCCCCATCAGGCTTAGGATTTGGCCTTATGGCCAGTTCCCAAGCCTGCCCACCTCGTGGACTGGCATGCCTGCCGGTCCACCGCTCACCCAGGAATGCCCTCCCCTTGCCCCGATCTATGGTGGCACTTCCCTTGCGCTGTCCGGCTTCGGCCAACACACGGGAGGCGCAGTGCAGGTCCCGTTGCGTTAACGCCCACGCAGGAGTGCTGTTCGGTGCTCCTGCGTCAGCGCTAAGTGCGCACCGTCAAAGCAACCCTGTTGCATCGACGCTGTGCAGTTTCTAGGATTGCGCTGCCTGTCTTGCCCCTCTCAGGTGCCTTCTTTCTTGACTGAAAGGCCCCAAACGTTGTAAGCTTTCCTCATGCCCCAGCCCACTCATCATTTTGGTCACTCTGTTCTGCACCTTTTCTGTTCCCCCTATATCCTTTTAGAGGTGTGGTGGCCTGACCTGGACACAATACTCTAGATGTGGCCTTATCTATTTGTACAGTGGCATTATAATATCGGCTGTTTTATTCTCAATGCCTTTTATGATGATTCCGAGCATAAAATGGGCCTTCACAATTGGGTCAACAGTTTCTTCAAGCTGTCCATTGTCATCCCAGGATCTCTCTCCTGATCCATCACAGACTGTTCAAAACCCATTTAATTAGCTTGTGTGTGAAATTGTGGTTTCTTGCCCCAGTGTGCACCACTTTACACTTACTTACCATGAAGCGCACTTGCCGTTTTGCCACGAATTCCCCAGTGGCAAGAGTCCCTTCTGGTGCTCTTCCCAATCCATTCTAGATAACACCCAGAAATGTGTCATGTCATCCACAAACTTGGCCAGCTTGCTGCTGAACCTCAACTCCAGATGATTTATGAATAAATTCAAAAGTCCAAGACTGATCCTTGGGGCACACGACTTTTCAATGTCAAAACTGCCTTTTTACAGCCATTCTCTGTATAAGCATGCATTGTGTCATAGATGCACTTTGCAGACTGTTTGCCATTCTGTGCAACTTCTCGTGTCTGCCTGCATACACCTTCCTCTCTCTGCTAGGTGGAGCTTTTGCTGTATTGAACATAGATGTCACATGGGTGAGCAAAGCAGGAGAAGAAGCATTATAGCCCACAGTAACCTACTTATTGCTACATGTGTTTATGCCAGTAAAAGTTCTGAATTCGGCTACATGTGATGGTATTTTCAAGTCAGGTGGCTGCCCAAGCATCCGTTATTTAGTTATATAGCCGCAGCAGCATCAATGTACATGATCTGTTACAGCTGGTGAGAGGTTGAACTGCCCCGAGGAGACAACAGAGAAAGCGGGTGGAAGGCAGAGTAAACAGGGAAAGAATATGCAATTATTTTTTGTTCGCTGACTTAGGCTCAATGCAAACATGCAAAAACCCACTTGGAAACGTGGGTTTACTTATCTATGAGACCGCTTTGGGTCTTTTGTCATGGAATATTTCAGTTCCTCTTTCCAACTTTGTCAGCTTCTATGCATTTGGGGACTTCCATGTGGGTTTTTGAACACATGACCACAATACTTGTGGTTATTGATATCGATGTGTTGGGTGGGTGAAACAGCACCCTAGGCTGCCCTCCTGGGGAGCTCTTCCCCCACAACTCTCCCTATCCTTGCTTTGAGCTTTGGAGTGGTGCAATTTCCTTCCCTTTGCTTGTGGCAAGTAGGGGAGAACAAAGGTGCAAAAGTGGTGTTTATTTAAGTGGCCTGAGTACCTTTAGGTTGCCTTGGCTCATCATGGAGGGAAACAATATTTCTGGCACTCAGGCCACTCCTCTCAGCAGTAGGTGGCTTCCTTGCCACCCAAGGTATTCTTCATGGAATGAGGGGGAGTTGAGAGCATTCGTCAACGTTTGGCAGGAAAGGGCACTAATTGTGGCAAGGATTGGACCGGCACAGCATGCTCCAGTATACAACCCTGTGTCCTTCCTTTGCTGTAGGTGTACCTAAGAACTTGTGGGCGCGCAGTGGCATTTCTGCCTGCCTTTTCTTCAGAAAGCAGATTCCTATTGCTTGGTTGCAAATCGTAAAAGATGGAAACTCAGATGGAGGGGTAGACATTGTGGCTGATACCCACTGGTGTAGATGGGGCTGTGGCTGTGGAGTTTAGGTTTTGTTTTTAAATATAGATGAGAAGGTTTCTGTTGTCCTTGTCACCATGACACATAATTTATTGCTGTCGTAAGGGTGGCAGCATTTGGGGGGGGGGCAGGGGAGGCATTGCACATCATTGCAGTTCCAGCATATGCTTTTCCTTTGCAACAGCAGCTTTTCTTTATTAAAAAGGCCAGGCTTCACCTTCCTTCCTATCTGATGTAGCAGTTGAAATGAGGAAAGACTTGGGGCACAACCCTAACCAATTTTCCAGCACCGGGGTAAAGGCAATGCAGCTCCATGGTAAGGAAACAAACATTCCCTTAAATTGAGGAGGCCTCCATGACTTCTACTCTACTGCAGGATGCAGCACATGCCCCATTGGCTCAACTATGTCAGTCCTGGAAAGTTGGTTAGGATTGCACTCTTGGTGTTGATGGCTGTCCTGTGACCAAATTGTCTGCCTTTTTTTTTTTTTCAGATCAGCAAAGTGAAATCGGAGGCCCGGTTAGCACTGCTGCAACAGTCTGGCTTGGATGTGGACACCTGGCTAGCAAGTGCCATGGGGCAGGTGCTGGATGAAATGGAGCAAGAACGGCGGCTCAGTGAGGCTCGCAGATCTGAGACAGGGTCAACTCCTACGGTAAGAGCTTCCTCGCTCCATCAATACTGACCAGCAAATGGGGCATGAGGGAATAGGCAGTCTCCTGCTCTCCAGTTCCAGGGGAACTGCAGAATGTGTCTGCTGTCATGGCCCATACAGGGTAGATCCTGATGCTAGACTGAAGTTCCTCGTCAGGGATATTGATTGAGGCTCTTCATTTTTTCCATCTTCTCAGTGCTGTACTCCTTCCTTGGGGTGAAATTCTTGTGCCTTTGGGCTGGAGCTGCCTCTTATCCTTTACTTGCCTGACTTGCCACTTCGTCCTGCAAGAGTATTTTCCCCAGTAATGACTTCTGATTTTTCACCAGGCAGAGGAATTTGACCTTGCCGAGTTTGAAGATTATGATGACAACATGGAACTATTTGAGGATACAAGGCCAAGCCCAAACATGGCTCGTGCCTATCCTTCTTCCTGCAGAGTGTTCTTCCCATACCAGGTAATATTATGGTAGTATACCAGTAGTAGTTTCTTCTCCTGGGTCTGCAGGATGTCCTTCACATGATCATTCAGGTTTTACGAGCAAGGACTCATGCAGAGACAGCTCATGAAAGATAGCTCATCAATCCCACAGGCATGATTGTCCCTGCCTGGAATCATCAGCAAAGGATTATTGCACCTGCATGAAAGTGCTGTTAGTCCTACGTAACTTGGATGTCTGTAAATTGGGGAACATGTCTGTTGAAAAGAAGAACCTGCTGCCAGATACATTTCAAAGGACTTGGCAACCGTTCGTAATAACTTGGAATGTTATGCTACCAGCAGATATTGTCCAGCAGAACACTCTAGCTCTGATGTTTCTTTCTTGGTTTATTGTTATATTCCGATGCAATGATGTGTGGAGAAATGACATTTATGTCTACTTTTATGTTCAGCTTAGTTTTATTTTAGAAATAACCTCAATGTTAAATACTAATATCTGATAAAACAAATTAATCAAAGAAACAATGTGCATCTCCATTATGGAGCTAAACGTCCTGCTGTTTGCCTAGTTGACTTCTGGTACTCTGATCAGCATTGTGGTGCTTAGATAGCACACTACTGCTGCAGAGTGCTTTTTGCCACCTGTGTGGCTGACCATTGTGTGGTTTCTTGCCTGACAGGCTTGCCAGTCTGATGAGCTGTCCATTGCCCAGGGGGAAGAGCTGGAGGTCATTGAAGATGGTGACATGGAAGAATGGGTCAAGGTTGGTGGAAGGAAGCTGAGTTAGTCTCTTCTCAGCAGTAGAAAGAAGTTCAGAACCCATGCAGGGAAATCTATCTCTGTGGTGGCACACAACAGTATGAATGAATCCTAAATTCCTTCAAGACATTTTAATTTATTTGAAAAAACAAACATGCACGGCCTTCCTTGCTGAAACATTGCTTGAGGTGGCTTGCAAAAATACCAATTAAAAGCCCATAATGTCAATCTCACAAATTTGAGCCACACCCTCGTAATTTGCATCGCTTGCTCTAACTGGCACCTCTTGCATCAGCAGGAAATGAAGGGAAGGCTTGAAGTCCTCCAGATACTTCCCTTGGAGGAAGTCTTTTGGTGCTTGTGGAGTAACTTGGTCCCCTTTCTGGTAGTGACACCAAGGGCCAAGGTGTCAGTCAAACACTAGCTTACAGTTAAGAACTGAAGGGAGAGAGCAGACCTGATACTGCAGCCTCGTGTGCAGGTCCACTCCATGCAGTCTGAGTTTCATGGATGGCTAGTCTTCCTCCACTAGCAGGCTGTAAGGAAGACACCAGTGCAAGCTTGTTCCAGGGCGTTTCTTACTGTCCATTCTCCCACCTGCCTTCAGGCACGAAACAGTGCAGGAAAGGTTGGGTATGTCCCTGAGAAGTACCTCCTGTTTCTGGATTCGGTAAGCAGGGAATGCCCAGCCTCAGATGGGAACAGCCAGGAAGGATCCTCTGACACAGCCTTGGAGAGAGAGCTGACGAGCATCATGAGCATGGACCTGATGCTGGAGCCCGGAGGTGTGTCTTGCTGAGGGGGTGGAAGGTCTTTGGGTGCTGTGAGCTCGGGGTGGGGGGGGCGGAGGAGGAGTGTGCATGTGGGGAGATAGGATGATGCTTTTCTTCCTGCATGGCCAGGGTCCAAGGGGGCCCCTGCCCAACTTGATGACTAGAAGGGGCTGTCCCTGCCCGCCCCTTTATTTCCCCCATGATATACTGCCCGCTTTTGAAGAATAGAGTTGGCTGCTGTGCATGCCTGCCTTGTAATGCAATCTGTTTGTTCCCAGCCTGGCTGGTACGAGCTCTCTATGATTATGAAGGGCAGAGTTCAGAGGAACTCAGCTTCCCTGAAGGAGCCATTATCCGAGTGCTGCCCCGTGAAGAGGGAGCCATAGATGATGGCTTTTGGAAAGGGGATTTCAATGGGAGAGTTGGAGTCTTCCCGTCTTTGGTGGTTCAGGAAATCACTGGCGTTTCAGAGAGAACCCAGCAGGTGAGTCCCTACTTGCCCGAGAGGGAGGTAGATCTGTTTGTCTTTGCCTGGAGTCATGGTCTAGACTGCTGCATAGACAAGTTGGCCATCATCCAGGCATTTTGCAAACAATTTAGTACGTAAGCCACGTCCAACGTTATCACCATTGGGAATAAATAATGCTGATAGTTATTTTTGGCAAGGGTTACATCCCGAAAAATGAGAGATTGATGCTAGATGCCTGGCACGCTCATGATAACATGGGGCCCACAAATGTGCCCACTTCAGTAAGTGTCCCATAAGTGAGCATTGCAAGCTCCAGCCCTTTTCACAATGTGCTTGGCATTTGGGAGGGAGGTGTTTACAGGGGATTATTCCCACAGCCCTGTTGTATGACTGGGATGGTCAGAAGAGGAAGGGAAGCACAACTGTGTGGATGATTCCTTGACCCCTTCACAACTCCCCAAAAATGGAAACGGGCAAGGATTTGTGTTGGTGCTGCACTGTACTTTTGAAGGCACTTCCAAGTAGCCTTGAAAGTGTAGTGCAACATAGAAGATCTCCAACTTTCCACCTGAGCTTGGAGCTGGAAAGGGTCATGGAAGATTACTTCCAGTTTCATGCTGCATTTGGTGGGGGCGTTCAGAGTACGTCTGAAACTTGGCATGGGCAGTGTCCTGGTGAGAACAAACTTTGGCTGACTCTGATTAATGTGGCTCTGGTATGACGAGCCTCTCCCGGATCATAAGAGCCAGCTTCTCTCTCTATCCCCCTGGTACGGATGGCTATTGTGTAGTTTCTCCCAAAAGCCCCAAAGAGGGTCTGCTGAACCGATTGCTAAACTGTGCCCTGTTTCTAAGATGAAAGTGACCCAGAGCTAAGTACTGCATGTCAAGTTGTAGTCTGGCCTGTTTGCCTACTCCTTCCCTCCTGTTCCCATTTTCCATGGCTGAACAATGGGTTCTCTGGCCAAGACCTGCTGACGCTGATTCAAAGGATGTTGCCATCCTGGAACGTGGGGAAGCAATTGCCTGGCTTCTTCCTTCCACTGGGTGGTTTAGGAGTTCCCTTTGTCTGCTTTGAGAGCCTGCTGAGGGCAGTCTTGCTTTCTTCTTTCAGGAACTACTTTCACCATCTCCTCCAGCCTTCTCTCCCCCAGGCCTTGGCCATGGTGAACCATTTCCTCCAGAAAGTCTTCCAAGAGGTGAGTTAAGTGAGGAATCACTCTTCCAAGCTTTCCAGAAGGTGGTCTCTGAGCAGGCGAGTTGGATTAAAGGAGACTGAGGGCCCAATCCTGTGAGCGCAGATTGCTGGCACTGCTGCTCAGTGCTGGCTCCAGGTGTTGTAAATGTGCTGTAAAGCATGTTTATGGCACCGGTGAGGAGGGAGTGCCAGTGGGCGCTGAGCATCAGTGCCAACATGCTTACACCACATCACCGGATCTCAGTGTCACCGCAGACCAGCAGTGCCGGTTTGGGGGTGTGGAGAGGGTGGTGAGAATGCAGAGAGAAGGTGGGCCTGGGTGGGGGAAGGGAGGAGCATCCCTGGAAAGGGGTGGGGCTGGCAGCGGCGCTCGCTACAGCGTTTCTAACCCTCCATGTTGGGCTTGGAAGCCTGACATGGAGCTCACAAGTCTCCGCCTCCAAAACAGCAGGTAAAGACTGGAGTAGCCTCATTGCAGGGCCTGTGGCTTTCCTTGGGGGCAGGGGACCCTTAGGGGCAAGAAGACCCCAGCAGCTGCCACCACTCCTGCAAGAAGCAACAGTGCCCATTTTGGCACCACTCCTCCTATGAGAGCAGCTTAGAATCAGGCTGCGACATCAGCTACAAATCCCTGTTGTGGCTCAGGTAAAAAGATACCTGAAACCTGAGGCTCTGAACAGACTCTAGTACTTTTGCATATTCTTAATAAAACACATCTGTACTTTTTTTTGTGGGGGAGGGGGTGAAACAAATCGTTGCAACCAGTCCTAGGTTTGCAATGCACTGAAGCCAGGGCTTAAGTAATCCTGAGTTTGTGTTTCTAGACGACCGGCAAGGAAGTACAGCCAGTGGACACAGTTCGCCTGACCTGAACACACCACGTATTCGCCCAGTAAGTACACCATGATTATCTTGGATCCCAGAACCTCTCATTCTTCATCCCTACCTCTGCGACATGACTTTGCTGCAATGCTTTGGAAAAGCTCCTGCATGGCTTACCCAGGCATCATAATGCCTTATAAGGAATTAAAAGCATCACTTCCGGTTTTTGCCAAAAAGCAGAAGTAGCAGGGTTTCTCCCCCCCTCAATAGCTATTCTGAGGCCCACTAAGATTGTGTGTGGACACGCACAGCCTTGGTAGGCCTCAAAGGTGCTCCAGACCTGACCATAGCACAGCTCCAGTCAGGTTCGGGGGGGGGGGGGCCCCCCAAAATTCTTAGGTTTTATTACCTGTGGATTTTTTAAACTATGGGGGTTCCAGGAGCAGAACCCCCATGGATAAAAAGGCCCAACTGTTGTTGACATGACAAAAGAATACAATTAATATAATGCACTTTTTGTTGATTCAGTTTTGATTTTGCTGGGTGTGGGGGAGCAGGGCAGGAAGGACAAACAAGGACTCCTTGATCTATTCTCCCTTGTAGAGTGGTAGATCCACTGCTATATTGTCACTATATTGCTGTAGTGCCTCTTAGGGCACAATCCTAATCAACTTTCCAGTACTGACATAGCTGTGCCAATGAGGCATGATCTGCATTCTGCAGTGGAGTAATAGTCACAGAGGTTTACTCCTCAAAGTAAGGGAATGTTTGTTCCCTCACCTTGGAGCTATATTGCCCTTACCCTGATGCTGAAAAGTTGGTTAGGATTGCACCCTACGTTCTTCAGCTAGATGCTATACAGATGCTAAAACCATTTGTTGAAGCCTTCAGTCTTTGTGTAGTGGTCTGTGTTGTATGTGTGCTCCCACTTTTTTCATACCTGGTTTGACAATGGCACACTCAAATGAAAAGGGATAAGGGGAACAAACAAACCCATAGCAACAATTAAGATAAATCCTGCTAATCTTCCACTTACATAAAATGTAGCATACCATAGCACCTCAGAAACTCTGCAGGACCTGCACTAAATATACAATATAGACAAAGCTATATTTGGAAGTTAGCTGGGATGGGAGATACCCTAAACTCAATGGCTTCTTGGAGATAGTCAGGAATGTGCACTGGAGTTGTGATGACTTGAGTCATCACAACTTGTGTTGACTTGAGTCAAGGATGTCACTGACTCAGACCCAACTGGCGATTCTTGACACAAGAGTGGCAACAGACATAGTGGGAGGAGGGTATATTGGTTCCAGGAAGCAAGGGCTAACGAGGTGGAAGGGAGGAAGAATGCTTAAGGTTTTTGGGGGGGGGGACTGCACGAGACTTGTTTCTCCTACCGCCCATGACTTGAGTCAAAATGACTCTATCAGTGGCTTAGGTCAAGTCACGATGGGTGCATGCTATGACTTGCAAGTCGACTCGAGTCAGGGGCTTGGCAACTCGGGCTCAGTGACTGGAGCACATCCCTGGAGATAGTTAGAACTGACTGTGTTTGAGAGGCCTACAGTTCAGTTTCTCATATTCCCTGCGCAGATTATGCTCTATATTTAGACCTCCAACAAGATAAGATATAGTATCTTATCTGAGGAGTAATTAGGGTTGCTGCACTGAAGCACCATCAGATGCTCTATACTTGGAGTTCTGTACTTCAGCAAAGGTCTCCTACAATCTGCGCATATCTTATAGTTGAAGATATTTCTTTTCATAGCAAGCAGGGAAAATACATTTGCTAGGGCCAAAATGGACCTTGCAAGAAGTTCTATGACCCTTTCATTCCTTTTACCCTCACCACATTTTTTTATATATTTGAGCATCTGCAAAGCTAAATAGAGAAAGGCTAGACAGGGAGAGGCTGCTTAATCCTTTTCCTTTCTGTGGTGAGCAGTTTTGCACAATGCTTTAGCCAACGAGGCGCATCTCACGCCGCCCACGCCAGCCTCGGTCATGACATCTTTCAGGTATCCCCAGGTCAACTTCGACTGACAGCTTTCCCAGCTGGGAGTGCTGTCAGCTGGCAAATTGCAGGGAAGCTTAAATAACGCTGCAAAGGGATGGAGGAGGCACACAGAAGAGCAGATTGGAAGAGAGGAGAGACTGTGCAAAGAGAGAAGGGAGCAGAAGGTCAGAAGCAGAGGTAGCCAAAGGAAGGGGCACAAAACTAGGAGGACTAGCAGGGAGACCGGAAGGAGGCTCGGGGGGGCGGGGGCAGGCAGGGCAAGAGGATATAATAACAAGGATGGGCTCAAGGGAAAGAGGATAACGAAGGGAAAGCTCCCCTCCCCCAGAGAGCAAGGAGAGGCTCCAGCAGGCATGGGAAACAATCCAGCACCCCTTGCTGCCTGAAAGGAGAAGAGGACCCTCTTTTGTAAGAGCCCAGTGCCCTTGGCTGGACCCAGAGTGACCCGGCCAATCCCCTGGACAGACTGATCCAGCAGGCCAACTGCGCCCCCCGTGTCCCCCAAGCTGCCAGGGCCATCCTGGATGGAGGGTTCTTCTTAACCTGTTCTTGAGCAGACACCTCGACAGTATTTCTGTCACACAGCACCATTACATGGGTGTTGGCCTGTGCTATGGGACTGGCGAAGCGACCTGGCATTTGTTTTCTCCCAGGAGGAGAATCCTTTTGTCATTGTTTGAGAATAAAGGAACCAAAAGGAAACCGCTTCAATCTCATGAGCAATGTGTCCTAGGGTGCAGTCTAGGCTCCTCCCCTAGGAGGAGACATGGGTGCAACATCTTTCCATTGGTTTTCAGCTTCACATTGCCCTCCCCAAGCTTCTGCAACGCCTGTGAATTCCCCCACCCCCGAAAAGGATCTTGAAACTTCTTGTAATGTCTAATTTGTCCTTAGGCAGGATGATCATGCAGTGGAATCCTATTCTGTCTAATCTTTTCATGTGTCCTAATAATGTTGCCTTGTGGCTGCAGGAACTTGAGACCATGCCCTTTATAACCTCTTCCTCTTTCTTGCGGCAGGTTCGGGCTCCTCCACCTCCACCATCTCTGGCCCCCAAAGCTGACTCACTGTCTGGCCATGATTAACTCCACATCTTTTGGGGACTAGGTGTCCAGAGAAGGCTTACTGGCGCCCTCCATGGCTTTGTCTTCAGCACCCCTATGCAAAGCTGTTTCTGCTTGGAGCTGTTGGGTCCATTTAGCCGCTTTGGAGCTTGTGCCCTCCTTGCCAAGCATCAGCAAGTAGGCAGTGTGACCGTGGGACGGGGCTGCTAGGAGGAACACCTCTGCTGCAGTGACAAGCCTCTCTTTGATAGCCACCATTGCTTCTACCTCAACCCGAGGACGTGCCCAGAACAGATTGGCAGAAAGTTTCACCCGGAAATCGTGCTGTGGTTGTGTACTGTGACTGAATACCTGGAAGTGGCAGGCTCCATCTGGCTTTTCTTTCCTGGTCCACTCCGAGAGGCTACGCAAGCATTTTTCCTTTCAGTGGGTGGAGATGGGAGCTGGTCTCTCCCTTTGCTGCTAGCTGGCATCAATGCTATTGGAACCATTGCTGTGCCTTTTTCAATCAGTATAATGGCAAGATGTGAACTGCTGTAGATCTTGAACAACTATTAGCTTTTTACTGTCCTCTGCAGAGTGGGCTGGCTCCTGTGCTGTTCCCTTGAGGAGGAGGAGGAGCTGTGTGGTTGTTGACCAAATAAAGAGACCTCATTTCTGCATGTCTTTAAATGCTTTTAATGGGGTGAGGTTTTTTATTTTGTTTTTTGTTTACACTGTTTCCTCATGGAATGGTAGAAGAAGGAGATTGTCTTGTTTCACAACTTAATGACAATTAACTAGAAGAGCATGACTAGCCAGAGGCAGGAAGGAGGGAATCCACAAGAGGAGTTTTAACTGGCTGGTCTCCAGCATCATTTTTGAATCTGTTCCTAAGCAGGAAAGCCTGTTCAACTCTCATGAGACTCTTATAGCTGTGTGCTGAAGTGTTGAACAAGACTACCCCTCTCCTAATGCAAGTGCCTACATGGACCAGGTTGAGCACCATAGCCAAGGAGCTCAGACCTAGGCTATACTTGTAACATAGGAGATGATGATATAATAGTGGAAACCAGAGCAGGATTCTTGCAAGGGGCACCCACTTAGGAGAATGCCTGCGTGTGTGTAGTTATTGCAGTCAAGAAGAAAGTGGCTTCCTCTGTGCGAAGTGAGGTGAAGCCTTACACATTAGGAGACTTTGAGACACAGGAAGCAGATGGAACAGTGGCTCCTGGATTGTCATACCAGCTCTTCCCATTGCCTTGAGCAAAGGTTGGAAAACACCCAGCTCATCCTGTTCGGGAAGAGCCTAGGCCCTAGCTGTGAGCCAACACAGTCCCTAGGGATACTGTCTATATGTAACCTTAGTGCATAACCCAGGCTGTCTGATATCTGAATCACAGCTACAGGCAGGTAGGGTTGCACCCAGAACCACTCCCCTTAGCTCTGCATTGGTTGAGTTCAGTTCTCTCACTCTAAGCAATACGTACACTTCTAACACAAATAGCTCAGCCAAACCTGACTGGCATGCAGGAGAGTGGTGCTGCTGCTGCTTGAAATGGCAGCACCTGGAGCAGAATGGGGCTTCCTTCCCCAAAGGGGAAAATGGAAAACAACTATGAGGCACTTTAGGGCTGGGCTGCCCATGACCAATGGGGAGGAGGGCGATAGGAAAATGCCAGAAGCTGCTAGAAGTCACAATTGTTTCTGAGAGTTTTTCCTCTGCCAGTGACTGAGAGCTTCAGTGCCTGGGAATTCTTTCCAAGTCTGGGATTCTTTCAAGCACCATATGTTGAGTCCCAGCCTAGTGCAGAATAAGGTTCTTGCCAGCTGATGGGTTTCCCCCCGCTCCCCACAACACATGGTTGCAAAATATGGCTCTTAGGAAAGCTAACACCAGAATGGAGAGGCTGGAGTTCCCAGTGATGTGGAGAACCCCACAGGACAGTCCAGTTCCGACGGGGAGCTGTTCTGGCGCTCGATGGGTAGCTACTGTGATGGGGATGAGGCTCTTGCCAAGTGCAGTGGTTTTACTGGTCAAAGCAGCACATCCTTGCGTCGCTCTGGCTCTGCCAAACGCAGTATAGCTCTTCTGGGCCAGGCCTTGTTCTGGTACCTGTAGTGAACCTGGCTGCCTCATTCTTGCAAGCCTGATGGAGGCTCTGTGTGCATCCCTCTGCTTGGCAGCCCTGAACCTAGAGCAGGTAGAAACTGAAAAGAAAAGTATGGGTAGAGAACAGTATGAGCAGAAACATATAGAAAGGTAATCACAGAACCAGATTATCATTCTTGCAGTTGGTGTGCAGTGTGGAGCTTTGCTCCTTTAAAATGAATGCCCAATCCCTAAATTCTTTGGGTTCCAGGCCAATATTGTACAGAATTTGGTATTACGAGAATTGCAAGATCGTTTACTTTTTGTTAAGGTGTCAAATTTTATGACTTAAAAAGAAGGGTGATGGTCGAGTTTGGATTGCAAAAGAGTGGAGCTTCAGGGTTTAGACTCTTGCCTCTTCCCAGGGTAAGGAGCAGTAGGAATTCTGCAAAATGGGCAAATATAACCTGTATAGGTCATGCAATCCATCTTTTGAATCATGCAGACAAACTCTTAGCTGTTGTATGTTCCTACAACTGTTAATAAAATGTTTTGCATCATGATCCCTTGTTCTTTCATGTGGTGGAATCAGTCATATCATTTTTAATGCCTCTTCCCCAGAGAAAGGCAACAGCAAAAAAAAAAAAAAAAAAAAAAAAGGCCTGGCATTTTTAAATGCTCATTTAAAAATGAGGTTTTTAAACCTCATTAAATGAGGTTGAATGGGAGATATTGATGGTGTCAGGGGCCTCCACTATCCAAATACTCTGCATTGAACTTACCAATTTTTTTTAAACTCATATCCTGTCGCACAAGAAAATGTGAAATTTAGTGACCTGGAGGCATTACCCCATACAGTGCAGGATTTGTGTGAGATTGCTGGCTGGCTCCTTCATTCTACTTTCTATAACCTTTCTCTCTTGCAGGAGGATTGGTGGTTAAACAACTGTTAAACATCACTGGTACAATCAGATAATTTTTGAAACTGTACTACTGTGGACCAGACTTGGGGTGCATCAGTGGAACTTCTTGCATGAAGGCATTCCATAACATGAATGAAGGCTTTATTTAGAATAAACAGGGAATCTAAAAAGATAGAGAACCCTTCCCTATCAAAACTACTTTACTGTGTTAAAATGGATGGTTATGAAACTAACAAAATGATAGCTGACAAAGAGAAATGTATCGAGCCCTGTGGAAAGTGAAACAGGCCTGCACATGTGTGTTTACTCATGAGTAAGCAACCATGCCTCAACTCTTATTGAAGGCCAGGCAAAGTCGAATGCAAGACCACCAGATTGGTCCCAGTCTGATGAATGTGGAGTTCAACAAATACGCCTGGAGGCAGTCATCTCCCCCTACTCCCAGCAGAAAGGATAAAAACTGGCTTGCGGTGCTGCTAAAGAAAACATTTTTCTTAGTCTGATAAAGCTAACTAGGTCCTGATAGTGTCATTTTAAAAAATGGGTCCTGGTGCCACAAAGTTTGGGAACCACTCTCTTAGAGGAAGATGCATGTGGCCTGGAGTTGCACAGCTGGAGAACTTGGAGCACACAAGTAGGGGATTGTTGGTGAAACATATGACACAAAGTGAGAACTCTGCACGGCCAAAAAGAACAACCAATGCAGAACGTGCACTTGTCCTTCTCAGCATGTTTACAGTCCTCAGGACAGTTACAGATTCATTAAACAATCCTCACTGCTTCTATAGGCAGTGTGGGAATCACTCAGTCCCCTTAGCTCTGCTAACAGTTCTAAGTGAGTTGCAGCTTTACAGACGAACAATTCAATACTAGCTTCTATGTCATGCCAGAGATTGCACTGATTTGGAAGAAAGGGCCTGTATCATAGATTGGGCCCCTGGTAGGCTACCGAAGGCCCCCCCCCCATCATGGGGTTCTTTTCTGGCTGGTGGCGGGGGCTCCTTTGCTCAGCAGGTTTTATTCCAGTCTCATCTGAAAGTATTGTTTCCAGACCACCCAAATGTCAATTTTGCATTTCATCTCACTGGAGCGTTTCCTTTCCCATTTCCTTTTTTAGTGCCCTTCCTCACCACACAGCTCAGGGTCTTGGTTTCTGTCTGTTTGCTGTTTCTGCTTTCATTCTGCCTTATCCAAATGGCTCCCTTTCCTTGCTTACCTTGACGTGCTAAAAGGATCATGTGTAGGGTTACCAGATACAAACTGGGACAGGGTGCCTATATCTTTAACCATTGTATATATAAGAGGGAATTGGGACAGGTACAGCTCATCATGGAAGAGTTTCAAAAGCTGCACCATGATTAAAGGTATAGGCATTCTGTCCCAGTTTGTATCTGGAAACCCTAATCATGTGACACAATGCACCTGTGGTCAAGGTGGTGCAAATCCCAACCTGCATATCAGAACCTGCCATCCCCTTAGGCCCTCCACCATCAAGCTGGGAGGTACTATGTATCGAGGACAGTTTCCCCCACACCTTCTGTCCCTGCTGTTGACTATTAGAGCATCCAACTTACGTCACACAGATACTCTTGGGTCCTGCACCACTGAGCTCTGCTCCTGTGAGAAAGGAGACAATAAAAGAAGTAAAGAGAGAATTACAGTGGCCATCTGTGTGACAAGAACCCACTCAGCACCCATATTAGAGAGGCCCAGGAGTTAGGACATAAGGGTGAAAAAGGGTTCTAAGAGAGCAGTTCAGTCACCCTTGGGTTGAAGTGGATGGGAAGAGGGTTTGGCAAGATCTTCTGCATTACTAAATGGCTAGGCAAGAAGAAAGGAGATGATGGAAGGTGGAGAAGGGTGTTGGTACCTCAAAATTGTGGGGAGGGAAGGTACCATTGCTGGAACAACCAGAAGATTTTTAAGAATGTTTGCTCTTCATAAGGAACCAGAAGGCCCCAAAGGAGTCTTACAAGCAGGAGTTAATTAGTCCTCACTGAAGCTTTATGAGGTAGATAAGGGATTAGAGAGCCACAACAATCAATCTGTAAACTTAGACTGGATGTTTCCAGTCTAAAGACACGTTGCCATTTTAATGGGTACATCATGGTACTATCAGCGTCGTCATCCGCAAATGAACTCCCGGAACGCTGGAAGGGATGTGGGCGGGACTTTCGCGATTGGCTGCCCACCCGTTTCGTTCCGCGGCTGCCCTGGCCTCGAGGGGGGGCTGCCCCTGGTTGGCACGCCCCCCCGCTGCTTGCCTAGGCACCCGGCATGCCCCCCACCTGTCTCCCCCAGCAAGCAGGCACCCCTCGAGGCCAGGGCAGGCACGGAACGAAACGGGCGGGCAGCCAATCACGGCGAAGCCCCGCGTAAGTCCCTCTCAGCGTTCCGGGAGTTCATTTGCTGATGACGACGCTGGGTACTAGTATATTTGTTACACTGAGGAGGCCTGGTGCACAGGCCAATGTATACAATGTATACAAACTAAGCACTGCCATTCACCAAACTGAGTGGGCATGCCTCACTTGAGTGTGCTGGATTTTGAGCACTGTGTTAAAAGAACAACAGTGTTCAGTCATTTATTATTATACTTCTACCACCATGGGTGACCCTGCCATCTAGATTTCTTGATCTTGGACACCAAAATAATTTGAGCTCTACTTAATATGTGTTTCAACCTTGATAATTTTACCAGTCTTTTGCTAAAAGCCAATTCTCTCTTATCCACTGAATGGCTGCTGCCAAAACAAGGATGCTTTGGGCTATTTTCATAATATTTCCTGTAAGAACAAATATGAAGCAATCCACTGTATAGGATAGTAATACACAAAATATTTACACACCTTAATAATGTGCAAGGTAATGAAACACATTTCAAATAATATACAGTTATTCACTTCTGCCACTTCAAAGAGAGATATTTAAATCCTTTTTCATAACCACTTTTGACTGAGGATGCAAACCTAACCTGGAGTTAGGCCAGCTAAGTTTGGCTGGCAGAAGGGATGCATTAAAGCGCATTTGGATCAAACACAGAGTCAGGGAGGATGGCGCACATCTGTGTGCTGGCCTGTCTGACTCCAAGAGCGGTCCAAACATACTTTATGGCCAGACCAGACTTTGGTGGCCTAATTGTGCCAGCCTAACTCCAGGTTAGGATTGTGCTTTTAATCGGTCTCCTGTGCCCTTCTAAATAGAATTTTTGGTGTTTCTGAGATGTTTCACTCCATTCCTCTGCTTGTTTATATTTGCCTTTGATCACAAGAGATCCTCATGGCAGATACCCTAAAGGACACTAAAACATGCCTTGCAACCTTTAAACACTCTGCAAAGGGCACCTTCAGTGACATAGACTTGCATTCATTTCCTTTTTGGCCCTTACAATAGTAGCTGAAACAAAAAAAAAATGTTGCCTTCTGGCAGGTCTCATCAGCATGTGCCTACTGTTAACATTGAACAACATGTCAAGCTCTTCTGTTTTATTTTCTTCTTGCTACCGTTAAGCATTTCCTGTAATTTATTTCAGGATCTGCTGGGGTTCCCAACAGACAGACAGACAGACAGACAGACAGACAGACAGACACACACACACACACACACACACACACACACAGAGGATACCTGAAACTGGGCAGCCACGTCTGCTGCCTGTCGCCCCAGCAGGCTCTGCACCCAGATTTCATGGCAGAAGCGCCTGGCCGGAGTGATTCGGCAAGAAGATCAGAAAGAAGGATAAGATGGCGCAGGTGTAGAACGGTAAGCCCCATGCATGATGGGGAAGGGTTTCGCCTTCTACAGTGGTCCTGCAGATTGATGCACAACTTTTCTGAGCTTAGGAGCACACATTTGTCCTGTCTCCAGCTGAAGCAAGCAGTGCTGAATACTGATAGTGATTGTCAAAAGGGCCAGCCTAAGTTGCATCCCTCTCCCCTGCCCAGAGCATTCTTTCAAGTTGGAAGTACCAGAGTGGATGTTTTTCAAAGTACGGAATAAGGATTAACTTAAATAGAGCAAGTCCTCACTTAAAGTTATTTTGTTTTAAGTTGTTCCATTTCTGAAAGTTGACGAGAAAAAAAAAATAATTCCTGGCCAGAGCCACTGCCTGCATGAAGTTTACATGTTCTCCCCATGTCTGTGTGGGTTTCCTCCAGCCCAGAAAGCATACATTTATTTTAATTAATATTAGGAGTGTCTTGGGTTTATATTTAGAAGTTTGGTGATGTTTTTGTGACCAGAAAGATGCTGTAGGAAAGTAACACTTGTATATCAGTTAAGGTAAAGGTAAAGGTTTCCCCACGACCGAATGGTCTAGTCGTGACCGACTGTAGGGGGCGGTGCTCATCTCCATTTCTAAGCCTGTAGAGCCAGCACTTGTCCAAGGACAAGTTTCCGTAGTCATGTGGCCGGCATGACTATACGCCGAGGTGCATGGAATACCTTCCCACCAAAGTGGTACCTATTTATCTACTTGCACTTTTATGTGCTTTCAAGCTGCTAGGATGGCAGGAGCTGGGACCAGCAATGGGAGCTCATTCCGTCGCGTGGTCTTGAACTGCCAACCTTCCACCCAGCAGCAGCAGTTTAACCCGCAGCTCCACCACATCCCTAATTGTATTTGTAGATCAGTTAGCCTATTGTAAATTGATGTATATCAATTAGCCTATAGGAAAATTCATTTCATTATAAGTTGTTTTGCTTAAAGTTGCAGTTTCCAAGAACCTATTGACAACTTTAAATGAGAACTTGCTGTACACACATGCCAAGTGCCTGAACTTTTCTGTGTGTGTGTGTTTTTAAGCCAAACACCTGCCAGGATCAGTACTGGATTTGGAGCCAGGAGCATTAGTATTGTAGGTATGAAGGCCGGGGAAAGCACAACTCCTCCCACAGCAGGTTCTGCAGATAGGTATGCCTGTACACACTCTAGTTATCTGTTCTTAAGTTTTATCCCTACTTCTAGTGCTTATTTCTAATTAAAATAAGCAAATTATCCAGTGATCCAGTATGTTGCTCCACCACCTTAAGCAAATTTGTATGACACAACCCATGGTTTGCTCTGTGACATCTGGACATTGCATCATTTTGAGAGCACAGTCCTAACCTGGAGGTAGATAAGCACAGTTAGTCCAACAAAGTTTGGCCGGCACAAGGGACACCATAAAGTATGCTTGGACCACTCTCGGAGTCAGAGAGGCCAGCACACAGATGTGCACCATCCTCCCTGAATACAAGAGTTGTCCAAACACACTTTATGGTGGCCCTTGTGCCAGCCTAACTCTGCTGGCTTAACTGTGCTGGCCTAACTCCAGGTTAGGATTGCACCCTCAATGTGTTACCAGGACTGATTCTGATTCCAGAGGGCAATATCTCTTGTATTGCTTCTTTCTGCCTTTCATTTGTACTATTCAAAGACCTGGTGCACAGAAAGGGAAAAGTGAGGTTCTGGGACAAGGAAAAAGAGTATATAAATGCATCTACCTCATATTCTATGCTTGTAGTTCTATTGAACTCATTTCCAGATGGATCTAGTCTTGATCCTCCTTGAAGAAATGGATTCCTTTCATTCTCTGATGCTTCATTAGCTGGCTTTTGAATATCCTCATCAGAAACATCAGCTTTCTTATGAAGCTTCTCCATCTCCTCCACTGAGACAAGCTGCTCTGCATGACCTAAAGATTTTTGGTCAGACGCATTGCTTGTGATAGTACCTAGGAAGCTTATCTCTTGCAATGAGCCTGTCTTTGGGTGCTCTTTTCTGTCTGGGCCACTCATGGGAAAATCTGAGTTGATTGTTGCATTCAGGAGACTCTCTCCTTGAGTTGGCTCATTCTTCTGTCCTTTTTCGCTCTGAGAATCTACCTGTTGGATTCCTTCTAGCTGAAGATCATCCATGGGAACGACTCCATTCTCCCACAGAAGTTTCTCATCCCTGTGCGTCTCCTGATCCACATCAACAGAGCCAAGGTTCTGCTTGCTGTTAGGAAGGGACTCCTCTTGTGAATCTTGGGAAGCAGGCTTCTTCTCAATGTGCGTGACATGGAATCTAAGACAAAAATAATAAATCAACGGTGACAGATCACCCTCTAAAGACATTAAGATTCAGGCTCTGATACTTTGAAATACAGGTCTGGAGCTTAGGGATAGTTGGTGCTTTCGAAAAGAGGTCTCAGGCCTAACTGATCTCCAGTGCAGAATCCTTAACTTCTTTTCCACGTGTTTTCAAATGCTACCTTTTGCCTGTATTGATGCCCACCTTTCAATAGTTCTCCCACATTTTTAAAAAAAGAGCAAGATACTGTGTCTGGGAGAACAACTGAGAAAGAATGTGTGGTGGGATTTAAGCTTTTCAGAATCTCTTCACAGCCATTCCATTCCAGCTTTACATGCTGGAAATAGGCCCTTTGGAAAACAACGATTGATTGTACCCCCAACCTTGGAAACCCAAGAAAGAAGCTGAGGAGACATGGCAATCCTACCCATGGTGCCCATGCCCTGACCCATTGCATCTTGGCATGTCAATACTTGCATCCTTCCCCCATCCTACCTCTATACCAGTGCTGAAATGATAGCGCCCACACATGCGCCTGGTCTTTGAGCCTGACAGCTTTTATTTCCAAGCCTGATCTTCCCCCATTACCATTCAGCTAACATTGTTCATAGACCGTCGTCTTTTTGCTTCCCTTCTTCTACAAAACTGTCTTCCGAAGGTGTCACCTTGTCTAATGTATGTATTTGTTCAATTTTAGCACCCACTTTCTTCCCTGAAGGGCACCCAAAGTGGCTTACTGAATCATAAAATTGTAAAACATAAATTCAAATACAGGAGGGCATTTGAACCTTATTCAAAACATCATTAAACCATGAAACATAACCAGAAGTGAGAGAAAACAGGGATTGTTGTTGTTGCAGATTTTTGTGTTTTCCTCAAAGGTAGAGGTGTTGTGTTTTTATTCAAAATTTACATTACAGGCATGCCCGGTATCCACTGATTTGGTATCCACAGTTTCTGTTATCCACTGATATCATGGATATTGGGCCTCCTATTAAAAAGGGGGGAACATTAAACAAATCTCTTTTTTTCCTTGTTGCAGCAAAACTACTGATGTTCCCCTATCTTTAAAAAGGCATCCCCAGTATCCACAGTTTCAGGTATCCACGGAGGAGTCCGGAACAGAACCCCAACAGATACCAGGGCATGCCTATATACGTAAATATAAATTATAATTGCTTTCAAAGTAGGTGAGGTATGTAGGTAGGTGATATATGTGGTATAGTGTCAGCAGATGAAGCCACAGTCATTACCCATGCACCACCCCCCAAATTAAATAATACATAAAAACCAAATAAAATTGTTTTATGTTTGCAGAGTTTGGGTTTGTTTGTTTTGCCAAAATGAGAAGTGCAGAAAGCAGTGTTATGTGCTTTTATTTTGTTATCACCGTTTTCTCCCACCTCTAAACATAACAAATAAACCACAAACCAGCAGCAGTCACCTCTTAATAGAATAGGACGAAGCCTGTAAAATATAAATTGGCAATGAAACATCCCCATAAAACCAGTGGTGGGATTCAGGGGGTTCGCCCAGGTTCTATTGAACCAGTTGTTAAATGGCCGGGCCCCACCCACTCACTTACCTCGGCTGGCTGCGGGTTTTTGTGTGGCTCCGGCTATGACGTCATAGAACCGGTTGTTAATTTATTTGAATCCCACCACTGCATAAAACCCATCATATATCCCGTACTTGAAAAGCCATGTGAAAATCAGAAGCCTAGTTTATAAGGCCCCAGTGGACAGCTTGTGAAGAGGCAGCAGTTCGTAAACTAAGAGGGTGGGAATTCCATAAAGTTTGTGCCACTACTGAGAAGGACCTTTTTCTTGCTGCTGCTGCTCCCACCTCCATAGGTGGTGGCACATCTAAGAGGGCCTCCTCTAATGATTGGAGAATATAAAATGGATTATATAGAAGGCAATGTCTCAAGTACTCTGGCCCCATGCTGTATAGGTTTCTGAAGATCATCAAGCATCTTGAAGTGCGCCTGGAAATGAATCGAAAGCCAGTGCAACCACTGGAGCAGTGGCCCTACAGAACAGAATGCTGACTTTCTGCAATCACACAAGCCACCACTACCAAAAGAAATATGCTGCCTTGCTAAAGACATACAACTTGCGAATCAACATTTTGTAAGAGCAAAAAAGGTAACTTTTCACTCACTGATTTTAATCTACGGTAATTGTGTGTGCTTTGCTGTATGATTTACTAAAACCTAAGGTTCAGATTTTAAAAATGTTATTTAACAAGGCATATAACCAAAGTTACTGTCTAGTAGCAGAAGTTCATAAGAGAATGAAAGTGATAGCAATACACTTTTTAATATTGAAAATTATCAGTTGCTGGCACTTCAGATCAAATCGTTAGGTAGTTTTAAAATTGCTTCGTTAGCCACCTCCTCTGATCTCTGCCTTTTTTGTGCCCAGTTTCTCAACATGCTTGGGTGGATGTCTCCTTCACTCCAATCTCCTAAACATACTGACCGTTTTCCTCAGATGACAGCCCCACCTTCCCCTTCCCCATCAGATCCTCTGTTGGAGTCTTCCATGCATGCATCATCCTCTTACAGAATGGCTGATGCTATCATCGTTCACTTTCTAGATGTGTCCATACAAACCTTAGGCACAAAGCTAAGGCACAAAGGTCTGAGGGATACTAGAGAGAGACAGTTTTAATCTATAAGAGAAAAAAGAGGCCACACTGAAGTCACCCCACCAATAAGGGCAGAATAGTGTTAAATTTGAGGCTAGGGGGTACATGCAATGTGTTTCTATTTTCATTCTTCCTGTTAACCGCCGAGAATGTTGGGTGATTTGAGGTTTTTACTGAAATTCATGAGCAGTTTCAAAAATACCTGTACACACCAAGAAAAGAAACCCCATATCTTTTCCTTCTGTATATGGAAAGGAAGCCAGGGGGAGGGGAGGTTTAGTGGAACAAAAGTGTTCCCTCACCCACTTTTCCACTGAATTAGGCAATGCTTTGTGACTGTTTTTCAGTTTTGAAAAAGTTGGGAAACTGCTAACACCCCTCAAATGACGTAGTGCAATGCTTCCCAAACTTTTTAGCACCGCGACCCACCTCATCCTTCGTGGTGGGTTGTGACACAGTGCTCCTTGGAGCACTATAGTGTCTTATTGGGAGCCTCCAGAGGCTGCTTCTGAGTTGCGCTGGGCCTTCAACTCACCCCGTTGCCCCCTGCGGGCCCCAGAATGCCCTGTGGAAGCTACCAAAACAACCTCCAGTTTGCTAAAACAAACTGGTTTAAACTGTCTTAAACACCAGGTTTAAGACAGACCTGAAGAACCCAACTTCACTTCTCTCCAAGTGGATAAGGAGCCATTGACAAGCATTCTCTGGGTATGGTCCAGCAGCCAGCCATGGATCTACCCAACAGTGGCATCCTTTGGTCCCCAGCCCACCAGGCTGCCCCCCTTGAAAATCCCACATAAAACTCCCTTGCTTTCAAGTTTGTTCACAAGCTCAAATTGCCTCTGCCTGCCTACTTAGCACCAAGTAGAGTGGGAGAAGTGACCTGGATCTGCAAAGATCACCCATCTGTGGCACATACACTCCCTTCTTCTTCCAGCAGCACTGGAGGGAGAAGGGGGCTGCCAAAGCTGTAATCCTTTTCTAACTTGCTTTCACCAGGAGGATCAGAGCCTCCAATGGAGCAGTAGGCTGGAGAGAGCAGCAGCAATTTGCTGCCCCTCCAAGAGTGCTGCTCCACACAACTGTTTTTCTTTGCAGAGCCACCCCTGTAGTAATAAGGCTGTAATAGTGTCATGAATGTGCAGTTTAATAGACCCTCAATTGTGTCCATGTCAAGGCCTCTTCTTCATAGCAGAATAGGTCTTTCAGCTGTTGGCTGCAATGGGGAGGAGCATAGGTAATGAAGGGGGATTCTAGTTCTATTCCTCTTTGGAAAATGGGAAATGTTCTGCCGGTTCTTGCCTAACAAGTACCTGCCAACAGAGAAGACGGTAGTCTCGCCAGGATGCATCCGGCCTTTGCCTTCCTTAGATCGGCCCTGACGATGCAGGGAGTGTCTCTTTTTCTGATTGCAGAGAATGCACGGTGCTGCTCGTGTTGAACCCAGATGCACTGTGTGGTGATGGGACACACCACCTTCTTGGCTGGTGCGACGGGGACAGAGGGTGCTAGAAGCAAAAAAAAGACAATCACTGCCACAATTCTAAAATTTGGATCATGGAGCATCCCAGGGCACAAAGTCTAATCAGAAGCTATGGGGAAAAGCTGTGGCCCCATAGTAAGAAGCAGTGTAACCCAATTAGCTGAGCAGCCATACAGCCTGGAGCGGAGCTTGGCTGAACTGGAAGTCGGCAACGGCAAATGGACATAATTGCTGAACACTGGAACACATGCAGCAACTGAAGGGGTCCACACAACAGTGCAGACCCCTTAGGTCAGTGGTTCCCAAACTGTGAGCCATGGCTCCCCAGAGAGCTATGGAAGTCAGCCAGGGGAGCTGTAGAATTCTTGTGAAAATCCATCACCCTACGCAATTGTAGCCCTAATGGGAACTGCGGCCAATAGCCTAGTACAGCAGTTACCAAGCTTGCAAACACTGTGCACTGGAAATCCCTTTCCTGTTTCAAGCAGTGCTTTCTGTTCCAGTGAAGCTCAAAACCCTAAGTTGTTTGCCTGGCAGAAACACTCTGGGTAGTTGCATCTATGCCCGGTGTCCTACTGCACAGCATTCTGGGAAGCCAGACATAAATGTGACTGCCCAGAGCATCCCTGCCAGCCAATCAACTTAGAAATAGTGTGGCACTTCACCAGAACAGTAAGCACCACTCAAATGGGGAAAGGGCATTTCCAAACCCTGGATCTGACCTCTGGGCCAGGGTTTGGAAACCCCTATCCTAGTAGGTCAAGGGAATTGCCAGTCGAGAAAGTTTGGGAATCACTGCCTTAGAGGGAATATAGGTGGTTAGGCACATTCTTTGTGCACAAAAGGTCCCAAATTCAATCTTCAGGTAGGGCAGATGAAAATTCCCATCTGAAACCCTGGAAGCCATTGCAAATCTGTTTTGGCAATATTGAACCTAGATGGACCAAAAGTCTAATATCGTATAAGGCAGCTTCCTATAAGTTGCTGCTCTCAAGGAAATCTCAAGACTGAAACTAATGAGCATCCCACAGAGGCAGTTCTGTGCAGTTCCCACCCGATGCAAAAAAAAAAATATTGGGTATCAATAAGACCAGCAGAATGAGAGACAGACAAGCATAACCCATGAGTCTCAATCCATCAAGAAATTCTCCTGTGCAAGGCCTGTGAAAAGAAAGGGGAGCTCTGCAAGAATTCAATCCCAGTATCTGTTGAAAGAAAGAAGGCTCCAATTGGATCTTCCATCCCAAACTGCCTTGATCCATTCCTACTTTCAGGGAACATCTTGAACCATAACATAAGAAACTGCTTTGGAAGCCATATAATAGAACTTCCCCTTTGTCCTTTCCCAGCACAGAAATAACGGTTGCAATTTTTTTTAAAGCACCTTCTCAACATAGCCCACACCAAATGAGTGTGATTGGGAAACAGGGGAGAAGATTTTAAGACCAGAGATGTGATGGCACCAAAGTGCACCTGGATATTCTCCCCACCTGGGCACAGGGACGGGCGTAGGCACGGGCATGGGCACAGGCACAAGCAGATCGTCATCCTTCAGCATCTCCTTCAGGACCTCCACATTTGCTGACAAAGAGAACAAAACAGAAATATGTCAAATCAAGGCCCTTGGATGTTAGCGATTCCCCTAAATTGAACCAGGATAAACCCACCTTCATTCTGAATGATGCACTTAACTATCTTCTCAACAGTGTCTTCATTTAAATCCTCTTCCTCATCTGAAATGAGAATATGTAGCCGTAAAAAACCAAATCCCACAGGCAGCCTAGGACAACAGGGTGAGCATTGACATGCTCAAGGAAAGTTTAGCAGCAAGTTTCTGCAAAAGAAAAGTGAGCAAGGAAGCTCCCTAACAGCTTACATTTCTAGCAGATGAAAATAACAGGTCTCTCTCCTCTCAACCACAATAATCCCAGCATCATTTGGACTAATGCTGCTTCTCGTCTTCCAATAGAGGAAGTGTTGACCAAGCTTTAAACAATCTTGGTTCATAATTTCCTATTGCATCAATGCCAGAAAGTGATCAACTTTTTGGCGCTAGGCGCATCCTAACCCAGCGTTAGGCTGGCACAGTTAAGCCAGCAAAGTTTGGCCAGCACAAGGGAAACCGTAAAGTATGTTTGGACCACTCTTGGAGTCATAAAGGCCAGCACACAGATGTGCACCATCCTGTCAGACACCGAGAGTGGTCCAAATGCACTTTACATGGGCCTTGTGCTGGCCAAACTTTGCTGGCCTAACTGTGCCAGCCTAACTCCAGTATATGTTCCTCCAGGTATGTGAGCATTTTGTTTTGGAATTCATTAGGCCCTTCAGAGAAATTAAAAGCCACAGCACAGGTTAACAGCATAATCCTATGCATGTCTACTCTGAAGTTAGTGCCATTGTATTAAATAGGGCTTACATCCAGGAAAGTGTACATAGGATTGCAGCGTAAGAGCGCAGCAGGTGCAGATCTGAGGAAACCAATGGGGAGGCTGGAGCCTCTCCTGGGGTAAGGGCATCTCTTCAAGGCCAGCAGAGGTCCCCTGACATTGCAAAGAGGGACCCCTGAGCAGCATGCAGCCCTTGAAACTGGTGGGCAGATGTGATCTGAAGGATCTCCCCACCTGTTTAAAGGGGAGGCTCGCTGATTGTATGTGCCACATGGAAGCAAACAGACCCAGACTCGAGTCAGTGGCTCCAAAATTGAGTCACTGCCCAAGTCTTTGACACATGAGACTCAAGTCTTGCACAAGTAGGCAAAAAATGTGAAACTTCGAGTCTGAGACCTTTTTCCCCATCTCTGTATTTCACCACCCAAACAAGGGAAGCAAGGACAATGCACGCCACACAGATAAGCAATGGAGAGGAGGGAATTCCACGTGACAAAGCAATGATGCTGCATTTCAGTCTCACATCTCAATACGCCCCTTCAGGACCCTTCAGTATTGTCAAAATCTTCTTTGCCATAAACTAACCATCCCTTCCTTTCACAACACCTCAGAGCAACAAGCGTCTGCTCTCTCTTGATGAACACCAGGGTGCGCCAATGATTGCTACTGCTGGCCAAACACTAATCTGGAACCAGTGTGACCAGTGTAATCTTAACTGTTCCTTTGGGGGGTTGCTGACTTACTTGTTCCAGTCAGATCCCTGTAACTTTGCAAACTCCACATCAGTGATTAACTGGTGCAGCCAAACCCTCACTGACACTAACTATTTTGCAGACTGTTATAAAATTTGCAGACACATAAGTCTTGCTGGGGTGAGATCAACTGCAGTCTTGGTCCATGTGCTGCCCGGGGGCAGGACCACAAAATGCCGCTCCCCATATTGCTCCCCCCACACCTGCTCGCATCAGAAGGCCTAAAAACATCACTTCCAAACCTATCTATCTATCTATCTATCTATCTATCTATCTATCTATCTATCTA